>CAMZMU010000057.1:50788967-50908265 GCA_947311845.1 Poa pratensis | reverse complement strand
CTATATGTGGTATTTCCTTGCCATTCCAAGTAAATTTTTCCTGTGCTACCTTTAAACTATTCAAAACTTTATTACTCCTATTTTGTGTCAATGTTTACCAAGCTCATGAGGAAGGGGTGGATGTCTTTATGTCAACTGTCAAACAGACTTTACCACCGGACTAGCGGCATATACATCCGCTTATCCATTAATTTTGCAAAAAGAGCTGGCAAATGGGGTGACCAGTCCCAATTAATTACAACTTTAACCGCTTAATTCTCTTCACATTTTTGCTCTGATTTATCAGTCAAGCAATGACAAACAGTGAAATATCTGCATGTGTAAACAAAAGAGAAGAGGGATGATCTGCCTTGCTGGTAGTAATAACGTCTTTCATGGGAGCCGCTCTTAAAATTATGGTTGGCAGGGGTCATAATGTACTTTCCATTTTCTGATTCGTTGACAATTAACAAACACCTCCCAAAACTTATTTTTACTCTCTTTATGATTTCAAAAACTTAAAAAGCTATAGAACATGATTAATCCCTGCTTCCCTCTGCGAAGGCCTTTCTTTTACTTTTATGTTGATCAGTCTTTCCTACTTCTTTCTATCTCAGAAGCAAACACTGATGTCAACTTTGGTGCAACAATTTTTATATGCTTGTATATTGCACTTATTATATTGCTTTGTGTTGACAAATATCCATGAGATATATATGTTGAAAGTTGAAAGCAATTGCTGAAGCTTAAATCTTCCTTTGTTGGTTAAATACCTTTTACTTAGAATCTATTGCTTTATGAGTTAACTCTTATGCAAAACTCTTTGATGCTTGTGTCGAAAGTACTATTCATGAAATTTTTTTGCTTATATGATTCAGTTGTTTGCTCATTATCTACTTGCTAGCAAACTATAGACCATTGACCTGGATCACTTCATTCATAACATGTGCTTTACAATACTATTTGATCAAGATTATGATTGTAGCATGTCACCTCAGAAATTATTTTGTTTTAATCGTTTTACCTACTCGAGGACGAGTAGAACTAAGCTTGGGGATGCTTGATACGTCTCAAACGTATCTATAATTTCTGATGTTCCATGTTGATATTATACCAATTGTTACATGTTTTACATACACTTCATAGCATTTTTATGCATTTTCTGGGACTAACCTATTAACAAGATGCCACAATGCCAGTTCCTGTTTTCTGCTGTTTTTGTATTCCAGAAAAGCTAGTCTGGAAATATTCTCGGAATTAGACGAAACTTGGACAGGACCTCCTATTTTTCCAACACGTACACGGAGTCCAAAGGAGAGACAGAGGGGGGCCACGAGCCAGCCACACCATGGGGCGGCGCGGCCCCACCCTCTGCCACGCCGTGGGTGGTGTGGGCCCCACGGGCGTCTCCAGCTGCCGCCCTTTCGCCTATTTATTCATCTTCACGGGAAAACCCTAGACACCGAGCCATTATCCCGAAAAGTTCCAGAGACGCCGCCGCCGTCAACCCTAGCTCGGGAGGGTTCAGAAGCTCTTCCCGGAACCCTGCCGGAGAGGGGAATCATCACCGGAGGGCTCTACATCACCATGCCTGCCTCCGGAGTGATGCGTGAGTAGTTCATCCTTGGACTACGGGTCCATAGCAGTAGCTAGATGGTTGTCTCTCCACTTTATGCTATCATGTTTAGATCTTGTGAGCTGCCTATCATGATCAAGATCATCTTATTGTAATGCTACATGTTGTGTTTGCTGGAATCCGATGAATATTGAATACTATGTCAAGTTGATTATCAATCTATCTTATATTTTATTTATGATCTTGCATGCTTTCCGTTACTAGTAGATGCTTCTAACTCCAAGAGTTAGTATTTATGCTAGATAGTGGATTCATGCCTCCGGTAATCTAGGAGAGTGACAGCAACTTCTAAGATTGTGGATGTGCTGTTGCCACTAGGGATAAAATAACCGATGCTTAGCTTAAGGGTGCGCCGTTAGGTCTAATGCATTTGATTACATTACGCACATTACTTAATGTGATTATCCGTTGCTTGCAACTTAATACCAACGGGAACTCAGTATGACAACCTGGAGGTGGATTATTAGTCATAGACGCTGTTGGATAACGGTCTATGTATTTTGTCGTAATGCCCACATGAATATCATAGTAATCATCATGTCATATATATGCATTGTCATGCGCTCAATATTTTGTCAATTGTCAGCTATAATTTGTTCACCCTGCATGTTAGTTATCTTTTATGGAGAGACACCACTAGTGAACTGTGGACCCCGGTCCATTCTTTTACACTGATAATACAACCAACTGCAATCATTGTTCCTTTTCATTCTCTGCAATTTTCTACTGTTTTCCACACCATACGTTTAATCCTTTGTTTTCAGCAAGCCGGTGAGATTGACAACCTCACTGTTTCGTTGGGGCAAAGTAGTTTGATTGTGTTGTGTGCAGATTCCACGTCAGCGCGCCACTGACAAACTTCAGAAGTGATTTCTTATCTTACTGGTTTGATGAAACCTTGGTTTCATACTGAGGGAAAACTGCTGCTACACTGCTTCATACCTTCCTATTGGGGTCTCCCAACGAACGTGTGTGATCGCTAAGAACGGCGTGTAGAACGGCGTGTAGATCGCCAAATTATCTATTTTAGTTTGTTTAAGTTTTTATTTTAATTTTCTACTATGTAATCGCAAGAACTGCGAATTTCCCCCATATATGAATGAAATTCGCCTAAATTAGCTATTTTTCGCCAAAATTGTATTTTTTGGCCCAAGTCTTGGGTTTGGGCACGGCTGGGAAAACGCCGCCTCCAAGGTGTGAAATAGCGCCGTTGGCCCCCCAGGCGGCGCTCCGCGTCTTTCATCGGCAATATAGTACACACATTTCCTATTTGTCATTCGTAGTTGCGTGCTAAAACTGTTTCGAATTATTTTTCTTTCAGTTTCACCATTACGAAACACATAAACATGTAGGTGAAAGTACACATCTTTCTAACCAATTTTTGTTTAAGTTGAAATAGACATGTTATTAAAAGAGAGAAAATCTTGAAGGTTAAGTACACATGATTTCTTAGAGATAAAAGGTTAAGAACACATGGAATAGTATCAGGAACATGACTAAAAAAAAGTGGAATAGTATCAGGAAACTATTTTTGAACGATTTTTCAATTGAACAAAAAATGCCGTTGAACAAAAATTATTTTTGAACAGATTTAAAAAGTGAACAATAAATTTTGATGAACGAAAGTTATCTTTTAAACGATTTTAAAAGTGAACGAAAATTATTTTGAACGATTTTAAAAGTGAACAAAAATTATTTTATATGAAAATTATTTTGGAACAACTTTAAAAATGAACAGAAAAGGCTAGTAAACGGAAACTATTTTTGAACGATTTTAAAAAATGAACAAAAATAGGGTGAACGGAAACTATTTTTGAACGGTTTAAAAAGTGAACAGAAAAAGCGGTGGAACGGAAACTATTTTTGAACGATTTTAAAAATGAACGAAAATTATTTTGAACGATTTTAAAAGTGAACAAAAATTATTTTGGAACGATTTTAAAATTGAACAGAAAAAGCTAGTAAACGGAAACTATTTTTGAACGATTTAAAAAATTGAACATAAATGGGGGTGAACCGAAACTATTTTTGAACGATTTTAAAAGTGAACAGAAAAAGAGATGGAAGAAAAACTATTTTTGAACAATTTTAAAAGTGAACGAAAATTATTTTGAACAATTTTTAGAGTGAACAAAAATTATTTTGAATGAAAATTATTTTGAATGATTTTAAAAGTGAACGAAAATTATTTTGAACGAAAATTATTTTGGAACGATTTTAAAATTGAACAGAAAAGGCTAGTAAGCGGAAACTATTTTTGAACAATTTTTAAAAATGAACAGAAATGGGGTGTGAACAGAAACTTTTTTTGAACAATTTTAAAAGTGAACAGAAAATCGTTCAAAAATAAAAATGAAAAAGAAAATAAAGCGAAAACAGAAAACGTAAAAGGAAAATAAACAGAAAAGAAAAACGAAAACAGGAAAAAGAAAAAAGAAAAAAAGAAAAAGAAAAAGAAAGACGGAAACAGAAACAGAAAAAGAAAAAGAAAAAAAATCGACTGTTGGGCCGGCCCACCCGCGGCCACGCGCGCGTCCCTTCAGGCGACGCAAGCGGGAAGCGTCGCCGCGGGGCGATATAAAGGATTCGCCGGCGAATCCTAGTTGCCGCGTACTGCGGGAGCGAATCGCTACCACGTACCCTTTCTCGCTTATGGGCCCGGACCAGTTTCCGTGTCTGTGGTGTCGATCGTGTTATTCTTTCTCTTCCTTATCCTTTCTGACCTGGGACATTCCGCGTAGTTGCTTTCTTTTACTGATTCTTCCCGCATCAGATCTGGTTCCTTTGCATTGCCGTCAGCTGCTTTTTTCTCATTGTTTTCTTTTATTTCCCCTTTCAAGTTAATTCTTTTATGTTTTCTTTTATATATAAAATTATTTTTTGTTTTCTCTTTCGTTTTTTTTGTTTTGAATTTTTCTTTTTTACAAGAAATAGGTCGTTTAAAAAGTTTTTCGTTTGAATTATTTTGTGTTTCTCTTTTCTTTCTTATTTAGTGTTTAGTTTTCATTTTTTTAGTTTCTCTTTTTATTTTATGTTTCCTTTTTCGATTTTATATTAAAAACCAATGTTCACGTACCAAAACACAATTTCACCTTTTCTTTTCACTTTTTAAATTGTTCAAAACTAGTCTTTGCTTACTGATATTTTATATTCATTTTTAAAATTGTTCAAAAAGAGTTTTCTGTTCACTTTTTTTAAATGTTAAAAAATAGTTTTCATTCACAAAACTTTTAAAAATCATTAAAAAATAGGTTATGTTCACCGACCCTTTTATTTTCACTTTTTAAAATTGTTCAAGAATAGTTTCTGTTCAACGGGTTCTCAAATATCATTCAAGAACAAATCCCGTTCAATGGGGTTTTCAAAAATCGTTCAAGACCAAATGTTGTTCAATGGGTTTCTCAAAAATCGTTCCATACCAAATCCTGTTCAACGAGATTTTCAAAAATCGTTCTAAAGTCGTTCAAGACCAAATCCCGTTCAATGGGTTTTTCAAAAATTGTTCCTGACTAAATTCCGTTGACCGGATTTTGGATTTTCCAAATTCCATTGGTTTTTCAGAATTAGCTCAAAAATCGTTCAAGACCAAATGTTGTTCAATGGGTTTCTCAAAAATCGTTCAAGACAAAATGTTGTTCAATGGGTTTCTCAAAAATCGTTCAAGACTAAATTCCATTCAACGGGGTTTCCAAATATCGTTCTAGACTAAATGCTCATCAATGGGTTTCTCAAAAACCGTTCAAGACTATATTCCGTTCACGGGAATTCCAAATATCGTTCAAGACCAAATTTCTTTAAATGGATTTTTCAAAAATCGTTCAAGAACAAATTCCGTTCAACGAGTTTCGTCAAAAATCATTCAAAACCAAAATCCGTTCAATGGGTTTACAAAAATACTTCGAGACTAAATTCCGTTCAACGGATTTTTCAAATATCGTTCAAGACCAAATGCCGTTCAACGGGATTTCCAAATATCGTTCGAGACCAAATTCCGTTCAACGGGTTTTTCAAATATCGTTCAAGACCAAATTCTGTTCAACGGGATTTCCAAATATCGTTCAAGACCAAATTTTGTTCAATGGTTTTTTCAAAAATAGTTCGAGATTAAATTCTGTTCAGCGGGTTTTGAAATATCGTTCAAGACTAAATCCCGTTCAATGGGTTTTACAAAAATCCTTTGAGACTAAATTCCGTTCAATGGATTTTTCAAATATCGTTCAAGACCAAATTCCGTTCAACGCGTTTTCAAAAATCGTTCAAGACCAAATTCCGTTCAACGGGTTTTCAAATATCATTAATGACAAAATTCATTTCAATGAGTTTTTCAAAAATCGATCGAGGCTCCATTCCGTTCAACGTTTTTTTTTTTAAAAATCGTTCAAGACCAAACTTCGTTCAATGGGTTTTACAAAAATCCTTCGAGACTAAATTCCGTTCAACGGGTTTTTCAAATATCGTTCAAGACCAAATTCCGTTCAATGTGTTTTTCAAAAATCGTTCAAGACCAAATTCTGTTCAATGGTTTTTTCAAAAATAGTTTGAGAATAAGTTTCGTTCAACGGGTTTTCAAATATCGTCCATGACCAAATTCCGTTCAACGGGCTTTTAAAAAATCGTTCAAGACCAAAATCCGGTCAACGAGTATTTCTAAAATCGTTCGAGACTAAATTCCGTTCAACGAGTTTTTCAAAAATAATTCAAGACCAAATTCCGTTCAATCTGGAATTAATATGGAGTCGTGACCAAATTCCGTTCAATGGGTTTTTCAAAAAGACCATCACATGTAAACGACTCCATATTAATTCCAGATTTCAAGTTTCATGAAAATCACAACTGAGTTGTGACCTGTGAAAAAAAAAACTTTTCCACAACCAGAAAATGCTATTGTAACCTCCTCCTTTTGTTTTGCTTTCACCCAGACTACATTTTTTTTCACAAAAACTTGATGCCACACGACTCACACCAGTATCTAGACACCATATTAAATTTTGCATTGTGCCATTACGATCATCAATTCATTCTGTTGACATCTAAAAATATCAGTTTATCCAGTCGGATACATTGGTTGTTCAGGGGTCAACTAAATCAAAGTGCAATATACAAGTGATGAATATTGAATCATATATAAGTCGTTTAGTTGTTTTTCCTCTAAAGGATTCTTTTCTTTTTTCAGACGGATAGCATACCTCTGATTCTATGAAACTCTAACCAATGCTTCTTGCCTTCTTCTGCACCTTTTACCTCCTTTACTGTTGCCTTCTTGAAGTTTGCTCTGGCCCGTTCGTCAAACACACAGGCCCGGGTGGCCTGCCAGCACCCTTTTGAGAGCATGCTGGTTTTATCTGCCACAAAATATAATGCACTTGGTATTACAGTTCTTGGTCTAAATATTCGCTGAAAGAATTCAGTTGACTGAACATTTTGGCTGTTAGGAGCACCATTGCTACAATATAGACACTAACGAAAACCATTGTCCCGTATCTCTTGGAGATGATTTTATGCAGTTTTCGAAAACACAATTTTATTATAAAAAATCTAAATTTCCGCTAGTTCGCTGAGGATTCAACTTACTAGCATCCAATAATCTTGAAGAAATATAAGACAATGGTTTTCATTAGTTCTTATACTGTAACTAGGGACACTCTTAACACCCAAAATGTTCACACCAAGGTGAATTCTTCAGCAAATGTTTAGGCCAAGAATTGCAATACCTGGTACATTATTTTTGTGGTAGACAAAACCAGCATGCTATCAGAAGGGTGCTGGTGGGCCACCTTGGTCCACGTGTTCGACGATTAACCAACAATAGAAGAGGTAGAAGCTGCAGAAGAAGCATTGTTGTTTCATAGAATCAGCGATAACCTATCCAACTCAAAAAAGAAAAGAATGCTTCAGAGGAAGAAAACTAAACGACTAAAGTATGCTTCATCGATTATATATTGCAGTACCATTTAGTTTACCTCTGAACCACTTATTTATCTAACTGGATGAACTGAATTTTTTAAATGTTAACTGAATGAATTGATGATCTCAATGACACAATGCAAACGTTTAAATTTCAACCAGTTAGTGGAGGATTCAACTTACCGGGATCTGAAGAAGCCACCAAACTTTGCAACTGAATGAATTAATGATCTTTTGCTGGCTGCTTCTCTCGGAAAGACTGAATACAAAAAACATGTTGAAAAGAAGGTGTTACAACGTGACAAGTGATTTTGACTGCAAGCTTTGCAACTTGGGGGATGAAGAGACATTGGAACACCTGTTCTTCACTTGTCCTTTTGCCACTTCTTGCTGGTCGAAGCTTGGGGTTTCTATGATTGATGTTGGTCCAAATGACAGATTCACTTACATATCCCAGGGAAGAAATCGATGGAAGAAATCCATGTTCATGGATATCTTCTCTATTGCAGCCTGGAATATCTGGAAAGAAAGGAATGATCTTTGCTTCAAAGGGATTGCTCTAGCAGTCAGCTCCTGGATTGCTCGTTTCAAGGAAGATTTCCTGCTTTTGGTTCATAGGACCAAAGAGGATAAACACACATTCATTAAGTCTTTTGTTGCTTCTCTGTAATATTTTGGGCTCCTGGCCCTGTTGTAACTATGTAAATTCCCCCCCCCCCCCCCCCGTTTTAATATATTGAGGCAGTAGGAGTCTTTCCTACTGTCATAAAGCTCAAAAAAAAAAACAAGCCACCAAACTTAGGCCCCCAAGAACCAGGGCTGCTGCTGCTGAATGCAAACCACAGCTTCACACGAACTCAACCAGGACACAAACGAAGGCAGTTCTTTGAGGTGAAGAATTTATGGATACGTGAGAGCTAGTAGCTGCGCATTCAACTGCCATTCCATGGATCATCTTCTACTCTCACGGATTGGTCTATGGTCCAGCTACTAATCTGAATTCTCTGCTTACTCTTGCCTCACATCAGGTCACTAACCAGGGTCAATAAATCTTGATGATGATCTTACTTTTACAACTTCTACATTCTTAAGCAAATAACCAGAGTGGCTCTCAGTTTACTTATTGTCACACAACAGGACTGGTGATGTCCTGTTTGATACATGAACACAACGTGGGACCTGAGGCGGAACCATATCAAGCCTTTCTTGTGGTTATTGGTAAAAGTGTTGTGTATTACAAGCCACATCAGTGCGTGTGTGGCAAAAACACCCTCCAAAATCAAGTCAGAGCCTCTGCACTAGTTTAGGTAATTTAGGATGGGTAGAATCTTGTAAAACTAGACGATGGGTTGAATATTTTGGATGGATTAATAATTATATGGGTTGGGATTAGACGAAGTGGTAATCTCAAAGAGCACGAAGTTCCAGACAAAGAGACTTCTCGTTCACCAGTTTCACATCCCAAACATACTGGAATACATTAATAATCTAGATGCATAACTTATATACTGCATCTATGGAGTAAATTGTAACCAGGTACCCTAGAAGGGTCATACAGTACAAAAGTTGAGTAGCCTCAATTTGAGTATCTGAGCAATTGATCTGCAATGCAGTAGAATACATATGCAGCAAGGAATGATAGGTTATTTGCAGTGGCATGCGATACACGCAGTAGCAAATGATCAGAGTGAGTCTTCAACTTGCTCTAGAACTGTATCGCGGCATAATTTTGCTTCGAATAATTTGTAACCGAAATGGTCTTGCGCTACTTAGAGATGAAAATAGAATGGCTCACGGCTGACAACCAGTGTGTCGCACAATGAAAACAATGTGGAACCTGAGAATTTGTTACAGGTGAAATGAAAACAATGTGTCTCACAGTAGCATGCCCATGAAATAATTACGTGGAGCATTCCTTAAAATGGTTTGAAGCTGGTGCGAAATGATGGAGATAATTCTGAACAAGGCAACAAAAAGGCATGGAAGCACAAAAAAAAGATATAGTTGCTAACTTGATAGAAAAACAGTTATTTCCTAAAACATAAAGCAGCTGCTTGAAAGGAGACAACTATAACAATATCTGCTAATGTGAAATCATTCTATAATGAAGCCTAGTGTCTACACTTAAACAGATGCAATGGATTCATGAAGAAAAATTGACTACGGTACAATTATTTAACTTAAGCAGTAGTCTTCAACCTATTACAAAAAATGATTCCGTTACAACTTGCAAATCTATGGACTAGAAAATCTGCCACATTTCATCATTAACAGGAAGAAAACAAAGAACCAGGAAACTAATTTATGAAATGGACATAAAGAGAGGACAAGCAGTTATGGCCTCCGTCATGGTCGCAGTTTACCACATTTTATCATCAGCTAGAACAAAAGCAAAAACAGGAAATAAATGTAGATTTCTTTACACTGAGCATTGAGAATACACTCAGCGAGCACGGCCATGGCAGCAGCGCTCCTCCTTCGGATGTGGAGGACGGAGCTCCTCCCTTCACCCGTTCACCTCTCCCTCTCTCTCCAGTTTGGTAGCCGCTCCCGCTCCCTCGTCCGCCATGGCGGCCGCTCCTCCTCTGACCCACAGGCAGGAGCTTCAGCTCCCAGCTATGGCGGACAGAACCTCAAGAACCAGAGGGGCGTGATATGAACCTCGATCACACTCACACCAAATTCTAGTTCAGGAGTTCAGGGGTACATAGTATTCTCGAATCCACACACAATCTCTGATACAACTACTGATCTCAGAAGGTTTAGAACAGCAGGAGGGAGGAATTAGAAGCAGGGGACTGGGATTCAGAGAAAGGGGATCAGGAAGAGAGTTCCGGTTCTGTCTTGGCTTCCAAAAGCAAGAAAGAAAGTGAGGCACGCAGGCCTAATAACGAACATCCCTCTGAGGCCAGTGGCAGCGTGACCCGCGCTTCTCATCATGTCGTCCATTCTGGTCCAGTGAATCGGACGGCTCTCCTTCTCTCCCTTGTGGACTTGCTTCTCACGGCCTCGTCGTCTTGCCGGGCCGCAGCCTTGTCACTGTTATCAGGCAGGTCTGTAACATTCCCCTGTTCTTGAAAACCTGCTTGTCCCCAAGCAGGTGCCGTCGGAACTTTTTGCATCTCGCTAGCCATCTTATATGCTGGACCATGTGGTCCATTGAAAACCAGGGACAATTGTGATACTTGAGGGTCCACAAAGCGAGCGACATCCCAATCCGCAGTCAACAGAGTCACTAGTTCAGGTAGTGTTATGTCAAATTCCTTGGGCTCACAGCCATTAGCTGAACTGAATTGGTGAAGTGGCCATACGATTTTCCTCTGCGCTGTAACGAGTCTTCGTTTATGTAAATAGCAGGCCACTGCACCTAGTGTCAACACAGCTGCAGGGTACAACTCCAGGAATTGACTTTGCCAAGCAATTTGCCAAGCAATTTGTCCAGGTAAAATATCTACAGAGAATGCTTGCCTGAACCTATTACCATATTCAGAATACACTGCCGCATGTAACTGTAGCATTCGCGACTCTGGAGCAGCAGTCATTGTTCCTCTCAGACCATTAGAGCTACAATGTTGCGAGTCAAAACTAGCAGCCTGACCAAATATTTCCTGTAGCTCATAAAGAGACGAATTCTCCCAAAGTGGCGGCCAAGGATGATTCACTCCAGTGCATCGCCTTCTCCAACTACAATAAAATGATAACTTCTCTTGCTCAGATGAATAGCAGTTCACACTACCACCTTGATATTCATTTGGAGATATTAACCAACTTAGCTGGACACGCCCTAGTTGGAGATGTAGCTGATATATATCCTCATTAATAAGAACACGTAAATACTCTCTTTGTGCAGCAACAGTGAATACCTCCACTAATGATATTCGATACGTCCTTGATAGTTGGGCTGTAATGTCAATAAAATCCCAGAGTATTGCAGCTCCCAGTCTAAGGTAAGGACTCCACCAACAAAATGTATTGATGCAATGTACCAGAGGAAGAGCAAAAGAATGCCGAAACTGCACTAATAGCTGGTAAGCTTCACTCCTGACATTCAAGTCGCAGAATATTCTGTCCGTTCCCCTCATCAGACAAGGAATAAAAACCTTTGAGTGAATCCCTATGCCCATTGTTGATTCTTGGCACATTGACAACGTGGTGTCTTCAACATAACAGCCCCCTGATGCTTGAAAATAGCACTTGATTCCCTACAGGTCAAATTTCTGAATTTGTTTCCTTCAACACATAGAATGGCATGGCAAACAGAGCCCCTTGTCAAGTGAACACCAATAGAAACCATGCATTCCCAAGATAATTTCTGAAGCTTCATGACAGTAACATGACAATTGTAGAACCATGCAATGTTTGACTGAACATTTGAAGAGCAATTTAGGAGACCATTGCTAGCAATGTATGACTGGAACCTGAACTGAACTAATGAGTGGTATCCATTCACTGTTCCAACTGTAACAGATGCAAGATGGTAATCAGCAGGACATTCTTGGATGCATAAATGTGCGCTAGTTTTAATACCGGAATCACACTGCAGCAATTTCCAAACGGAGTTAGGTGATCTTAAGATGCTGAGATTTTCACCACTCTGAAGTGCCTTTCTCACAGGATGCCAAAGCAAAAATATCTGCCTAAGTGGTAAATACCCATCCAAAGCATGAAGTGGTGGTGAGTGATGCATAACCATACTGCACTGATATTGTGGTTCCCCAGGCCATGGCTTCAACTGAATTGGACTCCTATCGGAAATGCCCAAACACGACAACCTGATGTTACAAATCTGCGGTGGCGGCCATGGTGGTTGCCGGCGATCTCCAGGGTCAACAGAGATGATGTTGACCACAATGAGAGCCACAACTTCACCCATCTCATGCGAGACAACATCGCCCAGCTTGGTGCTATCGACGACGAGGCATTCGTTCGAGCACTTGGAAGGTGTCAACGCGCTCAGATCAATGACAGTGAATGGCTTCAGCAGCTTGGTGGTGGTGACCTCCAGAGATGTGGGAGCAGTAGGAGGAACAACCTCTAGAGCCATAGATCTTGCTGTAGTTGCCGCGAGCTTGGGGACGACGTCGACGATGGCCGTCGATGATGTCAGTGTCGTTGCCGGAGCGAAAGCAGGCGCCGACTCGGTGGCGGTGCGGCTTGGGCTTTCCGTCGAACACCTAGTAGGCGTCGGAGTCACAGGGCCGTTGGTGTTGTTGGCGACGACAAGGCTGGTGTCGTGGCAGACCGGGGACGCGCCTGATGTCGCGGATGTCGCCAGCCTGTTCAGGATCTCGTCCTCCTCCTTTTCTGGCTTCAACGAATGTAGAGACCGCTTGATTGTTGCGATTTCTGGCTTGATAGCGTCGACGGCGAGCTTGATCGCCTTCATCTCCGACGCCATCCGCTTCTCGGATCCTTCCAACAGGCTCATGAGCTTGTCGAGTTTCGCCTCCATCGTGTCTATCCTCTTGGATGTATCCCACCTGGTTTGCGCCTTCTCTGTTGCCAGTTTGGGCGAAGCAAACTGTCGAACAGAAACAGGGCAGCAGCAGAGTTTGGGAAAATTCTACCGAAATCGACCCACCGTAGGCGTTCGCGAACGAACTTTGTGCGGATCTGTGAAGATCCGCGCCCAGCGATGAGGATCCTTGCAGATCGCGATCTGGTAGAAGCTCGCACGGAAGCCGCCTGGGCTCTGATACCAAATGATATGAACCTCGATCACACTCACACCAAATTCTAGTTCAGGAGTTCAGGGGTACATAGTATTCTCGAATCCACACACAATCTCTGATACAACTACTGATCTCAGAAGGTTTAGAACAGCAGGAGGGAGGAATTAGAAGCAGGGGACTGGGATTCAGAGAAAGGGGATCAGGAAGAGAGTTCCGGTTCTGTCTTGGCTTCCAAAAGCAAGAAAGAAAGTGAGGCACGCAGGCCTAATAACGAACATCCCTCTGAGGCCAGTGGCAGCGTGACCCGCGCTTCTCATCATGTCGTCCATTCTGGTCCAGTGAATCGGACGGCTCTCCTTCTCTCCCTTGTGGACTTGCTTCTCACGGCCTCGTCGTCTTGCCGGGCCGCAGCCTTGTCACTGTTATCAGGCAGGTCTGTAACAGGGCGCCGGTCCCGGATGCAGTTGACAAGGTAAAAGAGGGGAATTGGAAGAGAAGCTCACCCAGAGATGCCCGGGGTAGTCGATCGAGCCGGAGATGGTCGGAGGCGCCCCAATTCGGGAAGAACTGGTCGATCTAGATTGTGTCGTACAGGTTGAAGATGATGCGCACGTCTGGTGAAGCTGATCGATCCAGCACAAACGATATGTTCGTGGGCATCCCACTAAACCCACATAGCCCACGTAATAATATGTGGGCTTAAGTGGGTGTCCCAGTTAACGTATGCAGCAGATGTGGGGTGGCTGCGGGCCTCCCGCCAACGATCCCACCTGCACACTGAGCTGCGGCACACTCCGCCCCTTCTCCCGCGCGACCCGGATGCACACGACGGCGGATCAACGAGCAGAGGCGCAAGGGGCGGCGCACTCCCCATATTCTCACACGCGACACATATGTGAACAGCGGCGGCGCCACACGTGGATGAACTCGGAGCCAGCGGCGACGGCGTCCATAGTTGCTTGCTGTTTATAGCTGATGTATCTCTCGTATGATTGTTGTTTGTAGCTGACGCTGCTTGCTGCCTCTACTTGCCGCTGCATATGTTTGCTGCCTCTACTTTTTTTTCAGATAAAGAGTATATATTAATAGCGCGAAGATATCAATTACACCCAACTTCTGCAACAACGTAATAACGAAGGTATTACGGATGCACACAGCCGAAAGACAAATAAGAAGAAGAAACTAAAAAAGAAAAGTCCCGCTACAGAGTTACAGTCCTTGTAGCAGCAGCACAACCACCACCAAAATAACACCTGAAGTTCAATCTCTCCAAAGCAACGCCTTCAAGAAGAAAACAGTGCACAAGCGCCGTCGTCGCCCGATCGAGATCTTGGGTTTTCACCCTGGAGATAGTCTCCGCTCTCAAAACAATGTCTTCAACAAGGCCATTGCCAGGCACAACCAATTAAGGCCAGACCTTGGATTTTCACCTGAAAGGTAGAACTTTGAACTTCACCAGTGCTGTCGCCCCCACTTCCATACCGCTGCAAACGAGTCCTGAAGCTCCAAGCAAGTTCCTCATCACCACCAAGAGTCAAATCACCGTTTCTAGTCCTCCGATCTCGGCTTTCATGACATTCTCCGCCTCTGACTTCATCCAAGATGGCAACAGATAGCAGAGCTTCATACCGCTTGCTCCTTAACGGAGAATCGTGGGCACGACCGAATCCCACCGATCCAGCAAACTCCAGGCATAAGCGCACATGGATTTTCGTCGGCGGAGCCTTCCGGAAGTCGCCACATCGGCCAGATCAAGGAGGACGGGCATCTGGCAGATCTTCGTCTTGCGCAATTCGAAACCCTAGGACCACCAACCACCATTATTCTTGTCGCACCAGCAGTCCCCACACCGCCGGCCGACTCCCGGCGATAGGAACGAGCGGGTCGACCTCCGGCCTAGGCGAGCCCAAGGTAGATCGGGCTCGAGAAGCCCGCCGGCATCAGCGCCTCCGCCATGGCTTGACCGTGCGGCTGCCACATGGCATGGCCACGCCGCCACCATTGGCCTGCTACACTGCGCCCACCACTCCCTCCACCCCGCCTCACAGCCCTGCAGGATCGGCCGCTCCAATAAACCGGCAGCCCATGGGCTTGGCCAGCAGCGAGAACGGCAGAACAGGGGCGACCATTCACGTCGACGGCCAGACCAGGCTCCTGGCAGTGTAGAGGAGGACATGGAGAGGCGGCACACGGATCCACCCGAATCGATCTAGGGTTTGCGAGTCCGACCCATCCCCAAGCCTGCCCCTCTGCCACCGGCCATGGCGCGCCACCGGAGAAGATCTCCGCCGCCACCCCGACACAGGGACGCCGCCCTGGTCGTTGCGCATCAACGTGCCGGCCATCGCCGCCCCAGCAGCTCCAGCGGCCATCTCCGACGCCCACCAGGCCGGCGGCAGCGGCGGCGTGGGGAGCCGGCGGCGGTGGGCTTTCTCTGGCGGTGCGGAGTCGCCCCCGGTGTCGCCCTGGGGTGCGACACGGGATTCTTTCGATCCTTCCTTGTGCCGCTGGCTTTCAGGGAATAACCGAATGACACTAGTAGCAGAGGATTAGCATGGAATATGGCCAGAGAGATCTAGGGGAATTTGGGTGACAGTTCGGGTTCACCCAATACCTGCAGGGGTTAGATACACTAGGGGATCTAATCTCCTACAACCGAACAAAGCCTGAACAGGCTGGGCTCAATCAGTTGTGATGAGAAAATAACCGATTACAACCCAACAACAATCTACGCCCCATGAAAAGCATATAGTGTGCGTGAAAGTAAACCACCTGTCCTACCTAAACTTAGTAAACAACTGAATTAGTTTGAGAAGTTACAAAGAGATTTTGACATGTCACAACATACATGTTTGTCAAGTCACCAAATTTCTATAGTAAATTTCAAGAACCGATTTTGAAGCAGGAAGGGGCACAAAAAGTGTAGATAATTTTGAAACCTATTTCATGTTGCACATTCAAATGTTTGTTAGCGAAAATTTTAGTATATTAGATTTAAAGCCGACAGGCAAACATGCCACTATGAATGCATCTACATTATATGGGCTTCTTTCTAACGAACCTAGGAAACATTTTCTTTTAATGTTATTATGTTCTGAAGTCCAATCATGACCTCCATTTAATATTTACAATATTCATGGATTTTAACCCAAAGCCGATGACTATATCCATGTCACATATTTTTAAAAAACAATTCATATTCAGCACACAAGTGCATCTTGACATGGTAAAAAGATTGAGTTTTTTTTGTAATGTTAGTACCAAAAGTATGGGTTAAAATAGAGGCACTAGAATTTTCACACGAAACAGACCTCATCATATAAAATGGTTACTGACAATTAATGGTAAGGACCACGTATCACAATCACTAACTCCTATTTCCAAATCTAATCGAAGGCACTGAATTCAAGTGGGTGGTTGGTTTTTGTTGTGGGTGCAACGGTACTCAACAGCTCTAAAGTGGAGGAGACCTTGCAAAAAAAAAAAGTGTTTCTCTCTAGTATAGCTCTCTAGATTTTTCATGTGGTTAGTTATTACTTCATGTTCCGCAATATTAGAAGTTTAAGCATTTTTCTGAATCACAAGTATCTAGACGCGTTTTTGCACGTAGATTCACTCATTTCACTTCGTATATAGTCTACATTAAATATCTAAAAAATCTTATAATTCGGATTGCAGACGGCTGAGTGTTAGAGAATAATAATTAGTGAGACCAATTTAGTTATGTCTCTAATTTAGATTTTTGTTGTTGGTACATGCAGTGTTATTATTAGTTAGGAAAAGATAACTAATTAGTCTCGATTTTTTGGGTGCCTATGGTGGTTTGGTTTTTTATTGAGATCCGCGGTTAACTAGATCTATTTAGTTGCGTCTCTAATCTTTTTGTTGTCGTATGAGAACGGATTAGTTAGGAAAGGACCCATTTAGTTGCAGAACTAATGACCGGGGATTTGGGAGGCGCGTTGCCCACAGAAATCTGGCCGTTAAGCATCTCCGTCGCGATTCGTACCAAGATCCCGTCAAGATGCCAGAGGGTGATTGATCAGGATGTCTGACGAAAAGGTTCGCGATTAACCTCTGGCGCTTGTACCAGCTAGCTTGCCATGCATACGTACGTGCTAGCCAGCTTCTGCCTGATGGATGGATTCGTGGTGGCGTGCACATCTGGGCTTGGGGCGTGCGAGCAACACAATGTGCATCGCGCGGGAGACGGATGGTGCACTCGGAACGCCAGGCAATTTTCTTTTTTTTGGACGCTTCGCTTCGGCCGCGCGACTTCTCCCT
The DNA here is from genome assembly GCA_947311845.1 of Poa pratensis. Taxonomy (NCBI): domain Eukaryota; kingdom Viridiplantae; phylum Streptophyta; class Magnoliopsida; order Poales; family Poaceae; genus Poa; species Poa pratensis. The sequence goes on along the minus strand of CAMZMU010000057.1, from coordinate 50,890,790 downwards.
CCGGGCTGTCCTCTTATCCGACTCACTACAGCATGCGCCCTCTGTGCTGACGGTACGCGTGCCGACGGTTACCGTCGGCACAGATACCTTCCCGTCGGCACAGGTCTGTGCCGACGGCCGTCGGCACAGGGTCGTCGGCGTAGGTCCCGTAGGCATAGGTTTTTTGCCCGTCGGCACAGCTATTCCCCGTCGGCACAGGGTATGCCCACGGTGAAAAAATGCCCGTCGGCACAAATTTCGTCGGCGTAGGTTCGGTGGGCCCCACCGTGGGCGAGCTCGCTGAGAAGCTGTGCCGACGGTATTACCGTCGGCATAGGGGTAAACGTGGCGTCTCCTGGGACGTCCTGGCTGTGGGCTGTGCCGACGGTAATGTCTGGCCATTTGGCACAGATGAAACCTGTGCCGACGGGAATACCGTCGGCACAGGTTCGTCCCAGATTTTTTTTTTGCAATTTGGTTGCAGCAGCTCGTTTTCCAGCAAAAATGGCAGAAAATAAAATATAAAATACTGACAATATCATCACAAATAAGATCACACATAGCTCCATATATCATCCCAAAGCAATATCATCAAGCACAATGCTAATATCATCATAGTGGATACACACATAGGACTACAACAATGTCTCGCAAGTTGCTACATAGCTAGATGTCTAGATCATCAAGCCCTACATCTATTGCGGCGGCGACGGGGTGTGCCCCATGTCTCCCCGGGTGAACACAGGCGATCGACGGCTCGGCGCAGCAGTAGAACCACCAGAAGAAGGCGAAGCACCAGGAGAAGTCGAAGCACCACGCGAAGCACCAGGAGAAGGACCACCGGGATGTACCGGTGTGATCTCACGCGAACCCGGCGAAGCACCAAGCGAAGGATCAGCATCAAACCTCACCATCTCACGCGAATCCGGCGAGGCACTAGGAGAAGCACGACCAAAGTGTGGGTTCTCCGACGAGCATCCCGTTCCCTACATGTTTGAGCAAGAGTTAGCAACTTGCGAGGCAAAGGAAAAGCGGTAACTAGTGGTTTGGCATCAAACTTACCGGGGTCGATGAGTAGTAGGTGAGAGCGAACTCGTCCTTCGATGGAAACCGTGGACACGGCCCCGGCTCCGGAGGCTCCTCCATAGAAGGGGGGACCCGCACTCCAGTGGTGAAAAAGTTCAGCACCGACTGCAAGATAGTTTAGATGTTAGACGTTGCCAAAATAAAGGTTCAAACTAGGGAAGTGGGACTTGTCATATTAGACAAAAATAAAGGTTGAAACTTACAGCACGGAACGACTTTTGATACGAGGAGTAGGCTGTATTCATCTCCAGCCACTGGGCATAGGCCACCTGATACTCCGCATGAGCGGCAGCGTAGGCTGCCTCAAGATCGGGCTACAATTTCGAAAATATGGTATGGAACTGTCAACTTAGCCATGCAGGAACGAATGTCGGAAAGAGGATGAAAATGAGAAAAACTTACATCGGTGGAAGTGGGTCGACGAGGCCGTCGACGAGGCGCGATAAGGGGGCTGCCGTCAGGGAGGGTAGCTTTTGCCTGCGTGAAGCTCATGGAAGGCCTGACCACATTCTGAAGAAAGAGATTACGGCCATGCGGCCTTCCATGCCCTGAGAGGACCATCGACCTCTCGTCGACCTCCTGGCTCAAGGGGTCATCCACCTCCGGGTGAAAAGACTGGAACGTCGTGGAGTACCTCTCCAAGTTCTCGTTGGCATTGTTGTAGTACTCAGGAAGCTGGGGCTGAGGCTTCGATAGATCGCGCTTCTTCTCCTTCATCTTCTTCCACGATTGCAACTCAGAGCTTACCTCCCCCCTATCGGCGTCCTGCATCGCGAAAAGAAATGTCATGCGTAGCAAGTAGAAACATGAGGGGAAAATAAATGGAGGTCGTTCCATGTATATATATACCAGCTTTTCCTTGAAGCGGAAGATGTTGCGGCTTCCCGCAATGTGTGTTCCCTCGGTGCCTCGGTTTGCCTTGTTCCGCTGGCTCACGGCGTCGAACTCGGGGTCTCCCCCGACCCACCTCGTAACCAACGCATCCCATGCGTCTTCTTTGCCGTCGGCCCAGTCGGGCATAACCTGAAAATGCAATTCAAGAAGAGATAATGCAATGGCAACTTAGCAGCAATATAGAATTTCATTGACAGTTCACTTACCGAAAGGAATTCCTCCCTCGTCATCTTCTGTGCCGTCTTGACATTCTCCTCCTTCTTGGCCCTCTTGCCCGTCTTCTCATACGTGAAAGTATTGGCGGACGTATGCTTTTGGTTGTAGAATTGTTGCCGTGTCAACCTCACACAATGAGCACGCAATACGCGAGCCGCCGTGTCTCTATGCTCGTCCGCCACCCGAAAATGCTTCTTCAACCATGCATAAAAAAATTGTGAGAGTCATGAGTTAGCACGGTGGAGTCATAAACTATGAACGGAACTCGAAAAATATGTCTTACCCAAAACCCGGTGATCACGGCGTCAGCAGCTGTCTCGAAGCCCGGGATAGGGGCAGCCTCATAGTCCACCCATTTATAGGCTAACTTTGCCTCGGCGTCGGGACCGACGGTGTACAAGCCCGGCCAATTTTGCCTAATTAGAGCTCCAAGCAAGCTCCCAGGAGTGCGGGGAATCTTAGGTGCTGGCCATGTCCATTTGCTGCACAATAATCAAACATTAGTACATATGCCAAATTGTTATGAACACAATGAAATTACATGTTCAAAATTACAAAATTAGTACACTTACTCAACGCCCTGAGGAACAATGAGGGCTTTCGCCTCCTCGCTCCTAGGCTCCATGTCCTCGTCGGGGACTCCCGCTTCGCCACGCATCCGCGGCCGCTTCGGCGCCAGCTCCACCTCGTCCTCCACCTCGTCCTCCGCCTCGTCCTCCACCTCGTGTCTAGACTGGGAAGCCACGTCGCCAGAAGCGGAGGGCAACTCCACCTCGTCCTCCGCCACGTCTACTCCACCTCGTCCTCCACCTCGTCCTCCACCTCGTCCTACTCGCGCACCCTCGTCCACGGCGTAACGCGAGGTGGAAGGTCGTCCACTCCGTGTAACTCCAGGCTTCCGTACCATCATCTTACTAATCTTACTAATCAGGGACGAGGAGTTTTCCTTGCCTTGGCTCATATTGTTCAATCACCTGCATTGAGAAAGAGAAAACAAGTAAGCATAAAGACATAATAAAATGTAGACAGTAAGCATAAAGACGTAATGCAATGACGAAGCATGTTGAAAAATAAATACTAAAGCATAAAGACATAATAACATGTAGACACCAAGCATAAAGATGTAATGCAATTAAGAAGCATGTTGAAAAATAAATACTAAGCATAGAGACATAAAAGACGCTCACCCCGAATAATCACTCTCATAATTTAGTTGGTTCTCATTCTCACTATCACTATCACTATCACGTGTGTAGTAGGTTGGAGGCTCATCGCACGGTGGAGGCTCGTCATCGGCGGCATTGTCCGCCTGTAACTTCGAGAGCATATTTATGTCCTTCAGATCCACCACTGACTCACCACGAGTGTGTGCATCGTTCTCGAGGTCCTCAAGACCACCCGTTTGTAAGGCAAAGTCCCCGAAGTCCTCTTGCTCTTGATAGAAAATTCCCTCGTATGTTTTAGGGTCAATGTTGTTGTAATCGTCGGCAGAGGGCATGGGTAGCTTACCATGTGGCGATACCCGGAACACGACTTCCCAGCCCTTGAGGTTCTCTTTCTGGCATGGGTAGGGCAAATAATAAACTTGCTTGGCTTGGTGAGCCACAACAAAGACATCGGCTCCGCTATAGGTGGTTGAAGGCTTAACTTCAACTAACCCAATGGAAGGGTCACTTCTCAGTCCACCGTGTGGTCCAGTGCGTGGGTCGAACCAATGGCACTGGAACACAACGAGCTTGAGTTCTATGTTCGTACGATTGAACTTCAGCTCGTATACCTTTTCTAACCTTCCGTAGTAATCTACGTAATCGGCTCCTCTGGATCCTTTGGTGAAGACCCCAGTATTTACAGTTTTTGCATTCGGCCGACTATTCTGGTGATACTCTGTATGGAAGCGGAACCCATTCACATCATACTTCTCATACTTCATGACGGTACGGTTAAAACCTTGGGAAACACATCTCAACTCATCCGTCATCTCAACGTTGCGATCAGCTCCCTACAAGTACGGTTCAAATTGTTTTGTGCATTAGTTACGTGTAATAAGAGGGACAAGTCACAGATTGCAAGCTAAGAGGGACAGGTTAGAAATTACTTTTTCCATGAACCAAGACACAAATTTTTTCCTCCGTGAGCACCCTTTTTCAGAAGAGTGTCCAGCTCCGCGGGAGAGGGATCCGCCATTCCCGACCACTGTTCATCTTGGAATTGGCTAAAAGGAGAAAATAGGTATTAGACCGAAACCGAGTTACTAGTTGCAAAGTAATTTGTTCACCATTTTACCTGATGAAACCGACTACTTCCGTCATGTTCGTAAGCACATAGAGCATTATGCAATCCTTCTCTTCCTTGGTCAACTGCATTTTACACCACCACCGGCCTTGCCACCGGGACATTGGAAGAGGAGGAGCTTGGGGTCATGCTTGGGCTCGTCGACATTGTACCGAGAGACCGGGTTATGCATAGTGGATACTTCATCGGGATAGTACGTTGTCACGGCGTCTGCCATCTCCCGAAGTATTGTTGCCTCAGCTATGCATGCTTCAATCCTATTTTTGTTTCCAGTCATGTTTCGAATATACTTGAACTCTCTCTCAATACAAAACTGCCAACGAAACTGCACCGGTCCACCCAAGAGTGCCTCGTTCGCGAGATGCACAACGAGATGTGCCATCGGAACAAAGAAGCCTGGCGGAAAGATCTTCTCTAAATTGCATAGCAACTCCGGCACAAGATCACGCAGCTTCCCAATAATCACGGGACATATCTGCTTCGCACAGAGCGTGCGGAAGAAATGGCTCAACTCCGCAAGCACTCGCCAGATACGATCGGGGAGATACCCTCGAACCATCACCGGCATCAACCGCTCAATCCATATATGATAGTCGTGACTCTTGAGCCCAGTGACATTTCCCTTTACAAGATTGACTCCATTACTTATATTGGAACAATAACCATCAGGGAACATCACGTCGTGTTTGAGCCACTTGAATGTCTCCTTCTTTTGGATATTATCAAGGCAGTAGGGTGCATTCGGCTTGAACCAATTTTTTCGACGGCGGTCAGGAGGCTGCATGTGTAATCTCTCCCTATCACAGAGATTCTCAACATCAACTCTAGCCTTGACATTGTCCTTTGACTTCCCAGGAATGTTCAGGACTGTGTGAAAGAGCATCTCTCCAACATTCTTTTCGGTGTGCATCACATCGATGTTATGGGGAAGTTCGAGGTCCTTGTAATACTCTAGCTGCGTTAAGCCTGCCACGTGAGTCCAGTTGTGCGTTACACCATATCCCACAAATTTTGGGCCAGGTACCTGAGCAGGCACGAGAGCACGTAGCTCGGCATCAACAGTTGCACCATCGAACTTCGGTATCTCTTTTTCTTCACGCACGACTTTGCCCTTCGTGAAGTTTTTTATGTCTTCTCGGTAAGGATGCCTTCTTTTGAGGAACGGTCGATGCTTGTCAAACGCGACATACTTGCGACCTGACTTTAGCCAAGTGAACTCAAGTCGGTTTCTGCACACTGGGCATGGCCACTTACCAGCTGTACACCATCCGCAGAATAGGGCATACCCGGGTAGGTCGTGCATGGAATAGTGGTACCAAATTCTCATCAAGAAGTTTTTCTTTGATGCTCGGTCGTATGTCCACGTCCCATTGTGCCATGAGTGGTGCAAATCATCCACAAGCGGTTGCATGTAGACACTCAAATTCTTCCCCGGGTATTCGGGCCCTGGAATGATCAGCGACATAAACATGAACTTCCTTTGCATTAGGACCCCGGGAGGGAGATTGAGCGGAATAACAAACACGGGCCAGCAGCTGTACGAGTGACTCGACATACCATATGGATTGAATCCATCTGTTGCTATCGCAATTCTGACATTCCGAGCATCTGCTGCCTTATCGGGGTGTTTCTCATCAAAATTCTCCCATGCCTTACCATCAGATGGATGTCCCATCTTTTTCCGTCCGAACTCGTCGGCGTATCTCTTCCCCTTCTTGTGCCAAGTCATCTGCGTGGCAGTCTCCTCAGAAAAGTAAAGCCGCTGGATTCTTTTTATGAATGGGAGGTACCGAAGAATCTTCACAGCGACTTTTCCCTGCGTCTTCTGACCATCGGGCTCCGTTTTCTCATGATACCTAGAGGCCCCACAAAGACTACAGTACTTGTCATCCGCATACTGTTTCCAGAACAGAAGGCAACCTTTTGGACAACAATCTATCTTTTCATAATCCATGCTAAGCGATCCCAATAGTTTCCTCGTTTCGTGCATGGACTTTGGCAGACAATGCCCTTCGGGCAACATGTTACCAAATGTTTTCAGATTGGCTTCAAAGCCTGCACGGGTGGTGGAGTACTGGCACTTGTCACTTAGTATTTGAGCTATGGCATCGAGCTGAGAAATGTTTGCACCCTCGTATAGAGGCTTCTTAGCCGAGGCCATCATATCAAGGAAAGCCTTCGCGGTTGGCTCCGGTTCCTCCGGTTCACCCGGTTCCTCCGGTTCCTCCTGTGGAGGTGGCGAATCCGGTATGTCAGCATCACGGAGATCATCTAGCAAGTTTCTCACCCCATCATACTCATTGCCATTGATCCGCTGCCGCATCACCTCAACTCTGTCACGTTCGACCTGAGCAAAGTCGACCTTCGTGACGTAGTTAGGCATATACCCAGACAACCAAAGATGCTTAGTCATTTCATCCTTTCCCTGACGGGCACGATTCTTGCAATTAATGCATGGGCACCTTGGACGAACTCCTGATGCCTTTGAACCACGCGCTAACTCCTTCACTAACATATTGGTCTTCCATTCCCACTCCTCTGTTCTTTTAATCTTACTGATACGGCCACTGTACATCCACCCATTATCAGCCATCCTCTGCTTTATTGGATCCAAAGAACAACGCATTTCGTAATATGCACCAAGTAATAATAAATTTATTCAATGACACCAAGATTTATTACGGCCAAATTTTATCTTTTACAACATGCAAGGGTTCACCTACACTTCTAATAGGAGGGCCTATCCCGCCCGAGTACGTGTAGATCGAGTCGTGTCCCATGTTCTACCCCGACCCGAGACGAAATTTCGACAGCACCTCCCCGCTGTTCTTCAGAATACACGTCTCGAGCTTGTCAAGCCGAGAGGGTGTGCATCCGAAGAACAACGGGGAGGTGCTGCCGAAATTCCGTCTCAGGAAGGGGTAGAACATGGAACACGACCCGATCTACACGTACTCGGACTGTCCAACAGGACAACCCGGAAGTGTTACGGTTATAAATATGCAAAGATGGACAATCCTGCATATTTATAAATTTGTAACCCTTCGGATGGGATCTGATTCTTGGACATTTGAAACACACAACACACTTGTATACATATGGTATGGCACAACCTAGGTTTGGGTGGGGTTCCGACGCTCCGGGGCCCCGCTTCGGCGAAACCCTGAATCCGCTGGAAAAAACCTAACGTTTCCGTCTACCCCCATAGACGTGCGTCGAAAGGGGGCAGCCAGTGGACTTTTTTGCTTGGTTGTGTTAGGTTAGGCCATAGGAACATAGAAAACCAACTTTTATCACAAGTTGTCACAAGATTGCCCCGTTTCGCCCGAAACAGGAGTTTTCAGCTATAAGTCCACACACTTAGTAGAGAGAAAGTGAAGCCGGTGATGTCGGTCACACTAGGAGTAGATTCTTGGACATTTGAAACACACAACACACTTGTATACATATGGTATCGCACAACCTACGTTTGGGTGGGGTTCCGACGCTCCAGGGCCCCGCTTCGGCGAAACCCTGAATCCGCTGGAAAAACCTAACGTTTCCGTCTACCCCCATAGACGTGCGTCGAAAGGGGGCAGCCCAGTGGACTTTTTTTGCTTGGTTGTGTTAGGTTAGGCCATAGGAACATAGAAAACCAACTTTTATCACAAGTTGTCACAAGATTGCCCCCGTTTCGCCCGAAACGGGAGTTTTCAGCTATAAGTCCACACACTTAGTAGAGAGAAAGTGAAGCCGGTGATGTCGGGCACACCTAGGAGTAGATTCTTGGACATTTGAAATACACAAAACACTTGTATACATATGGTATGGCACAACCTAGGTTTGGGTGGGGTTCCGATGCTCCGGGGCCCCGCTTCGGCGAAACCTGAATCCGCTGAAAAACCCTAACGTTTCCGTCTACCCCCATAGACGTGCGTCGAAAGGGGGCAGCCCAGTGGACTTTTTTGCTTGGTTGTGTTAGGTTAGGCCATAGGAACATAGAAAACCAACTTTTATCACAAGTTGTCACAAGATTGCCCCCGTTTCACCCGAAACGGGAGTTTTCAGCTATAAGTTCACACACTTAGTAGAGAGAAAGTGAAGCGGTGATGTCGGGCACACCTAGGAGTAGATTCTTGGACATTTGAAACACACAACACACTTGTATACATATGGTATGGCACAACCTAGGTTTGGGTGGGGTTCCGACGCTCCGGGGCCCCGCTTCGGCGAAACCCTGAATCCGCTGGAAAAAACCTAACGTTTCCGTCTACCCCCATAGACGTGCGTCGAAAGGGGGCAGCCCAGTGGACTTTTTTGCTTGGTTGTGTTAGGTTAGGCCATAGGAACATAGAAAACCAACTTTTATCACAAGTTGTCACAAGATTGCCCCCGTTTCGCCCGAAACGGGAGTTTTCAGCTATAAGTCCACACACTTAGTAGAGAGAAAGTGAAGCCGGTGATGTCGGGCACACCTTGGAGTAGATTCTTGGACATTTGAAACACACAACACAGTTGTATACATATGGTATGGCACAACCTAGGTTTGGGTGGGGTTCCGACGCTCCGGGGCCCCGCTTCAGTGAAACCCTGAATCCGCTGGAAAAAACGTAACGTTTCCGTCTACCCCATAGACGTGCGTCGAAAGGGGTAGGCCAGTGGACTTTTTTTCTTGGTTGTGTTAGGTTAGGCCATAGGAAGGTGAGAAACCAAGGTCTACCCCAAATCAACACAAGATTCCATCCGGTTCGCCCGGAAGGGGAGTTTTCACCTCTAAGTGCAGAAACTCACTAGAGAGAAAGTGATGCCGGTGAACCCGCTCACATCCCGGAGTGCTTCCTTCCAGCGCTTGTGAGCCGTTGGATCAGCGGTGTGTGTTTCTTTTCAGGGCTTGTGAGCTGTAGTATGCCCAATCAGGAAGAAGCACACGGATCGTGTGCTTCCTTCCAGCGCTTGTGAGCCGTTGGATCAGCGGTGTGTTTCTTTCGAGCGCTTGGGAACCGTTGGATCAGCGGTGTGTGTTTCTTTTCAGGGCTTGTGAGCTGTAGTATGCCCAATCAGGAAGAAGCACACGGATCGTGTGCTTCCTTCCAGCGCTTGTGAGCCGTTGGATCAGCGGTGTGTTTCTTTCGAGCGCTTGTGAGCCGTTGGATCAGCGGTGTGTGTTTGTTTTCAGGGCTTGTGAGCTGTAGTATGCCCAATCAGGAAGAAGCACACGGATCGTGTGCTTCCTTCCAGCGCTTGTGAGCCATTGGATCAGCGGTGTGTGTTTCTTTTCAGGGCCTGTGAGCTGTAGTATGCCCAATCAGGAAGAAGCACACGGATCGTGTGCTTCCTTCCAGCGCTTGTGAGCCGTTGGATCAGCGGTGTGTTTCTTTTGAGCGCTTCTGAGCCGTCGGATCAGCACTATCACGACCACTTCGTAAGCCATGCGACCCTATATATAGCCCACCTCCTCAGACAGGTTACTCACTCACACAAAACATTCCAGCGTCACTCGGAGAGGCATCTTTGGGCAACTAGCGGCAAGACGTCTCTGATGACCTGCGACCGTTCCAAACGGTTGCAGATCATCAGAGATGTCTTGCCGGACGGTTGTAGATCATCAGAGACGTCTTACCGCTGCTTGGATCGAAGTGGCGCTCAAACACAAAACATTCCAGCGTCACTCAGAGAGGCATCTTTGGGCAACCAGCGGCAAGACGTCTCTGATGACCTGCGACCGTTCCAAACGGTTGCAGATCATCAGAGATGTCTTGCCGGACAATTGTAGATCATCAGAGACGTCTTACCGCTGCTTGGATCGAAGTGGCGCTCAAACACAAAACATTCCAGCGTCACTCGGAGAGGCATCTTTGGGCAACCAGCGGCAAGACGTCTCTGATGACCTGCGACCGTTCCAAACGGTTGCAGATCATCAGAGATGTCTTGCCGGACGGTTGTAGATCATCAGAGACGTCTTACCGCTGCTTGGATCGAAGTGGCGCTCAAACACAAAACATTCCAGCGTCACTCGGAGAGGCATCTTTTTTGCTTGGTTGTGTTAGGTTAGGCCATACGAACATGAGAAACCAACTTTTATCACAAGTTGTCACAAGATTGCCCCCGTTTCGCCCGAAACGGGAGTTTTCAGCTATAAGTCCACACACTTAGTAGAGAGAAAGTGAAGCCGGTGATGTCGGTCACACCTAGGAGTAGATTCTTGGACATTTGAAACACACAACACACTTGTATACATATGGTATGGCACAACCTACGTTTGGGTGGGGTTCCGACGCTCCGGAGCCCCGCTTCGGCGAAACCCTGAATCCGCTGGAAAAACCCTAACGTTTCCGTCTACCCCCATAGACGTGCGTCGAAAGGGGTAGCCCAGTAGACTTTTTTGCTTGGTTGTGTTAGGTTAGGCCATACGAACATGAGAAACCAACTTTTATCACAAGTTGTCACAAGATTGCCCCCGTTTCGCTCGAAACGGGAGTTTTCAGCTATAAGTCCACACACTTAGTAGAGAGAAAATGAAGCCGGTGATGTCGGTCACACCTATGAGTAGATTCTTGGACATTTGAAACACACAACACACTTGTATACATATGGTATGGCACAACCTACGTTTGGGTGGGGTTCCGACGCTTCGGGGCCCCGCTTCGGCGAAACCTGAATCCGCTGGAAAAACCCTAACGTTTCCGTCTACCCCCATAGACGTGCGTCGAAAGGGGGTAGCCCAGTGGACTTTTTTGCTTGGTTGTGTTAGGTTAGGCCATACGAACATGAGAAACCAACTTTTATCACAAATCGACACAAGATTGCAAGAGAGACAAGATTTACATACAATACTTCCGAGAGACAAGATTCGCGACGTTATTTTATGTGGGTGGAGACCGCTATTTGGCGTAGGTATATACATATAGAAATGAATAAAAAACATATTAAACTTAATTGAGAGTAATAAATAGATACATAAAAATGAAGATTAGGGTAAAAAACATGATGACTATTTTCAGCGAAACTATATACATATAGCTATTCGGTGTATCTATATACATAAAAATGAATATTTTTTAAACATATTAAACTTAATTTACAGAACATTAAAAATGAAGAAAATAGGAAGTAAAAAAAAATAGGGAACCTGTGCCGACGGTTTTACCGTCGGCACAGATTTGCACAGATGCACGAGGAAAAAGAAAAAAAAAGGAACCTGTGCCGATGGTACAACCGTCGGCATAGGTTGGTGTCGATGTCACCTTTTCTTTCACGGGAACCTGTGCCGACGGCTCGATTTGTGCCGACGGTGACCGTCGGGACAGGGTGTCTGTGCCGACGGGGATATCTGTGCCGACGGCCAGCTTCGTGGGGTGGCCTCGTAGACACCTGTGCCGACGGCCCCGATAAAAAAACCGTCGGCACAGGTTTTGGCCGTCGGCACAGATGAGCTCTCCTGTAGTGACTCCGGGAGCCACTCACTCTTTGGCTTCAATAGGGCGGCGGCTGTCGAGTTGGGCATGCCGTGGTCCTCCATCAAGGGCGGCGGCGATCACAGGAGGGTTTGGGAAGGAAGGGTTGGGGAGGGCGGGGTTTGTGTGGCTGGCGACTGGGTCCGAGCCAGACAAGGGAGGACAAAGGACGGACGGGGAGGCTGTCCGTTTCGCCCCAAACGTGGACAAAGTTGGGCTAGGTTTGGGGCGAAACGGACGTGTCCGCCCTCGCTGGTTTGTTTGCGATGTGCCGTTGGAGCATGCCCCTTGTCCGTTCGGACAGAATCGGACGTTGTCCGTCCGTTTTTGGTGGGCCGTTGGAGGTTCCCTAATAACCCGACGTGTAGTTCGATCTGAGTACTTACAACATTACACGAGGAAGAAAATATTCTACACTTCTGTCCATATATATGCTCCCTCCTTTCTACAATAAGTGTACTTACAACATTTGTGCAGGGTATGAAATTTCACCAATATATGTGCCACCATTTTGTATATAATGAATCTAATGATACTAATTTGATGGTATCAATATTGTTAAATTTTTGTATAAAAATGGTCACCTTAAAAAATTGACACTCCAAAAATTGGAAGTACTAACTTGTTGGACTCCTAGTTGGTTACATTCAATGCACCTTGCCAATTGTACGATACCATGGAAAAAATATTGGCCATGATATCCTGTAAGTCAGCAGAGAGTTCTGGTATAGTCAGGGTCCAACATGCAACTAGATCGTATTTTCGTACGCTGGAATTAATGTGCTACGTGCCCTCGCCCCTATGCCTTGCTGCGTTTTGCCAGCTGATCTCTTTGTACGTCCCTGCTGTGCTTTGTCAGACCATTAGCCTTTAATCATTGTTCATGCATGCAACTATCCTACCGGCCGTCCATTCCTCCTATATTGCATCCAACGGCAGTAGAGTGGATGGGTAGGTACCCCCGTGGAGATCCAATCAATTTCCTATATAGTTGCGTGTCATAGTCTAAACTTTTTAAGAGGATCTGCCTGCTTTTACGTGTCTCGATTAGAACGAGAGGTACTACAATCACCAACATCCATGTATTATATGTAATAACAAAGATGGTCGGCGACAGAGGCCTCCAACTACTACCTAGCTCACTACCATCATAAAAATGATTTGATCGGCGACAGAGAGCCTCTAACTAGGTAGTTGGGTCTCTATATATTTCGTGTATTCGGGGCTAAAAGACCGATCGACCTGCGTAAGAAAGTAGGGAGTAACAAAAATGGAGGACGCTGGCAGTAGTAGTGCACGAAGACAGCCTCCGCTCACGATCCGCGCCTCAAGAGCACCGCCCAACACTTGGCCCGCCGTGGCTGAGGAACCAGTGAGCCCTACGGCGAGGCTCATGGATGACTTCTACGTCGTCGTCACCATGGGGTTCGGCGCGTCCATAAACCTCCCTGCCTTCCGCGCCGGCGTTGAGACCCAACTCGCCAAATACCGCGTTTCCGCTGCATCCAGGTGACCAACAAAGACGACAACAAGCCACGGTGGGTGCATGCGCCGGCGTTGAACCTGGACGACCACATCATCGTCGTCCCAAGGCTTGACCTCGACGTTGCGTCCGACCCGGACAGGGCCGTTGAGGACTACGCGTCGTCGCTGTCCACGGCGCCTATGGACCGCTCCCGGCCGCTATGGGAGTTCCACCTCCTCGACTTCCCGACCACCGAGGCGACGTCCACGGTGTTGCTCCGCGTGCACCACGGCCTCGGCGACGGCATGTCGGTGATCACCCTCGTCATGGCTTCCATGCGCAGCGCCGCCAACCCTTCCAGGCTCCCGGCCATGCCGGCGCTGCCCACGCGCTCCGGCAGCATCTACGCGATGCCGCGGCCCCGGTGTCCGTGGGCACGCTGGCGTTCGTCGCCTGGCTCTGGTCATTCCTAGTGCTCGCGTGGCACACCGTCGTGGACGTCGCGCTCTGCGTCGCCATGATCGTGTTTGTGAGGGATCCGCATACGCTCTTCATGCGTGCCGATGGCAGCAGCAGCGGCGAGGTCCCCCGACGCAAGCGCTTCTTGAATCGGAGCCTCAGTCTTGACGACGTCAAGTTCATCAAAGATGCCATGAATTGCGTACGTATAGTACACGTGCATGTGACATATAGTTTAAAACTGCCAGCAGACAGTAAATCATACTGATAAACCAAAGAAAAACTGCAATATATAAAACTGATAAACTAAAGAAAAAACTGTAGTGTATGTATGAACCTGAAAGTTACATAAATTCTTGTATCTGTGCACATGTAGACTGTGAATGACGTGCTAATTGGCGTGACTTCTGCTGCTCTATCACGATACTACTTTCGCTGGTCTGGTAAGTATGTCTGCTGGCACGAACCGTACATGCTATATACTTATTACACATTCTTTCTACTAGCTAATATATATCTTAATTATTTATTAGGTGACGCCAACACCAGGAAAATCAGTTTGCGATCGGTACTTCTAGTCAACATGAGGCCACCAACTAGCCTACAGGTAACACCTTATTTCCTTTCCTACGACGAAGACATATTTTGTAAAAAATATAGCTTATTATCATTTTTTCATGTCTCATTTATAAAATATTGATCAAGTTACTAGGCACGTATATACCAACCTTCCTTTATAGAACTGAAAAGATATAAGAAACCTATGCGCAAACCAACGCATATCCCTCTCCATCGACACCACTGTAGCAGCCACCAAACAGAAAAGAGACAGATGACCTTTCAACCGAACTCGACGAGGCTCCAAATATCGCTGATCAGCAGCTTTTCAGACCTCCAAACTAGTTTGCCATATGACAAACCATTGTTGTTGAAAGAATCGGACCGGGACAACATGACCCCGGACACGCACAAGATGCACCATCTTTCAGCTGTCACCAGCATAGACAACCATATGCACGTACTCCTAGATAAATCCTCTCTGCTCCATCATGGCGCTGGAGACAACGCCGCAGCAAACGGGACAGAGCAGGAGGAGAGACACCTCTGATGGAATCGCCGCCGCCACCTCGCCGACACCATCCATGAACCATATATAAAGCCACCAATTTGAAGGATCGACAACCACATGATACCATCAACTCCGAGACACCGCCCTGAAAGACAACGCCGGTGTGGGAGTGGAGTTGAGGCAGATTTATTTGCCCATGCGCCGCTCCCACCACCCCAACGACGCACCATGGCATACTTGTCCTAACCTGAACTACCATGCCAAAATGGATGAAACGGGCCTCCCTCCCTCCTGCCGCCGGAGCAGCAAGCGGAGGGAGAGGGGACCAGCATGCTAAAACATCACTAGTTGTTGCTTTTATTCATCCATATGCGATTCTGATAAGAACATACTCATGTCATCATTAATGTAGTTTGCATATTTACAACTGTAAACAGGCATATGTTGACATGATAGAATCCGGTAACAGCAACAAAGTGAGATGGGGAAATCAACTTGGCTACATCATACTTCCATTTCATATAGCTATACATGAGGATCCACTTGAATATGTTCGCAAGGCTAAGAAAATTGCAGACAGGAAAAAGAGCTCCCTAGAAGTGGTCTTTACGCATATGCTTGGTGAAGTTATCATCAAAACTCTTGGTGTGAAGGTATATTAATATGTCGGGTCCTTTAACTTGGATGATAATTATTCTTTTCCAAAGATTAAATGGGACTAGCACTGTCAAGCAGGCAGCAGGTGTTATCTTCCATCGTATGCTATCACACACGACTATAGCATTTTCAAACATGATTGGGCCAGCTGAACAAGTAGAGTTCTATGGGCACCCAGTTGTCTCCATTGCGCCCAGCATCTACGGCCCGCCAGAAGTAAGTGACAGCCTTACAGTCCAGCCATTATCATAACATAACAAATATGTAGACATACAAGCCAGCTTCGAAAAGGAATCTATTAATCACAACCATATAGCCTTAAAGTTATTCGTGTATACTCTGTTTGGTATATAGTTCAAGATTAATGAATATTTTTGCATTGTAAATATATAGGCTTTGATTGTACATTACCAAAGTTATAGTAACACCATCAAGGTAAGTCTATCGGTCGATGAAGATCACTTTCCAAAACATGGTCAACTTTTAGACGACTTCAACGAGTCCCTCCAGATGATCAAGGATGCGGCTTCAACCAAACAGTGACAATCAATATTGAGAAGGAATGTGACTACTGGATATTGGGGAATTATTTGGATTGATGGGTGAGCCCAGACTCACACATATGCACTAAATAAGAGTATTACTGTAGTATATAATACTACTTTGTATTGTACTTCCTCCATCCGAAAATACTTGAAACAGATTTGTCTAAATACAGATATATCTATACATTGTACACTCATACTTAGATAAATCAGTGTCAAATGTTTTCGGACGGAGGGATTAGTTTTAAATTGGTGGTCAATAATAAAATTTCACTCCTAGACCACCTTTTGAATGAGGTTTACGCAGCAAGAACCACTTCACCATGTGACATATAATTTGTTTTTTTACTTTCATCTCGCCAAGAGAATCTCCGCGTTATCTTTTTTCCATATGTTCAAGCAGTGTATCATGTAGCAAATACATGGGCGTATGGTATGTAAGAGTGTTAGACAGGATTGAGTTAACATGTACTGTACCAGTCTGCCTCCAATTGATGACGATTGAGTTTCCGTTTAACGACCAAGCCTCCCAATCTGTTTTCTCGGCCTTAGCTCTTTCTAGCTGGCAGGTGGCATGCTTCTGTAATCCCTTCATCTTGTAATGACCCTCTTATGCTTAATAAAATGACGCGCAGATCTCCTGCGGGTTCTCAAAAAAAATCTTGGCACGGATGTTTTTGAAATTGCATTTCGACCATGGATGTGTCGTTTTTGTACAGGGCATACCAAATGTCATTTCACTACGAAACTTGGCACGTATGTTGAACATTGGTATGTGTTCTCCTCCAATTTTTTTCAGAATTTTTTAAAATGTTTAACATTTTTTTAATTTGGTTTAATTTCTGAACAGTTATTTCCTAAAACATAAAGTAGCTGCTTGAAAGGAGACAACTATAACAATATCTGCTAATGTGAAATCATTCTATATTGGTGAAGCCTAGTGTCTACACTTAAACAGATGCAATGGATTCATGAAGAAAAATTGACTACGTACAATTATTTAGCTTAAGTAGTAGTCTTCAACCTCTTACAAAAAATGATTCCGCTACAACTTGCATAACTATGGACAAGAAAATCTGCCACATTTCATCATTAACATGAAGAAAACAAAGAAACCAGGAAACTAATTTATGAAATGGACATACAGAGAGGACAAGCAGTTATGGCCTCTGTCATGGTCGCAGTTTCCACATTTCATCCTCAGCTAGAACAAACCGCAAAAACAGGAATAAATGTAGATTTCTTTACACTGAGCATTGAGAATACAACTAGCCAATCTCCTAGAAAGTAAGAAAACCTAGATAAAAAGGCACAGTCAATTCTTCAGTTCAAGAAATAGTGATGAGGAAGGTAGATTGCTAACTAATAATTTCAAAGAAGACCACTAGATAAAAGGCAGAGTCTGATACGTCCATTTTGCATCACTATTTTATATCATAATTTACTGCTATTCATCGATATATTTCATATTTAGAAGTGTTACTTATGTTATTTTACCTATTTTGCATGTTTGATGAATAATGGAGAATTGGACACCGGAGTCAGGATTCTGCTGGAAAAAGCACCGTCGAGATGCACTATTTCTGAAGATCAATAAATCGAAGGAGACATATGGAAGTCCCTATTTTACCAGATGACGGAGGAGGCCAAAAGGGGAGGCTGAGAAGGGCCAAGGTGGGCCCTCCTCACCAGCTGGCGCGGCGGGCCCACCAGCCGCGCCGCCGGGTGGTTTGGGGGCCCTGGCCCACCTCAGCCGTTCCCCCTTCGTGTACTTGACCCCCTCGGAACCCTAACACACGGAGGACGGCCATCGAAATATTCCGCCGCCTCCACGAGGCGGAAAACACCAGAGAGCGAAAAGCTCCCCTGCAGGAAGAAATCTGCAGGGAAATTCCCTCCCGGAGGGGGAAATCGTCGCCATCATCACCGTCATCGAGCTGGACTTCATCGGGATCATCATCATCATCATCAACCGCCAACACCATCATCACCGCCGCTGCACCCGTCTCCGCTATAACATCTAGGGCTGAATCTTGACTATTTCATAGGGGAAACTCTCCCGGTGTTGATTACTCTTGTTATTGATGCTATTGGGTGAAACCATTGGATTAAGGTTTATGTTCAGATTGTTATTCATCATCATATCACCTCTGATCATGTTCCGTATGATGTCTTGTGAGTAGTTCGTTTAGTTCTTGAGGACATGGAGAAGTCTTGATGTTAGTAGTGAACTATGTTGAGTAATATTTAATGGTTTGATGCTTAAGTTGTGGTGTTATTCTTCTAGTGGTGTCATGTGAACGTCGACTACATGATACTTTACCTTTATGGGCCTAGGGGAATGCATTGTGTATTCATTTGCCAATTATGGGGTTGCCGGAGTGACAGAAACCTGAACACCCGTTGGTATATCGATGCACGAGGGATAGCAGGATCTCAAAGTTTAAGGCTGTGGTTAGTTTATCTTAATTACCTTCTTGTATTTGCGGATGCTTGCAAGGGGTATAATCACAAGTATGTATTAGTCCTAGTAAGGGCGGTGCATTAGCATAGGTTCACCCACACAACACTTATCAAAACAATGAAGATTAATCAACTATATGAAGCGAAAGCACTTGACAATATTCCCGTGTGTCCTCAAAAACGTTTGGTCATTATAAGTACAACAACCGGCTTGTCCTTTGCTGTAGAAAGGATTGGGCCACTCGCTGCAACTATTATTACTGCATTTTATTTACTTTTACTTTATTTATCTGTCATATCAAAAACTCCTAAAAACTTGTCTGAGAGCATTTACAGTGAATCCTTCATCAAAACCGCTTCTGCTCCTCGTTGGGTTCGACACTCTTATTTATCGAAAGTACTACGATTCACCCCCTATACTTGTGGGTCATCAAGACTATTTTCTGGCGCCGTTGCCGGGAGTGTAGCGCTATTGGTAAGTGGAATTGGTAAGGGAAACATTTATTGTACGTGCTGTTTTTATTTTTGCCTGCTGCTATATCTCATTATGGAGGGGTCTTCTCTTGAATTCCTATTTGGGAAAACAACTACCACTTCTAAGGTAGTAGAGGAGGCGTCAGATGAGCAGGTAATACCGTTCAAAATTCCTATGAAAATTGTTGAACGTGTCACAAATAACCGCTATGCAGGAGATGGAACTGTCCATCCTGGAGATCATTTGTTATTTCTGCATGAATTGTGCGAGTTATTTAAGTGTGCAGGTATCTCGATGGGAGAAGTTAAGAAGAAATTATTCTCTCTATCACTGTCTGGTAAAGCTGCACATTGGTATAAACTGCTGAAGAATGGGTATTCTCTTGGATGGGAGGAAATTGTACCTCTCTTTTACTCCAAATTCTATCCTCCAAGTGAGATTCATAAGGATCGGAACCTCATATATAACTTCTGGCCCTATGATGGAGAGAGTATCGCTCAAGCGTGGGGGAGATTGAAGGCATTAATGCTCAAATGTCCCATTCATGAGCTTCCTGGTAATGTTGTTATTGATAACTTTTATGCAAGACTCTCCTTTCAAGATAAAACTCTATTGGATACCACTTGTGCTAGATCGTTCACTCGTAATAAAGAAGAGTTTAAGTGGGACCTTCTTGATCGGATTCAGGAGAACACTGAAGGATGGGAGAATGACAAAGGTAGGGAGTCAGGTATAAGCTATGACTTTGAGTGTGTTAAAATTTTTATGGATACTGATGATTATCGCAAAATTAGCACTACTTATGGTCTTGACTCTCAAATTGTTGCAAACTTTTATAAAGCCTTTGCTTCCTATTTCGGTTTGCCGAAGGAGGGTTTAAAAAATTATCATGAACCATATAAAGATGAATCTGTTTCTCATATATCTAAAGGTGTTGAGGTTAATGTTGTTGATCGCATTATTCCAGAACCTTATATTGAAAAAGTTCCTTTTCCTAATAAGATTAAGGAACATACTATCATAACTGGTGTTGTTAGTAAAAGTAATAAGAAAACTACCAAACCTGATGAGCAAATAACTGTTGAACCTGTTGTAGCATTGGTTAAAGATCTTGTCACTGAAAATTTAGAAGATAGACACATTATCTTTTGTGAGGATGCTTCTAATATTGTCTCACATCCTAAAAGTTCTAGGAAGTCTAGTGTTCCTGTGCTTTCTGTTAGGATAGGTGATCATTGCTATTATGGTTTATGTGATATTGGTGCAAGTTCTAGTGCTATTCCTTATGAGCTTTACAGGGAAATTATGCACGAAATTGCTCCTTGTAAACTTGAAGAGATGATGTGGTTATTCAGCTTGCTAATAGGGAAACTATCTCTCCAATTGGTATCATTAGAGATGTCGAATTCCTTTGTGGTAAGACTAAATACCCTGCTGATTTTCTTGTACTTGGGTCGGCTGCCAATGATAGTTGTCCTATTATTTTTGGTAGACCTTTTCTGAATACTTGTGGTGCTGTTATAGACTGTAAGAAAGAGAAAATCTTTACTAAATTTGCTGGTGAATCTTATGAATTCAATTTCTCTAAATTTGCTAAAGCACCTTATGAAACTGAATTGCCTAGTGAGGATTTTGAAATTACTCAACTTGCATCTATTGTTCTTGCTCCTAACAATGCTTTGCAGCAACATATGGAGAATCATGAAAGTGAGAACTTCAGGGAAAAAAGGAATGAGCTTGATGAAGTATTCCTTCGTCAACCTATGCTCAAACACAATTTACCTGTGGAAGATTTGGGTACCACAATGCCACCCAAGGAGGATCCTGTTTTTGATTTGAAACCTCTGCCTGATTGTGAGGACCGGAATTACACTTCCAGACCTCCTGTGTAATCATGTCAATCCCAAGATCAATGTTGACAACACAGCGAAATGATACCATTGCAGAACGTACAAAAAGTACAGTTACATAGTTTGAATAGCAATAGCGAAATGTCTTGTGACATTTGTTACAATCAGAAAGCTCAGCGGAAATATAAATGCGAAGTGGCTCCATCTAGCCACAGGCAGTCGATGTAGTCCACGAGGCCTCACTCTTAAGCATCGTCGTAGTAGTCGTATTCTTCTCCTTCTTCGTCGTGCTCTGAATAATCAACAAAGCAATGCGGTGAGTACATAATTAATGTACTCAGCGTGCCCCCTCATGCAAACCTATAATAGCTACATGTGGCTTCAAAGGAAGGCTGTATGGTTCTTTTGCATAAAAGCCAATTTTATTTGTAATACCATAATAGTTTTGATAAAACGATTTTGGACGAAAACATGTTTTGTATTCAGTGTAGTATTTCTCATCAAAGTGAGTGTCCTCGACACCTCACGTTCTCCATAGGATTTCAGAATAGGGGTAGAGGGAAGTAGCAAAACAGGGTTCCTGTATGTCAAGAAAGATTCATGTGTCGTCCATGACCGTGGACACGGCTATTCGAATAGTTTTACACTCTGCAGAGGTGGTACACTTTCACCACACGTCACAAACTCGCCTAATTGCAACTAGCCGTCGCTAGCATGGCAATAGAGAATTCGTGACAAGGTCTTTTAGCTAGATCCCCCAAAGATGTGACATGCCCACCGGGTATGGCGCCGGAACTGAGAGTACGTCCCCAAACCGGTCCCCCCATCTGTGCCGAAGGTTCTCCCGTAGGCAGACACCCCATCTGCGGTACGGCGACATCGACACCAAAGGCTGACTAACTTACTTGACCCAGCCAGAGCCCATTAGCATGTGGTTGTACGGTGGTCACAATCTTCAAATCCGAGACTTATTAGGCCCTTATGCGGCACGGACGACGGATTGCCCCCTTCAGCTTGTGAAGGGCAGCCAATCGCTCCTTCATCAGTTGATCCAGCAGTCGCCCGCGCAATGTTTAGATGGTAAGTTTCACCCAGAGTAGAAGTAGAGTAGAGGAAGCAACAACGGCTCATCAGCCAAGCTCAACGAGCTCATCATGTCCAGAAATATGTTTGTGACCCAAAGGTCAACCAATTCCTCCAAAGAGGCAAGATAAAGATATCCTACTGGATATTAAGCATGGCTAAGCATTTCTACTCTACAGGATTACTATATAATTTCTACTCAGGGTATCAAGTATATAAGGCGACAAGCGGATCAGGCTGGTGTGTCAATCGACACGCCAGTAAATTGAAAATAGCATGCATAATTTTAAAACAATAAATAATGCCCCTTTTAAAAACATAGGATAAAAACATGAGAGGGGGGGGGGGGCATGCCTTCGTTGTTGAACTCCTGCTCTTCACCTCCTTGGTCGTGATCGTAATCCTCGCCACTCCCTAATCGTCGTATCAAAGCAATTGCAAACCAAATAAATAAAAGCAATACGATGAAATAAGCTCGAAAAAGGAAGTGTCGAATAAACCCAGCGAAGGCTAGCAAGGTTCCGATGGTTCAAGGTGTGTCGGTTCGTCTACCGTTTCAAACTAAATAATTAATATTATATTTAGGAAATATTATTTATTTGATATAGCCACTATAGGTGGTATAGTATTAGTATGCAATGCACAAACATCTTACCAAATGTCTACAGCTTTTCATGTGACAACATTGTATTGTAACAACTATCCTATGCTCACATCATATAAACAACCAACAAGAACAAGCATGGTCGCCATATAACAGTACTAAGCATGGATTAAACAAGGAAACGCTACTGTAGGCTAAGCATGCATAGCTAGCAACAAATAAACCAAGAAGGAAGGCACAAACTGAATCTAGCTTAACAACCAGAGATCAATCTACTAGATAACTAAAACAGTAGACCCAACATATAGTTACAGAAAAAGCTAAACCGTACCAACTAAGCAGCAGCAATACTATTTAGAGAACAATGGCAACAGTACACAAATCAACCAACTAACTCTAGCTGAACATGCGTCCCTAAAACAATTAAACATGCTAGTGCTCAACTAGACTAACCTAGCAGAGAAAAGCCTACAAGCACACAGTGAACTGGCATATACAAATATCAGGAATGAAGCTACCTACGTTCCACAAGTAACAAATTCAATACCGAATGCATACATGCTTTTAATATAATTTTGTAAACTAACGTAGATATACGAGAACTAACACTACGGCTGGATTGCTATGGTCATAAGGGACGTTTTCTATGTAGGGATCATGAAGATCCAAGGGATGGAAGATACGCTGCCATGCCAAGGCCATCGGGTGGCATCGGAGCTACGGCCACGCGGTCAACTAGAACTCTATAGCCGGAAATCATGTCTACTGATAGGCATCTATGGAACTAACGATTGTGTGCAAGGAAAGACGTTTGTGCTCACCGAGCTGGATGTAGTTGTCCTAGGCGGTCGATGTAGTGAAGAGATGGGAGTTGCAGATTGCGTCGGATATGATGACGAGCTTGAGCTTCTAGTCTTCAGAATCAACCCTTCTCCTCCACGCGGTACTCCTTGCGCAGCAGATCGCCCTCCAGTAGTTGCAGCTGCGGGAACGCGAACAGCGTTCGTCGGTTCACCGGGCGGAATCAGATGGAAGTGGAGCCTATGCTCAGGCGGTGGACTGAGATGGAAGAGGAGTCGATGCCATCGCTCTGAGCCTTTACATATGGAAGATTAGAGCGGTTGAATGGCAATTCATTGCCGATTAAGAGCAGTAGCGGCAGTTTCGGATGGGAATTGATCTTTCCTTTACTGCTCGCATGCATCCGTTGAGAGTACGGAGAGAGACGAAGACGATGCGTTCCTGGCGTGTTGAGCTGGGACTACATCTCATGTGGGCGTACGAGTAGAGCATCGAGCGAGTGCGGCTGGGCCTGGTCGATCGAGCTGCTGGTCCGGCCTCCTGCGCTAGCTGACTGCTTCGGTAGTCGTCAGAAAAAGAATAAAGAACAGAGAGATCAATTGGGTGCAGTACGTCCAGGACAAGGGAAGAAAAAGAAAGAGATTAGGGAAGGATCGATCAGTTCAGTACGTGCATGTGCATGTGCCATGCATGGCTACAGCCAACGCATGCACGTGTGTGTTGAGAGGCCAAAGTTCAAAAGCAAAATTTCAGATAAACCAATAAGGAGGAAAATGGCAAATTGAATTCAAACGCAATAAAAATCAATATCTTGTATTTTCCAAATTCAATTCAAACCACACTGGAATAATATTATCGACTACGAATAAAAATATTTATTTTATTATCATGTCGTAACATCCTTTGCTTTAAAAAATTTTAAACCCTAAAAATCAGGATGTTACACTGATAATCTTAAATATGCTTATATTGATGATAAGAAAATATATCCTGTTATTATCAGCTCTAAACTTTCAGGTACAGAGGAGGAAAGGTTATTGGGAGTGTTGAGGAAACACCGCGGAGCTATGGGATATACTCTTGATGACCTGAAGGGAATTTCTCCTACTATATGTCAGCACCATCAACATGGAACCTGATGCAAAGCCTGTTGTTGAGCATCAGCGTCGTTTAATACCCAAGATGAAAGAAGAGGTAAGAAATGAGGTATTAAAACTTCTTGAATCTGGTATTATTTATCCTATTGCTGATAGTAGATGGGTAAGTCCTGTGCATTGTGTTCCTAAGAAAGGAGGAATTACCGTTGTTCCTAATGAAAATGATGAACTAATTCCTCAAAGAGTAGTAGTTGGTTATAGGATGTGCATTGATTTAGAAAGGTTAACAAAGTAACTAAGAAAGATCATTATCCTTTGCCTTTTATTGATCAAATGCTTGAGAGGTTGTCCAAGAAAACTCACTTTTGTTTCCTTGATGGGTATTCTGGGTTTTCTCAAATTGCTGTGAGAGCGCAAGATCAAGAGAAAACTACTTTTACTTGTTTTATGGAACTTATGCTTATAGACGTATGCCTTTTGGTTTATGTAATGCTCCTGCTACTTTTCAAAGATGCATGTCTGCTATTTTTCATGGCTTTTGTGAGGAAATTGTGGAAGTCTTCATGGACGATTTCTCCGTCTATGGAACTTCCTTTGATAATTGTTTGCACAACCTTGACAAAGTTTTGCAGAGATGTGAAGAAACTAGCCTTGTTCTTAATTGGGAGAAATGCCACTTTATGGTTAATGAAGGAATTGTTCTTGGACATAAAATTTCTGAAGAGGTATTGAAGTTGATCGAGCTAAAGTGGAGGCAATTGAAAAGATGCCTTGTCCCAAAGATGTTAAAGGTATTCGTAGTATTCTTGGTCATGCTGGTTTTTATAGGAGGTTTATTAAAGATTTCTCTAAAATTTCCAAGCCTCTTACTAATCTTCTTCAAAAAGATGTACCATTTGTTTTTGATGATGATCGTAAGGAAGCTTTTGAAACTTTGAAGAAGGCTTTAATCACCGCTCCTGTAGTTGAACCACCTGATTGGAATTTACCTTTTGAAATTATGTGTGATGCTAGTGATTATGCTGTAGGCGCTGTTCTTGGCAGCGAGTAGATAAAAAGTTAAATGTTATTCATTATGCTAGTAAAACTCTTGATTCTGCTCAAAAGAATTATGCCACAACTGAAAAAGAATTTCTAGCTGTAGTTTTTGCTTGTGACAAATTTCGACCCTACATAGTTGATTCGAAAGTCACTATTTATACTGATCATGCTGCAATTAGATACCTTATGGAAAAGAAAGATGCTAAGCCAAGGCTTATTAGATGGGTACTTCTTTTGCAAGAATTTGATTTGCATATCGTAGATAGAAAAGGTGCTGAAAATCCTGTTGCTGATAATTTGTCTAGATTGGAAAGCATTCCTTATGATCCTATTCCTGTTAATGATAGTTTTCCAAATGAACAACTGGCTGCAATAAGTGTAAGTTCGCGAGATAGTCCTTGGTATGCTGATTATGCTAACTTTATTGTTTCCAAGTACTTGCCTCCAACCTTTTCAGCTCAGCAAAGAAGGAAATTCTTTTATGACTTGCGGCATTACTTTTGGGATGACCCACACTTATATAAAGAAGGAGTCGATGGTATTATGCGAAGATGTGTTCCTGAATATGAACAACAGGAAATACTGAGGAAATGCCATGGGAGTGCTTATGGAGGGCATCACGCTGGAGATAGAACTAAGCAGAAAGTTCTACAATCAGGTTTTTATTGGCCTACCCTCTTTAAGGATGCAAGAAAGTTTATTTTATCTTGTGATGAATGTCAAAGGGTTGGTAACATCTCTAGACGCAATGAAATGCCTATGAGTTATTCTCTTGCTATTGAACCATTTGATTGTTGGGGATTCGACTTCATGGGTCCTTTTCCTTCTTCACAAGGCAATACTCATATACTTGTTGCTGTTGATTATGTCACTAAATGGGTAGAAGCTATACCTACTAAAAGTGCTGATGTGAGACCTCTTTAAAAATGCTTCAAGATGTCATTTTTCCTAGGTTTGGTGTACCTAGATATCTTATGACTGATGGAGGTTCTCATTTTATCCATGGTGGTTTTAGAAAGACTCTTGCTAAATATGGTGTTAATCATAGAATTGCTTCAGCCTATCATCCCCAAACTAGTGGACAAGTAGAATTGTCAAATAGGGAGATTAAATCTATCTTGCAAAAGACTGTTATAAATCTAGAAAAAATTGGGCTAGTAAGTTAAATGATGCTTTATGGGCTTATAGAACTGCTTATAAGAACCCCATGGGCATGTCTCCTTATAAAATGGTTTATGGTAAAGCTTGTCACTTGCCTTTAGAATTTAGAACACAAAGCTTATTGGGCAGTGAGAGAACTTAATAGAGATTTTAAACTTGCGGTGAGAAAAGGTTGTTGCATTTAAGTTCTTTAGACGAATGGAGAAGTGAGGCTTATGAAAATGCTAGACTCTTTAAAGAAAAGTTAAGAGATGGCATGATAGGAGAATTCTTAAAAGAGAATTTAATGTTGGTGAGAAAGTTTTATTGTATAGGTCTCGTTTCAGATTTTTTGCAGGAAAGTTACTCTCAAAATGGGAAGGACCATTTGTTATTGTGGAGGTGTATCGTTCAGGTGCAATAAAAATTGCTTCATTGAAAGATAACTCTACACAAGTGGTAAATGGTCAAAGACTCAAGCATTATATTTCTGGAGATTCTATTAATGAAGAGGTTGATACAATTAAAGTGGTGACTCCGGAAACTTTCATTGAAGAACATTTTTCTGGGACTGCAGAATTCGATTCGAATAGGTAACAGTTTCGGTAAGAAAAGTTTCGCGGATAACTTTCTAGAAGATATTTTCGTCATTTTTATTAAATATGGAAAAATAAGAGACCGAACGGATGGGAGACGGCACCCGTGGTGCCCAAACCATAGGCCGGCGCGGTGGGCCCCCAGCCGCGCCGCCTGGTGGTTTGAGCACCCCGGAGCTCGTCTCCGATCAGGTTTCCTCCTGTACCTTCCATATGTTGTAAAAGTTTTTGCTATGTATCTCACCCGAACCCCCGAGGTTCGTATCTCGCCTTTTCATCGTGTTTCGTTTCGAGCTGTTTCTGTCCAGATATTGTTTTCAGATTTAGAAGCGCCATGGTCTCCAACAACAACAACAAGGGCAAGGAGCCTTTGGAAGACGAGGATGAAGACCCCAAGCTGAAGGAGGAAGTCAAGAGCAAAGATGAAAGCGTCATGAAGGAAGTAAAGGGGATGCCGTCAACAAAGGGAGAACAGCCTGCAGTCAGGAAGCCCACCTTTGTGGGATCGGTTAACGCTCAATGTGCTTTTTCTCATAACCTGCAGGGAGCAATACCACCTATTCCGGACTACAGCTCTTTTCCGGCAGTGACGGAAGTACTTCGAGTTACAGATGAGTTCTGTGATCAATACCGAGCCTGCGGAGGGAGGTGAAAATACTCCAGGAAGAGAATATCAGACTCCGCCGAATGCTGGAACGGTTTCTTACTCCAATCCAAGTTATACCGCCACCACCAGCGAAGGAGTAATTCATCATAAGTATTGGCATCCCCTTGGTTTGTTCCAAGCTTGGGGGAGTGCCGCGGTATCACATCATTATCTTTACCTTTTACTTTTCCATAAAGTCATATCATGAGTAGGGAAGTTATCTTATATGATGGTTTGCAATGTGGAAGTCTCTCTCTTTTAGTTGGTTAACTATGTATCCCTTGGCGTGAGTTGCCGTTATGAATATTAATGAGAAGTTTTATCATTTACTTTCTGCATACTTTATTTTAGCTTGCAATTCTCTTTCATATTGATAACCTTGTTGTTAGTATAGGGATCACTTTTTAGAGCACTAGTACAGAAAAGCTATTCTGTGGCGCACCATTTTTCTATTCTGTGGCGCATGGGTGGTGCGCCACAGAATAGTCGCCACTAAATAAGCTATTCTGTGGCGCACCACCAGGTGCGCCACAGAATAGTGGCTATTCTGTGGCGCACCCAGCCTGGTGCGCCACAGAATAACTATTCTGTGGCGCACCCCACTCACCATGCGCCACAGAATAGGGTGCGCCACAGAATAGTTCTGGGTGCGCCACAGAATTACTGTGCCGTATTGTACCCGTATATTACCAGAATACAAATACCAGTATAATACCAGAATACATGTATATTTCATATTTACACAGATATATACAAACACATTACTAATATATGTCTCATCACAAGTTGATACAAAAGTGCCGAAGTTTTACACAAGTGTTGAGATATATACAAAAGTTAATCGATCGTTGCACACGTTACAAATGAAGTGTTCACCGCCTACACTAGGATCGAATAGATTACATCTCGGCGTTGACGGTGAGCAAAAGCGGGAGCACGACGATCTCATGTAGCGAGCGGTGCGAGCGGCGCCGGGAATGGTTTGCCGTCTTTCTTCGTCATCCACGCCCTGTTGTCCTTCTGCAACTTTAGGCGTTCTTCGATTTCTCTCTGATGCAACCCTGTAGATGGAGATAGATATAAGTGGATAAAATAGAGTATGTATGTGTGCATGTGTAAGGTTTTCTTTTATAATACATCCTATCTACCTCGTCGGGAGCAATGGAAGGTCCCCCCTGTTGTGATAACATTTCCGACGATGACTTCCGATAACTTGGTCTTGATGCATTGGAAATCTTTTCTAAGATCCATATCGGACTTGCGTCTGTCATATTCGACCCATGTTTGTAAAGCAGATGGCAAACCACATTGCGCTCCATCTCGGATAATCATGTTAATATGACGGAGGGCGTAGAAGGCATCCATCTCGCTGCCCGACTGCTCCTTGAGGCAAGAGAACTCGGTGATATGCTTGAACCGGCGCAACTTATTATCAATTAATTGTGGTTGCGCGGTGCTTTCGAAGACGCCTCCCTTTTGGTGGTAGCCGTGAAGAGCTTGATTGAGGACAGCAATTATGTTGGCATACCTTTTCGTAGTACTACTACCTGAGTCAAAATAAGTGGCATGGTAATGGCTCGGGTGTAGGATGATGAGGACGCAGTACTTGTCCCTGCTCAACACAATTTAAATGAGATGATGATCAGAAACATGCATGCATTGAACTCGGAAAGGCACAAGATACGGCGGCGAGCGGATGTGTACTTACTCGGGAAAGAAAGGCACAAGAAGGCAATTCTTTTGCTGGTTTTGCAACATGAACCTCTCGAGGTACTCAACTGCGCTGGTCCGTGTCACAGATCCTTGCACCAGCTGGCTGTCACGCATGTAGTAGGGATCCGCTACCGCGACATGCGAGAGATTATCTCTGTGGATAGTCATGGCCTCATTGAGCGCGTATAGGCGGACCAAGTTATAGTTGAGCCGCTGCTGGTTAAATAGATTGAACACGTCCTCGTATGCTACTAAGAACAGATCCGCGGGGTGTTCACCGACGACCACCAACCCGCCTTCTTCCTTTGGCACTTGGACAGTGAACGCCGGGTAATTTGGATCCCTGTCTTTTAGAAGAAAGCCCTCTAGCATAGAGATAGAATCGCTCAAAGAGATCATTGATGGAGTTGCGAGGTGGGTCATCTCCGGAGGCACTATCGGTTTTCCAGCTTCATGAACCATGTGCGCCGATTTGTCCGGAGGGGGTGGTATGGTGTCTTCACGACCCTGGATAATCATAGGAGTTGGCTGGCTCGCAGAGGCGCCCTTTGATCCCTTTGGCATCTTAGGTGGCTGGCTCGCAGAGGCGCCCTTTGGCATCTTCTTGAGGGGCCTCCTGGGCTTATTGCTCCATGGCTGCCCACGAAGCCCCTCTGCAACCGATTTTGCAATCGTGCCAGGGGAGAAAACGCCGGTAGCCGGTTTGTCTTGAGCTGCAACGCCGGCTGCTGGAGGTGTCTCTTGAGATAAACCCTGGAAGTCCAGGCGCTGCGTGACTGCATTGAGACGAGCAGGTTGATCGGCGTGGGCACGGAAGGGTGGTTCGAGATCCACAGGACGCATGAATCCGTCGGCGTCTTCGGCGCCAGTGTTGAGGAAGCCATCGACGTCGATATCATCATCGTCGTCGTCGTCGTTGCCACCAATACGTTGAGGTGCAGAGGCGTTGCCTACCAACAGTTGCTTCTGGCGGTTGGTGGTGGTGGCGACGGCTGCAGGCTTCTTCGGGGGACGGATCGGAGCGTCCCGCCGGAACTTTGAGGTGGCGCCGGTGTTGCGTCTTGGGCCCTCATCAATAATACCCCCCCCCCCAAGACGAATCTGGGTCTTCGGCCATAGCGAGACCCATTCGGGGCACTTTCCAAGGACCACGTGTTCATCGGCTCCTTGAGGTTGAACGGGGGGGTCCATGTTGTGATACACTTTCGGCACCGTGACTACCTTGACCTTCATAAAACCCTTGTCCACTGGAGCGTGGTGCATTAGTTCGCTGCCTGTTTTTAGGATAAGGCCCGTAGCAACTTCCTTCAACTCGTCGCCTACCCTATGCAGGAGCATGCAAGGCGTTTCCTATAATGAAATTAAGCAACATATGCATTTGTGTGATTAATACAGTCATCGATCGAAGCAGACATAGTTATACAGAAGGACATAGTTATACAGAAGACGACGCAGACTAATTAATTAGTAACCTTGGTGACGACGTCCAGCTCGGCTTCCGTCGAGACACGGGCGCCGGTGCCAGCGGCGGTGGCCGGAGTTTTCTTCTCGCGTCCCGGTGCGGTAGGCAGCGCCGGTGTGACCAAAGGGGCCATGGGCGGCGGGGTCACGATGATGTCGCTCGGCGACCGGTTCATGGTGGAGTTGCTGCCGGAGAAGCTGGGCACGTGTATCGGCCCCTGTTGACCTCCCGCCATCCAGGCAGCGAACCCCTCCACTATCTGCGGGGGCATGATCTGGTGGATGCCTTCTCGGACTAGCTTTTGCACCTCCTGCTTGTCCACGGTGTTCTTCTTCAGCTCCTCCAGCTCCGCCTTCAGCCGCTCAACCTCGGCTCTATCCTCGTTCTTGGACGTCCTCTTCCTCTTTTTCTTCTCGCCGGCGCCGTCCGAGCTGTAGTACTCCGTGAACTTCACGCTCGTACCATAGCCTGACACACGGCCAGCTGATGTCGGCGGCGCCAACTTGTCCCTTCCCTTTGCAACGTTCATCGCCCGGTTGAAAGTAGTGTCCCACACTTCCCTCTCACCCTGGGACGACGACTGGCCGGCCTCAGCCTCAGCCTTCAACTCGTCCTCCTGCACACAAAGGTGAACACACTTAGAAATTTGAGATCAACGCAATGGACTTTGAGATATCTGTGGTATTTAAATTCACTTACCAGATTTTGCTGGAATTGCTTCACATCGTCGTGATCGGTAACGAACTCCCCAGTTTCCCAGTTGAGATAGTAGCGGGACCGGACAAAGTTCCTGGTCTGCTCGTCTGTGAATTTATCCCATGGGTTGTCCAGCCCACGTTTTCTTATTTCTGCGTCCTCCTTGTCCCAAGTGGGTTGTTTGGATTTGTAACCGCCGCTTCCCAAACGGTGGTTACCTAAGTTCCTCTTCCGCATTTCCTTCCCCCACTCGGTCCATCTTGTACACACCTCAGAATTTAAAAAGTCCTTAAATACCTCGAACTCTTCTAAGGTGATGTGAGGCTCGCGTGTACTAATCTCCTCCCAGCTCTTCTTATTATGAATCTTCGCCTTCACCCGGCATTTCCAGCTGCTCAAGGCGGTGCTCATCTTCGTGGTGGCGTAATTATCCACATTTTTGGGTTTAGGGTTCGGGAAGGTGTATCGTTTGTGAACCCTCCTGAGCAGGTGTTCGAGCAAAGCCGCATTCTCTTCGCTTCTAATGTCAGACGTGTTGATCGACACGCCTTCTCGGAGGATGCACCCTAGTTGCATGCTGTACCCTCGTGCAACGTGCTTAGGCTCCAACGGCATGCCACTTGGACTGACCTCCGTGATCACGTCCGTGACATTGTCCACCGACTGCACTTTACGCGGTTTAGTCCTTGCCCTCCGCTTCTTCTTCTTCTTAGCGGCCGGGTTGCTGTCGCCGGGTTCCGTGTGGTCGCCGCCATCGGTGCGGTCATCGCCAGTGGTCGTGTGGTCGCCACCATCTCCTGAGGTGTCATCCTCACCACCTTCTTCGTGGTACTCGGGGTCGGGATCCCGGACCTCCCGTTGATGCTCCTCAGCCTCGTCGCCACTAGTGACCGCGGCTTCGTCCCTCATATCGTCGGGCCAAAAGTCCATGTTCTGTACTCTTGCTTGCTCTTCGATGCTCATGCGCTTAGAAGCGTCGCCCGACATGTTTGAACTGCATTAAAAAGAGGCAAAACGTTAGTATGACAAATATAAGAGAAAAAAAATCACCTAACTAAGTACTAAGATACCCCGGCCCATGCATTAGTCGCAATACCCCATATGTCCTATTTTTAGCAAAGTCATGCCAAATTTCACGAAAAAATTCGGCATGACCTTTGCTAAAAAAGGGACATATGGAGTACCCGAAATTGCCGGAACGGAAGTTAATCGACGTTCCGGCAATCTCAAGGGCCTCACGGGGTACCTGCAAACATTTCACAAATAATATCCACATCTGTGCACGGCATCTCCGGCCGGCATCTCCACGACACGATGGTCGGAGCACAACAACCACGACACGATGGTCGTGGACACATATCCTCATGCACATACATCACCACATCCACATCCACATCGAGGGAGAGAGGAACTACCTCGGGTAGGGAAGGGAGGCTCGGGTCCGAGATCGGCGTGGTGGAGGTGCTCCTCGTGGCGCTGCAATAAATTAACAAAACCATGATTTAGCATCTACCACACACACTTAGCAATTTTTTTACAAGAAAAGCATTAGCAACCATAGTGGCAGTAGCATAAATCACTTCTTCTAGTTTCTTACAAACAAGCATCAACACAAACAAAGTTTTTTAAAATGGAGACAAGAAAAACATTCACCACTGCCGCAGTATAGATAGGAATGGAGACAAAAATGAATAACTCAATTTAGAGAACTCAAAAATCTGAGTTTCTGAACCGGAAAATGCATCAGGCTCAACATGTGTATCTTGAAAGCATGTATGACTTGAAAAGTGATTTTTTTTCCAGCAAAGGCATATGTATATGTATCACACCAGTCTTAATGAACTGAGCATGGTTCTCATTGACCAGCAAAGGCATGGTGACCAGCAAAGAATCGTGCATACAAATAGAAAACTGAACTTTGCTACATACAAGTACAACTGCACCATTGCTAAGACAAATTCTGATGCACCACTACACAGGTTCTCATTGACCAGAGCCTCAAATAGATTGATACTTGGACTAGGAATTTATGCAAACACCTTCCGTGCAGGTTTTGGGAGGGGAAGGAGGAGGAAAAGAGGGGAAGCTCACATTGGCAGGGAAGGGGAGGGAGGGGAGGTCGCCGGCGTCTGCGTGACCAGGAGGCGACGCCGTTGGACTCGGACGAGGGCACGACGGCCGGCGGCGGACGAGGCCGAGAGCGCCACACGAGGACGCGCGAGGCTGAGCGCCACCAGTGGAGAGGGCGGGGGCGGGGCACAGGGGAGGTCGCCGGCGACGAGGGGGGGCGCGGAGGGGTTGGCGGCCAGTTGGGGCGGCGGCCAGAGGTGGTGCGGCGAGGGGTGCCGGCGGCGAGGACGGCAAGGCGCGCGCGCGGGACTTAGCGGTTTTCGTCGACGATGGATGCGAGTGAGCGCGCCCCGTAGGAGGGCCCACATGTAAGTGTGGGCAAAATATTTCTGTGGCGCACCCATGACGCGGTGCGCCACAGAATTCTGATATTCTGTGGCGCACCCTTTACTCGGTGCGCCACAGAATTATTTAACAGTCCAGTTTAAAAATCAGATGCGCTGTTTGACATAACAACACCAGCATATCCCAGTGGTTAGTGAGCAAACAGATTACTCTGGCTAGCCAGGTTCGAATCCTGCTGACCCAATTTTTTTTCTTTAAAATAAATAAATTTGGTATTCTTTTTTGGTTAAATTTAAAGAAAGAACACACAAAAATTTATGATATTCTTTAAAATAAATAAATTTGGTATTCTTTTTTGGTTAAATTTAAAGAAAGAACACACAAAAATTTATGATACACATATCATAAATTATCTTTTTCATGATATACATATACTTGTCTCTCACACACACAAATTATCAAATTCATGATATATGCTTGCATTGTCTCACACACACACGCGCAAATTAAATACACCAAAAAAATAAATTATTATTCTTTTTTGGTTAAATTTAAAGAAAGAACACACAAAAATTATCTAATTCATGATATACATATACTTTGTCTCTCACACACAAAAATTATCAAATTCATAAGTTATTATGTGGCGCACCTAGCCCGTGCGCTACAGAATACGCGTATTCTGTGGCGCATGCACCCTGCTGCGCCACAGAACAAGCTTATTCTGTGGCGCATGGGCATGGCTGCGCCACAGAATAAAGCCCAAAGTGACTGACCCTTGCGTGGGTGTGGGGCCCGCGCATATTCTGTGGCGCATGGGCATAGCTGCGCCACAGAATAAGGTTGAGCTGTGGCGCACCAATAAGTAATGCGCCACAGAATAACCTTATTCTGTGGCGCATCTTTATAGGTGCGCCACAGAATAAGCTTCTGTGGCGCACGGCTAGAAGGTGCGCCACAGAATAAGCTTCCATAGAATTGGCTTTTCCTACTAGTGGAGCACCAAGTTAATCTTTTTGGTTTTGGCAAACTTAGCATTGGTCAGTAGTAGACAATACTTTGAGACTTGAGTAGAGAGAGGGGAGTGCATGCAAATATTATTCCATGATCTTTCTTTCTTTGTAGCTCATAAGCTTAGTATTCTTAAGCTAAACTATTTGTGCTTCTAAGGAAGATTGCATGATTATTCTTATCACTTGTATAATTGTTTGTATCCCTCAACTCTTATGCTTCCTATATAACCTTGCTAGCCAAAGACCTGTATCGAGAGGGAATGCTTCTCATACATCCAAACCTTGAGCCAAACCATTGCCATTCGAGTCCACCATAACTTCCTACTATATGGTATTTTGCGCCATTCCAAGTAAATACTTCATGTGCTACCTTTAAATTATTCAAAACTTATTACTCCTAGTTTTGTGTCACTGTTTATTAGCTCATGAGGGTTCTGTAGAGTTTCTCTAGCACTTTTGTCAAACAGACTTTCACCAATGGACTAGTGGCATATACACCGCTTATCCAACAATTTGCAAAAAGAGCTGGCAAATGGGGTGCCCAGTCCCAATTAACTACAACTTTCATTAATAATTCTCTTCACATGTTTTGCCCTGATTTATCAGTAAGCAACTTAATTTGCAAATAGACACTCCTCCATGGTATGTGAATGTTGGAAGGCACCTGAGGATTCGGTTAGCCATGGCTTGTGTAAGCAAAAGGTTGGGAGGAGTGTCAACTATAAAGAAACTAAAATACATGTGTAAACAAAAGAGAAGAGGGATGATCTACCTTGCTGGCAGAGATAACGTCCTTCATGGGAGCCGCTCTTGAAAGTCTGGTTGACAAGGGGTTAGTGTTCACTTTACTACGATTCGTTGACAACGACATACATATCTCAAACAACTATTTTCATACTCTCTATATGCTTTGCAAAACTTAAAAGCTCTAGCACATGATTTAATCCCTGCTTTCCTCTGCGAAGGGCCTATCTTTTACATTATTGTTGAGTCAGTAAACCCATTCCTCTCTATCTCAAGCAAGCATTTGAGTTGTTGAGATCCAATTAGTTATATGTGTTGATACTTCTAATCATATCTCTCATTTCCTTGTTTCGCACAATAGCTTTTATCCGAATGAATATAACTTTGAAAGTTATCAATGACTTTAAGGAGACTGTTATGATTAAGGCATGTAAGTTCTGCTATATAAGCTCTGATATAAAGACTCTTCTCGAAAGATAAGTATGATCTGTTAATTGTTCTCTGACCAAGAGTTTAAATTTGCCTTCACCAATCATGGTTCTCTTTATGCACTTCATCGTGGTTCCCTTTACTTATTTCAAGTTAGATTATATGAAGGGAAGTTGCTGTCTAGAATGACTTGTGTATCAATGAATGTGATGCTTCTTGTCCGTATTTTATTTATCGACACTTTGCTCCATAAACTTGTGGTCATGTTTACTGAGCTCAGTTTTCGCTTGGGGACAAGCGAGGTCTAAGCTTGGGGGGGTTGATACGTCCATTTTGCATCACTATTTTATATCATAATTTACTGCTATTCATCGATATATTTCATATTTAGAAGTGTTACTTATGTTATTTTACCTATTTTGCATGTTTGATGAATAATGGAGAATTGGACACCGGAGTCAGGATTCTGCTGGAAAAAGCACCGTCGAGATGCACTATTTCTGAAGATCAATAAATCGAAGGAGACATATGGAAGTCCCTATTTTACCAGATGACGGAGGAGGCCAAAAGGGGAGGCTAAGAAGGGCCAAGGTGGGCCCTCCTCACCAGCTGGCGCGGCGGGCCCACCAGCCGCGCCGCCGGGTGGTTTGGGGGCCCTGGCCCACCTCAGCCGTTCCCCTTCGTGTACTTGACCCCCTCGGAACCCTAACACACGGAGGACGGCCATCGAAATATTCCGCCGCCTCCACGAGGCGGAAAACACCAGAGAGCGAAAAGCTCCCCTGCAGGAAGAAATCTGCCGGGGGAAATTCCCTCCCGGAGGGGGAAATCGTCGCCATCATCACCTTCATCGAGCTGGACTTCATCGGGATCATCATCATCATCTCCACCGCCAACACCATCATCACCGCCGCTGCACCCCGTCTCCGCTATAACATCTAGGGCTGAATCTTGACTATTTCATAGGGGAAACTCTCCCGGTGTTGATTATTCTTGTTATTGATGCTATTGGGTGAAACCATTGGATTAAGGTTTATGTTCAGATTGTTATTCATCATCATATCACCTCTGATCATGTTCCGTATGATGTCTTGTGAGTAGTTCGTTTAGTTATTGAGGACATGGGAGAAGTCTTGATGTTAGTAGTGAACTATGTTGAGTAATATTTAATGGTTTGATGCTTAAGTTGTGGTGTTATTCTTCTAGTGGTGTCATGTGAACGTCGACTACATGATACTTCACCTTTATGGGCCTAGGGGAATGCATTGTGTATTCGTTTGCCAATTGTGGGGTTGCCGGAGTGACAGAAACCTGAACACCCGTTGGTATATCGATGCATGAGGGATAGCAGGATCTCAAAGTTTAAGGCTGTGGTTAGTTTATCTTAATTACCTTCTTGTATTTGCGGATGCTTGCAAGGGGTATAATCACAAGTATGTATTAGTCCTGGGAAGGGCGGTGCATTAGCATAGGTTCACCCACACAACACTTATCAAAACAATGAAGATTAATCAACTATATGAAGCGAAAGCACTTGACAATATTCCCGTGTGTCCTCAAGAACGTTTGGTCATTATAAGTACAACAACCGGCTTGTCCTTTGCTGTAGAAAGGCTTGGGCCACTCGCTGCAACTATTATTACTGCATTTTATTTACTTTTACTTTATTTATCTGTCATATCAAAAACTCCTAAAAACTTGTCTGAGAGCATTTACAGCGAATCCTTCATCAAAACCGCTTGTCAACACCTTCTGCTCCTCGTTGGGTTCGACACTCTTATTTATCGAAAGTACTACGATTCACCCCCTATACTTGTGGGTCATCAGAGTCACTTCTCCAATTCAAGAAACCTGATACATCAGGCCGATTAGTTGCACATGCAATAGGTGGAGCTTCTTGGTAATTTTAGTATTGACACACACAGTAGTCCCTTTAGATCTGAAAGGGTTTCTAATAAGCATAGATTCCACGCAACAGGTAGAGCTTCTTGATCATAACTTCATATCCATCAACAAAGAAACAAGCCGGCTCATAGTGAACCCAGTTCACACACTACTACAGATCATGAGGATAGTGACAGTTGGGCCATTTAGAATCACCACCTCACTCAAAAGTTGTCAGATGAAAGGCAAAGTGTTGACCACATATCCCTGTAGTGCCGGAAAGAAGGTATGCGGAACAAGAGTTTGTTTGAGCCAAACTTGAGAAGGACAGAGGTCTCTGCGATGGAAACTGGCAACCAGCTTGCCATTGGTGTCAATCTGATGTAGCCAGTGGCCAAGTGTTATCAGCACGAGCACATCACCATCCCAGACAGAACCGCCACACTGATTTGATGGTTAGAGTCTCCAAACTGCAGCCTGAGCTGTGCAACCGGCAATTCAACCCGGTGCTTGAAGCTCCGGACCATGGCTTCATAATCCTGCATCACCCAAATATCCATGATTGTCGCTCCATCATTAAGGCTGTACATGCCAAGCATCACCCAAACAATCTCGGAGAGCCCATGTCTTCCGGGGGGTGTGCGGAGGTTGGTAACCTCCGACGTGGTCGTCAACTAGGGTCTGCCAGAAAGTAACCCCCATGAAAAACATATATAGTGTGCGTAAAAGTAAACCACCTGCCCAACCAAAACTTAGTAAACAACTGAATTAGATTGACAAGTTCCAAAGAGATTTTGACATGTCACAGCATACATGTTAGTCAAGTCAGCAAATTTATGTAGTAAATTTCATGAACCGATTTTGAAGCAGGAAGGGCACAAAAAGTGTAGATAATTTTGAAAATTATTTCATGTTGCATATTCAATTTTTTTTAGCGAAAATTCAAGTATATGAGATTTAAAGCGGACAGGCGACATGCCACTACGAATGCATCTACCTTATATGGGCTTCTTTCTAACGAACCTAGGAAACATTTTCTTGTGATGTTATTATGTTCAAGTCCAATCGTGACCTCCATTTGATAATTACAATTTTCTCTGCATGATTTGTCCCCTGCGTCTTCATAAGTTCTTAATATTACTTTTATGACATTAGGGATATTAAAACTGACCCATCTCCCACACCACCCTCACGTCATGGGCAATTTCGACCGTCAGATCTCCAACTGCGCTCGTTTCTGGCCGTTGGATTCTTGTCAAATCCCGCACTGGGCCAGTTATCCCTGAGGGACGGTGCTCTGGGCATCAATTCGGCCTTCCGTGGTGCATTTGGGCCTGCTAACGCGCAAAGGCCCAGCAAAGCGTTGGAATATCCTGCTGTGTGAAAAAAAGCATTCAATGTCAACGCGAGCGGTCAGAATCAGAATCACCGACGCGAGCAAAGGAGCCAGACAACCGCGAGCGATCCACCGCGAGGGAACCAGGACAGGGAATGAGAATCGACAGCGGCCCGGATGCACGCGACCTGGCCGGGCTGCCGAACCCATGCGACCCGTCGATCCATAGGGAAGACGATGCGCCGAGCGATCCAGGCGATGCGGCCGGGCGCTGTGGTCGGTGGGTGATTGGAGTTCATCCGCCGGCATTCTAGGCTTCTAGCAAGGAATAAACCAGCCCTTCCTACGAGCTATTAATTGGAGTGGAGGTGCGCCACTCAAGGGAGGTCGATATTGGAGGTCAGTTACAATTTCACTGCATACACCGGCTTTATATGCTGTGTGGCGACGCCCTCAATCCAAGAATTGTTCGTTCGCCTCGTCCCCTCTCAGGCTAGGCGCCGGCGACATGCCGGTGGAGCTGAGGAGAGGTGACGATCATGGTAGACTTTGAGGGGGCGGCCGTGGCTCCCGCGAGAATAGCTACACCACTACAGGTGTTCCCTCATCGCTGCAGTTCACTAATATTATTTCAACCTCCTTCTTGTGCAGATCCGTGTATGTCAATTGCGCATCATCTATTCTCAACTGCTTCAGGTACATATGCCAATTCGACGTAATGTTAGAAGTACCAACTTGACTCCCACCTATTTTAAGCAATTGTATCTTTTAAAAGCGAGGATGCCGTCAGTGGGGATATTTGGTCTGGTTAGACAGACTTGGGTACCATATTCAGTCCAACATGTTCCATATTTTTCAGTACTTCCATACGCCTTGCTGATTTTTTGTTATGTGCAAAATATATTCTTAGGTGTTGAATTCCAAATCACGTGATTAGAATGCAGCATGAACCCGTACTTTAATGAATTTCTGAAAAAAAATGCTATTAGAGATCGTTCTTCCCTTCCCAATGATGTTGATCAGCGCTGAGCGTGCCTCCTCCTCCTTGCTGCCAGCATGCATCCTTCCCCGCTATCCCTCTGCTCTCATGGGCCATAGGTGCGCCACAGTCGTTCCTCTGTTTTATCTGGCTCGCAACACCATTGTTGCCATAGTCTCCTCTCATCCTTCTTTGATTATATGGGAAATTCAAGTTTTGAAATATGTGCGTCAAAATTTACTGGAATTTAGAAAAAATTACATCTTGCCTAATTGCACCTTGCCTAATTAGACATGTTGATATGTTGGTAATATTTGTACACACCGTTGTGTGGAAAACTCAAATTTGGAAATGTTCATATTAAAATTTGGTTGGGTCTCGGTGTACTGAAATTTAGAAAATGTTTACATCTTGCCTAATTAAAAATTTGTTTAAATTTAAGTGGGAACACCGTGGTATGGAAAATTCAAGTTTGGAAATATGTGCGTCAAAATTTGTTTAGTTTTGAGCATATTGAAATTTGGGAGAATTTTGCAATTTAAATTTAATTAAATTTTAGAGTTTAAAATACCGTCGTGTGGAAAACTCAAATTTGGAAATGTCCACATTAAAATTTGGTTGGGTTTCGGTGTACTGAAATGTAGGAAATGTTTACACCTTGCCTAATTACAACTTGCCCAAATAAAATTATGTTTAAATTTCAGTGGGAACACCGTGGTATGGAAATTTTAAATTTGAAATTATGTACGTCAAAATTTGTTTAGTTTTAAATATATTGAAATTTGGGAGAATTCTGCACTTTAAATTTAATTAAATTTTAGAGTTCAAAAAGAAGCAGGGAAAAAAAAGAGGGGAAAAAAAGAAGAAAGGGCCGAGCCAGCTGCGCAGCAGCCAGCCCGGCCCAATAGGCGGCCCAGCTGGCCAGCCCAGGCCAGCTGCGGCGTCACGCTGACGTCAACGGCGGCTGGGCTCTGCCGCGGCGGCGGCGAGCTCGCCGGAGGCGCGCGACGGCGAGCTGGGATGCGCGCCTGGGCGCGTCCGACGCGGCTCGACGCGGAGAGCTCACGAGCGGTGGCGCCGCCTCCTTTAGGTCACCGGACGTCGCCGGCGACGTCGAAACGCGGCGGAGGGTAGCGGTCGCGGCGGCGGCGATTCCCGCGCGGCCGCGGCGTCCCGTCGCGCGGCGCTCGGACGGGAGGTGGAGGCGGCGACGGCGCACTTCTCAGTGTGCTTCGATCTGTGCGGGGAGGACCGCAGCGGCGGCGGTGAGCGTCGGCGACGG
Source organism: Poa pratensis (assembly GCA_947311845.1). Classification (NCBI taxonomy): domain Eukaryota; kingdom Viridiplantae; phylum Streptophyta; class Magnoliopsida; order Poales; family Poaceae; genus Poa; species Poa pratensis. Next base: position 50,848,946 of record CAMZMU010000057.1, on the reverse strand, counting down.
CGGCGAGCCCGGCGTCGCGCGCGAGAGAGAAGGGGAGGGGGGAAGTGGTGACGCTTTTCCTGAAAGGTCATCGTTGTTTCCTAAAATTGCTATTTAGTCCTTCGCAGTGAGAAGGTTGGGGCGCGGAGCTATTTCTTGACTTATGAGGAGCGTTTTTGCAAAAACGTCACGGGCCTGTCGTGCGGGCCGTTGGATCGGCAACGGACGGACTGGATCTCCCGCGGCACTGTTACACTGTAGCGGGGCACAGTAAAACAGTGCCGCGGTGCGCTGGCTCGCTGCAGAGGCGAGAATCCTCTCCAACTTAATATAGTTAGGTATTCAAATTGCATAGTGTCTCTGCATCAGGTGATTACAAGTGCAAAGTATTAATTATTTGTATCAGCTTGATTCCTTTTCTTACTACTGGATTCCTCACCCACGTTTTTCACCTTGCAGAGTTAATTAGGTGATGTTTCGTTCTGAAGTTTGACTCGGATTTTTTAAACTAGGTGCTCAATGAAATTCCAGCGTAAGCAAAGTTCTGTTCTACTGTACCAAAGTTGCAAGGTGGATATGGAAGAGAAATTTACGCAACAGTCTTGAATCCCATAAGTTGCACCTATTATGTGTATCCCACTGAATCTTAGCGATGCATATTTGAGGGATAGGACTAACAATATATGATTATCAAGTGTGAGACATTCAGCAAGACTATGAGGTAACCGTTATGTATTGTTGTACATGCACTAATAAGATGTGCTGACTGTTCATGTTGCTACAGTGGACTCTTGATTTGTTGTGGAAAACACTTGAGAATGTATAGCACGTTCATGATTTGCTACAGTGGGTTCGTCGCCAGCCTCAAACAAAATAAGTTGTCAATAACCTACTGTGCAGACAAAGTACAAAATAGCTGGAACATGTTGACAACTGTAGATCAAGAAATTGGTTCAAAACTAAAAGTGAATTCCCGTGAAATCCTTACGGAAAAACTGTCGCTGACAAAGGTTCAGTCTTTTCTTCCTGTGTTGCAGATCATTCTATAGCGCTGAGGAATTCACTCCATAGGTTTCTCGTGAAAAGAATGGGCAAGTACATGGATGAGCTGCTATAATTTTCGTGAAGGAGAACCATTCTGATCGGAACAACGAACTGGTGGTAATTTTGGAAAACTAAGGAGTAATAACGTGCCAACTTGGGACTGGGAGATTTTAACCTTTGTATTAGTATATCAAACTTATCTGTTTATATTTAATAAACATTTCTCATTCCCTACCATTCTATATTCCTAATGGACGGGCGCGGCAACGCGTGCCTAAATGATCTAGTAAATTATTAAGACACCAGGAGGTCGCCGGAACTAGCACCACTGTTGCTTTCGTAAACAACTAAACATGAAAGTTTTTTTACATGTTTGCATTTTATGACTACCAAGGTTGTGTTGCATGTTTTCTCAAGAAACATGAAAATATAGGCCGAAATAACACCACTGTAATTTTTAACAAAGTAAACCTCGTAGGATGACCAACTATCAGATATGAAAAAAATTCTCACTTTGTAGACACTTTTGTTTTTTGAGTTTTGGCGGAATTTTCAAAAGTAACTCAAATTTGAATTTTACGTGCGCTATCGTCATAAATTTTGGCAAACACATTCTAAGTTACTGTAGTATGACTACATGCGCTGGACACGAAAAACGTTCATATATTCAACCCAATGGTTTGAATGGCAATGCAGACGATTTTGGCCCCATTTTAAAACCGGTCAAAGAAAATGAAAATGCAAATTAAAAAAGGAAATTTGCGGACAAAATCATTTTATTTTATGTGACATGGTTTTCAAGAAAAATACCAAATCTTGAATATGACACTTTGAAAAAAAAAACATTGTTCATGCATGCAACTATCCTACCGGCCGTCCATTCCTCCTATATTGCATCCAACGGCAGTAGAGTGGATGGGTAGGTACCCCCGTGGAGATCCAATCAATTTCCTATATAGTTGCGTGTCATAGTCTAAACTTTTTAAGAGGATCTGCCTGCTTTTACGTGTCTCGATTAGAACGAGAGGTGCTACAATCACCAACATCCATGTATTATATGTAATAACAAAGATGGTCGGCGACAGAGGCCTCCAACTACTACCTAGCTCACTACCATCATAAAAATGATTTGATCGGCGACAGAGAGCCTCTAACTAGGTAGTTGGGTCTCTATATATTTCGTGTATTCGGGGCTAAAAGACCGATCGACCTGCGTAAGAAAGTAGGGAGTAACAAAAATGGAGGACGCTGGCAGTAGTAGTGCACGAAGACAGCCTCCGCTCACGATCCGCGCCTCAAGAGCACCGCCCAACACTTGGCCCGCCGTGGCTGAGGAACCAGTGAGCCCTACGGCGAGGCTCATGGATGACTTCTACGTCGTCGTCACCATGGGGTTCGGCGCGTCCATAAACCTCCCTGCCTTCCGCGCCGGCGTTGAGACCAACTCGCCAAATACCCGCGTTTCCGCTGCATCCAGGTGACCAACAAAGACGACAACAAGCCACGGTGGGTGCATGCGCCGGCGTTGAACCTGGACGACCACATCATCGTCGTCCCAAGGCTTGACCTCGACGTTGCGTCCGACCCGGACAGGGCCGTTGAGGACTACGCGTCGTCGCTGTCCACGGCGCTATGGACCGCTCCCGGCCGCTATGGGAGTTCCACCTCCTCGACTTCCCGACCACCGAGGCGACGTCCACGGTGTTGCTCCGCGTGCACCACGGCCTCGGCGACGGCATGTCGCTGATCACCCTCGTCATGGCTTCCATGCGCAGCGCCGCCAACCCTTCCAGGCTCCCGGCCATGCCGGCGCTGCCCACGCGCTCCGGCAGCATCTACGCGATGCCGCGGCCCCGGTGTCCGTGGGCGCGCTGGCGTTCGTCGCCTGGCTCTGGTCATTCCTAGTGCTCGCGTGGCACACCGTCGTGGACGTCGCGCTCTTCGTCGCCATGATCGTGTTTGTGAGGGATCCGCATACGCTCTTCATGCGTGCCGATGGCAGCAGCAGCGGCGAGGTCCCCCGACGCAAGCGCTTCTTGAATCGGAGCCTCAGTCTTGACGACGTCAAGTTCATCAAAGATGCCATGAATTGCGTACGTATAGTACACGTGCATGTGACATATAGTTTAAAACTGCCAGCAGACACTAAATCACACTGATAAACCAAAGAAAAACTGCAATATATAAAACTGATAAACTAAAGAAAAAACTGTAGTGTATGTATGAACCTGAAAGTTACATAAATTCTTGTATCTGTGCACATGTAGACTGTGAATGACGTGCTAATTGGCGTGACTTCTGCTGCTCTATCACGATACTACTTTCGCTGGTCTGGTAAGTATGGCTGCTGGCACGAACCGTACATGCTATATACTTATTACACATTCTTTCTACTAGCTAATATATATATCTTAATTATTTATTAGGTGACGCCAACACCAGGAAAATCAGTTTGCGATCGGTACTTCTAGTCAACATGAGGCCACCAACTAGCCTACAGGTAACACCTTATTTCCTTTCCTACGACGAAGACATATTTTGTAAAAAATATAGCTTATTATCATTTTTTCATGTCTCATTTATAAAATATTGATCAAGTTACTAGGCACGTATATACCAACTTCCTTTATAGAACTGAAAAGATATAAGAAACCTATGCGCAAACCAACGCATATCCCTCTCCATCGACACCACTGTAGCAGCCACCAAACAGAAAAGAGACAGATGACCTTTTCAACCGAACTCGACGAGGCTCCAAATATCGCTGATCAGCAGCTTTTCAGACCTCCAAACTAGTTTGCCATATGACAAACCATTGCTGTTGAAAGAATCGGACCGGGACAACATGACCCCGGACACGCACAAGATGCACCATCTTTCAGCTGTCACCAGCATAGACAACCATATGCACGTACTCCTAGATAAATCCTCTCTGCTCCATCATGGCGCTGGAGACAACGCCGCAGCAAACGGGACAGAGCAGGAGGAGAGACACCTCTGATGGAATCGCCGCCGCCACCTCGCCGACACCATCCATGAACCATATATAAAGCCACCAATCTGAAGGATCGACAACCACATGATACCATCAACTCCGAGACACCGCCATGAAAGACAACGCCGGTGTGGGAGTGGAGTTGAGGCAGATTTATTTGCCCATGCGCCGCTCCCACCACCCCAACGACGCACCATGGCATACTTGTCCTAACCTGAACTACCATGCCAAAATGGATGAAACGGGCCTCCCTCCCTCCTGCCGCCGGAGCAGCAAGCGGAGGGAGAGGGGACCAGCATGCTAAAACATCACTAGTTGTTGCTTTATTCATCCATATGCGATTCTGATAAGAACATACTCATGTCATCATTAATGTAGTTTGCATATTTACAACTGTAAACAGGCATATGTTGACATGATAGAATCCGGTAACAGCAACAAAGTGAGATGGGGAAATCAACTTGGCTACATCATACTTCCATTTCATATAGCTATACATGAGGATCCACTTGAATATGTTCGCAAGGCTAAGAAAATTGCAGACAGGAAAAAGAGCTCCCTAGAAGTGGTCTTACGCATATGCTTGGTGAAGTTATCATCAAAACTCTTGGTGTGAAGGTATATTAATATGTCGGGTCCTTTAACTTGGATGATAATTATTCTTTTCCAAAGATTAAATGGGACTAGCACTGTCAAGCAGGCAGCAGGTGTTATCTTCCATCGTATGCTATCACACACGACTATAGCATTTTCAAACATGATTGGGCCAGCTGAACAGGTAGAGTTCTATGGGCACCCAGTTTTTTTTTTTTTTTTTTTTTTTTTTGCGAAGAAACAGCCGGATTACATCAAGGTAGAACAGAGAGGATCTCCACGAACAAAGAAATTACAAACCAAATCCTCCTGTAGATCGACGCCGGCGATGAGGAGAGAGACGTGCGATGGCGCGCCGCCGCTCCTTCTCCATTGACCTTGGATGGGAGAAGATCCCAAGCGGACGGGAAGTTGTCTCCATTGCGCCCAGCATCTACGGCCCGCCAGAAGTAAGTGACAGCCTTACAGTCCAGCCATTATCATAACATAACAAATATGTAGACATACAAGCCAGCTTCGAAAAGGAATCTATTAATCACAACCATATAGCCTTAAAGTTATTCGTGTATACTCTGTTTGGTATATAGTTCAAGATTAATGAATATGTTTGCATTGTAAATATACAGGCTTTGATTGTACATTACCAAAGTTATAGTAACACCATCAAGGTAAGTCTATCGGTCGATGAAGATCACTTTCCAAAACATGGTCAACTTTTAGACGACTTCAACGAGTCCCTCCAGATGATCAAGGATGCGGCTTCAACCAAACAGTGACAATCAATATTGAGAAGGAATGTGACTACTGGATATTGGGGAATTATTTGGATTGATGGGTGAGCCCAGACTCACACATATGCACTAAATAAGATTATTACTGTAGTATATAATACTACTTTGTATTGTACTTCCTCCATCCGAAAATACTTGAAACAGATTTGTCTAAATACAGATATATCTATACATTGTACACTCATACTTAGATAAATCAGTGTCAAATGTTTTCGGACGGAGGGATTAGTTTTAAATTGGTGGTCAATAATAAAATTTCACTCCTAGACCACCTTTTGAATGAGGTTTACGCAGCAAGAACCACTTCACCATGTGACATATAATTTGTTTTTTACTTTCATCTCGCCAAGAGAATCTCCGCGTTATCTTTTTTCCATATGTTCAAGCAGTGTATCATGTAGCAAATACATGGGCGTATGGTATGTAAGAGTGTTAGACAGGATTGAGTTAACATGTACTGTACCAGTCTGCCTCCAATTGATGACGATTGAGTTTCCGTTTAACGACCAAGCCTCCCAATCTGTTTTCTCGGCCTTAGCTCTTTCTAGCTGGCAGGTGGCATGCTTCTGTAATCCCTTCATCTTGTAATGACCCTCTTATGCTTAATAAAATGACGCGCAGATCTCCTGCGGGTTCTCAAAAAAAATCTTGGCACGGATGTTTTTGAAATTGCATTTCGACCATGGATGTGTCATTTTTGTACAGGGCATACCAAATGTCATTTCACTACGAAACTTGGCACGTATGTTGAACATTGGTATGTGTTCTCCTCCAATTTTTTTCAGAATTTTTTAAAATGTTTAACATTTTTTTAATTTGGTTTAATTTCTGAACAGTTATTTCCTAAAACATAAAGTAGCTGCTTGAAAGGAGACAACTATAACAATATCTGCTAATGTGAAATCATTCTATATGGTGAAGCCTAGTGTCTACACTTAAACAGATGCAATGGATTCATGAAGAAAAATTGACTACGGTACAATTATTTAGCTTAAGTAGTAGTCTTCAACCTCTTACAAAAAATGATTCCGCTACAACTTGCATAACTATGGACAAGAAAATCTGCCACATTTCATCATTAACATGAAGAAAACAAAGAAACCAGGAAACTAATTTATGAAATGGACATACAGAGGGACAAGCAGTTATGGCCTCTGTCATGGTCGCAGTTTCCACATTTCATCCTCAGCTAGAACAAACCGCAAAAACAGGAAATAAATGTAGATTTCTTTACACTGAGCATTGAGAATACAACTAGCCAATCTCCTAGAAAGTAAGAAAACCTAGATAAAAAGGCACAGTCAATTCTTCAGTTCAAGAAATAGTGATGAGGCAGGTAGATTGCTAACTAATAATTTCAAAGAAGACCACTAGATAAAAGGCAGAGTCACTTCTCCAATTCAAGAAACCTGATACATCAGGCCGATTAGTTGCACATGCAATAGGTAGAGCTTCTTGGTAATTTTAGTATTGACACACAGTAGTCCCTTTAGATCTGAAAGGGTTTCTAATAAGCATAGATTCCACGCAACAGGTAGAGCTTCTTGATCATAACTTCATATCCATCAACAAAGAAACAAGCCGGCTCATAGCGAACCCAGTTCACATACACTACTACAGATCATGAGGATAGTGACAGTTGGGCCATTTAGAATCACCACCTCACTCAAAAGTTGTCAGATGAAAGGCAAAGTGTTGACCACATATCCCTGTAGTGCCGGAAAGAAGGTATGCGGAACAAGAGTTTGTTTGAGCCAAACTTGAGAAGGACAGAGGTCTCTGCGATGGAAACTGGCAACCAGCTTGCCATTGGTGTCAATCTGATGTAGCCAGTGGCCAAGTGTTATCAGCACGAGCACATCACCATCCCAGACAGAACCGCCACACTGATTTGATGGTTAGAGTCTCCAAACTGCAGCCTGAGCTGTGCAACCGGCAATTCAACCCGGTGCTTGAAGCTCCGGACCATGGCTTCATAATCCTGCATCACCCAAATATCCATGATTGTCGCTCCATCATTAAGGCTGTACAGCCAAGCATCACCCAAACAATCGGAGAGCCCATGTCTTCCGGGGGGTGTGCGGAGGTTGGTAACCTCCGACGTGGTCGTCAACTAGGGTCTGCCAGAAAGTAACCCCCATGAAAAACATATATAGTGTGCGTAAAAGTAAACCACCTGCCCAACCAAAACTTAGTAAACAACTGAATTAGATTGACAAGTTCCAAAGAGATTTTGACATGTCACAGCATACATGTTAGTCAAGTCAGCAAATTTATGTAGTAAATTTCATGAACCGATTTTGAAGCAGGAAGGGCACAAAAAGTGTAGATAATTTTGAAAATTATTTCATGTTGCATATTCAATTTTTTATAGCGAAAATTCAAGTATATGGATTTAAAGCGGACAGGCGACATGCCACTACGAATGCATCTACCTTATATGGGCTTCTTTCTAACGAACCTAGGAAACATTTTCTTGTGATGTTATTATGTTCAAGTCCAATCGTGACCTCCATTTGATAATTACAATTTTCTCTGCATGATTTGTCCCCTGCGTCTTCATAAGTTCTTAATATTACTTTTATGACATTAGGGATATTAAAACTGACCCATCTCCACACCACCCTCACGTCATGGGCAATTTCGACCGTCAGATCTCCAACTGCGCTCGTTTCTGGCCGTTGGATTCTTGTCAAATCCCGCACTGGGCCAGTTATCCCTGAGGGACGGTGCTCTGGGCATCAATTCGGCCTTCCGTGGTGCATTTGGGCCTGCTAACGCGCAAAGGCCCAGCAAAGCGTTGGAATATTGCTGTGTGAAAAAAAGCATTCAATGTCAACGCGAGCGGTCAGAATCAGAATCACCGACGCGAGCAAAGGAGCCAGACAACCGCGAGCGATCCACCGCGAGGGAACCAGGACAGGGAATGAGAATCGACAGCGGCCCGGATGCACGCGACCTGGCCGGGCTGCCGAACCCATGCGACCCGTCGATCCGTAGGGAAGACGATGCGCCGAGCGATCCAGGCGATGCGGCCGGGCGCTGTGGTCGGTGGGTGATTGGAGAGTTCATCCGCCGGCATTCTAGGCTTCTAGCAAGGAATAAACCAGCCCTTCCTACGAGCTATTAATTGGAGTGGAGGTGCGCCACTCAAGGGAGGTCGATATTGGAGGTCAGTTACAATTTCACTGCATACACCGGCTTTATATGCTGTGTGGCGACGCCCTCAATCCAAGAATTGTTCGTTCGCCTCGTCCCCTCTCAGGCTAGGCGCCGGCGACATGCCGGTGGAGCTGAGGAGAGGTGACGATCATGGTAGACTTTGAGGGGGCGGCCGTGGCTCCCGCGAGAATAGCTACACCACTACAGGTGTTCCCTCATCGCTGCAGTTCACTAATATTATTTCAACCTCCTTCTTGTGCAGATCCGTGTATGTCAATTGCGCATCATCTATTCTCAACTGCTTCAGGTACATATGCCAATTCGACGTAATGTTAGAAGTACCAACTTGACTCCCACCTATAAGCAATTGTATCTTTTAAAAGCGAGGATGCCGTCAGTGGGGATATTTGGTCTGGTTAGACAGACTTGGGTACCATATTCAGTCCAACATGTTCCATATTTTTCAGTACTTCCATACGCCTTGCTGATTTTTTGTTATGTGCAAAATATATTCTTAGGTTGAATTCCAAATCACGTGATTTAGAATGCAGCATGAACCCGTACTTTAATGAATTTCTGAAAAAAAATGCTATTAGAGATCGTTCTTCCCTTCCCAATGATGTTGATCAGCGCTGAGCGTGCTCCTCCTCCTTGCTGCCAGCATGCATCCTTCCCCGCTATCCCTCTGCTCTCATGGGCCATAGGTGCGCCACAGTCGTTCCTCTGTTTTATCTGGCTCGCAACACCATTGTTGCCATAGTCTCCTCTCATCCTTCTTTGATTATATGGGAAATTCAAGTTTTGAAATATGTGCGTCAAAATTTACTGGAATTTAGAAAAAATTACATCTTGCCTAATTGCACCTTGCCTAATTAGACATGTTGATATGTTGGTAATATTTGTACACACCGTTGTGTGGAAAACTCAAATTGGAAATGTTCATATTAAAATTTGGTTGGGTCTCGGTGTACTGAAATTTAGAAAATGTTTACATCTTGCCTAATTAAAAATTTGTTTAAATTTAAGTGGGAACACCGTGGTATGGAAAATTCAAGTTTGGAAATATGTGCGTCAAAATTTGTTTAGTTTTGAGCATATTGAAATTTGGGAGAATTTTGCAATTTAAATTTAATTAAATTTTAGAGTTTAAAATACCGTCGTGTGGAAAACTCAAATTTGGAAAATGTCCACATTAAAATTTGGTTGGGTTTCGGTGTACTGAAATGTAGGAAATGTTTACACCTTGCCTAATTACAACTTGCCCAAATAAAATTATGTTTAAATTTCAGTGGGAACACCGTGGTATGGAAATTTTAAATTTGAAATTATGTACGTCAAAATTTGTTTAGTTTTAAATATATTGAAATTTGGGAGAATTCTGCACTTTAAATTTAATTAAATTTTAGAGTTCAAAAAGAAGCAGGGAAAAAAAAGAGGGGAAAAAAAGAGAGAAAGGGCCGAGCCAGCTGCGCAGCAGCCAGCCCGGCCCAATAGGCGGCCCAGCTGGCCAGCCCAGGCCAGCTGCGGCGTCACGCTGACGTCAACGGCGGCTGGGCTCTGCCGCGGCGGCGGCGAGCTCGCCGGAGGCGCGCGACGGCGAGCTGGGATGCGCGCCTGGGCGCGTCCGACGCGGCTCGACGCGGAGAGCTCACGAGCGGTGGCGCCGCTCCTTTAGGTCACCGGACTCCGGCGACGTCGAAACGCGGCGGAGGGTAGCGGTCGCGGCGGCGGCGCGATTCCCGCGCGGCCGCGGCGTCCCGTCGCGCGGCGCTCGGACGGGAGGTGGAGGCGGCGACGGCGCACTTCTCAGTGTGCTTCGATCTGTGCGGGGGGAGGACCGCAGCGGCGGCGTGAGCGTCGGCGACGGCGGCGAGCCCGGCGTCGCGCGAGCGAGAGAGAAGGGGGGGGGGAAGTGGTGACGCTTTTCCTGAAAGGTCATCGTTGTTTCCTAAAATTGCTATTTAGTCCTTCGCAGTGAGAAGGTTGGGGCGCGGAGCTATTTCTTGACTTATGAGGAGCGTTTTTGCAAAAACGTCACGGGCCTGTCGTGCGGCCGTTGGATCGGCAACGGACGGACTGGATCTCCCGCGGCACTGTTACACTGTAGCGGGGCACAGTAAAACAGTGCCGCGGTGCGCTGGCTCGCTGCAGAGGCGAGAATCCTCTCCAACTTAATATAGTTAGGTATTCAAATTGCATAGTGTCTCTGCATCAGGTGATTACAAGTGCAAAGTATTAATTATTTGTATCAGCTTGATTCCTTTTCTTACTACTGGATTCCTCACCCACGTTTTTCACCTGCAGAGTTAATTAGGTGATGTTTCGTTCTGAAGTTTGACTCGGATTTTTTAAAACTAGGTGCTCAATGAAATTCCAGCGTAAGCAAAGTTCTGTTCTACTGTACCAAAGTTGCAAGGTGGATATGGAAGAGAAATTTACGCAACAGTCTTGAATCCCATAAGTTGCACCTATTATGTGTATCCCACTGAAATCTTAGCGATGCATATTTGAGGGATAGGACTAACAATATATGATTATCAAGTGTGAGACATTCAGCAAGACTATGAGGTAACCGTTATGTATTGTTGTACATGCACTAATAAGATGTGCTGACTGTTCATGTTGCTACAGTGGACTCTTGATTTGTTGTGGAAAACACTTGAGAATGTATAGCACGTTCATGATTTGCTACAGTGGGTTCGTCGCCAGCCTCAAACAAAATAAGTTGTCAATAACCTACTGTGCAGACAAAGTACAAAATAGCTGGAACATGTTGACAACTGTAGATCAAGAAATTGTTCAAAACTAAAAGTGAATTCCCGTGAAATCCTTACGGAAAAACTGTCGCTGACAAAGGTTCAGTCTTTTCTTCCTGTGTTGCAGATCATTCTATAGCGCTGAGGAATTCACTCCATAGGTTTCTCGTGAAAAGAATGGGCAAGTACATGGATGAGCTGCTATAATTTTTCGTGAAGGAGAACCATTCTGATCGGAACAACGAACTGGTGGTAATTTTGGAAAACTAAGGAGTAATAACGTGCCAACTTGGGACTGGGAGATTTAACCTTTGTATTAGTATATCAAACTTATCTGTTTATTTATAAACATTTCTCATTCCCTACCATTCTATATCCTAATGGACGGGCGCGGCAACGCGTGCCTAAATGATCTAGTAAATTATTAAGACACCAGGAGGTCGCCGGAACTAGCACCACTGTTGCTTTCGTAAACAACTAAACATGAAAAGTTTTTTTACATGTTTGCATTTTATGACTACCAAGGTTGTGTTGCATGTTTTCTCAAGAAACATGAAAATATAGGCCGAAATAACACCACTGTTTTTAACAAAGTAAACCTCGTAGGATGACCAACTATCAGATATGAAAAAAATTCTACTTTGTAGACACTTTTGTTTTTTGAGTTTTGGCGGAATTTTCAAAAGTAACTCAAATTTGAATTTTACGTGCGCTATCGTCATAAATTTTGGCAAACACATTCTAAGTTACTGTAGTATGACTACATGCGCTGGACACGAAAAACGTTCATATATTCAACCCAATGGTTTGAATGGCAATGCAGACGATTTTGGCCCCATTTTAAAACCGGTCAAAGAAAATGAAAATGCAAATTAAAAAGGAAATTTGCGGACAAAATCATTTTATTTTATGTGACATGGTTTTCAAGAAAAATACCAAATCTTGAATATGACACTTTGAAAAAAAAAACATTGTTCATGCATGCAACTATCCTACCGCCGTCCATTCCTCCTATATTGCATCCAACGGCAGTAGAGTGGATGGGTAGGTACCCCGTGAGATCCAATCAATTTCCTATTAGTTGCGTGTCATAGTCTAAACTTTTTAAGAGGATCTGCCTGCTTTTACGTGTCTCGATTAGAACGAGAGGTGCTACAATCACCAACATCCATGTATTATGTAATAACAAAGATGGTCGGCGACAGAGGCCTCCAACTACTACCTAGCTCACTACCATCATAAAAATGATTTGATCGGCGACAGAGAGCCTCTACTAGTAGTTGGGTCTCTATATTTTCGTGTATTCGGGGCTAAAAGACCGATCGACCTGCGTAAGAAAGTAGGGAGTAACAAAAATGGAGGACGCTGGCAGTAGTAGTGCACGAAGACAGCCTCCGCTCACGATCCGCGCCTCAAGAGCACCGCCCAACACTTGGCCCGCCGTGGCTGAGGAACCAGTGAGCCCTACGGCGAGGCTCATGGATGACTTCTACGTCGTCGTCACCATGGGGTTCGGCGCGTCCATAAACCTCCCTGCCTTCCGCGCCGGCGTTGAGACCCAACTCGCCAAATACCCGCGTTTCCGCTGCATCCAGGTGACCAACAAAGACGACAACAAGCCACGGTGGGTGCATGCGCCGGCGTTGAACCTGGACGACCACATCATCGTCGTCCCAAGGCTTGACCTCGACGTTGCGTCCGACCCGGACAGGGCCGTTGAGGACTACGCGTCGTCGCTGTCCACGGCGCCTATGGACCGCTCCCGGCCGCTATGGGAGTTCCACCTCCTCGACTTCCCGACCACCGAGGCGACGTCCACGGTGTTGCTCCGCGTGCACCACGGCCTCGGCGACGGCATGTCGCTGATCACCCTCGTCATGGCTTCCATGCGCAGCGCCGCCAACCCTTCCAGGCTCCCGGCCATGCCGGCGCTGCCCACGCGCTCCGGCAGCATCTACGCGATGCCGCGGCCCCGGTGTCCGTGGGCGCGCTGGCGTTCGTCGCCTGGCTCTGGTCATTCCTAGTGCTCGCGTGGCACACCGTCGTGGACGTCGCGCTCTTCGTCGCCATGATCGTGTTTGTGAGGGATCCGCATACGCTCTTCATGCGTGCCGATGGCAGCAGCAGCGGCGAGGTCCCCGACGCAAGCGCTTCTTGAATCGGAGCCTCAGTCTTGACGACGTCAAGTTCATCAAAGATGCCATGAATTGCGTACGTATAGTACACGTGCATGTGACATATAGTTTAAAACTGCCAGCAGACACTAAATCACACTGATAAACCAAAGAAAAACTGCAATATATAAAACTGATAAACTAAAGAAAAAAAACTGTAGTGTATGTATGAACCTGAAAGTTACATAAATTCTTGTATCTGTGCACATGTAGACTGTGAATGACGTGCTAATTGGCGTGACTTCTGCTGCTCTATCACGATACTACTTTCGCTGGTCTGGTAAGTATGGCTGCTGGCACGAACCGTACATGCTATATACTTATTACACATTCTTTCTACTAGCTAATATATATATCTTAATTATTTATTAGGTGACGCCAACACCAGGAAAATCAGTTTGCGATCGGTACTTCTAGTCAACATGAGGCCACCAACTAGCCTACAGGTAACACCTTATTTCCTTTCCTACGACGAAGACATATTTTGTAAAAAATATAGCTTATTATCATTTTTTCATGTCTCATTTATAAAATATTGATCAAGTTACTAGGCACGTATATACCAACCTTCCTTTATAGAACTGAAAAGATATAAGAAACCTATGCGCAAACCAACGCATATCCCTCTCCATCGACACCACTGTAGCAGCCACCAAACAGAAAAGAGACAGATGACCTTTTCAACCGAACTCGACGAGGCTCCAAATATCGCTGATCAGCAGCTTTTCAGACCTCCAAACTAGTTTGCCATATGACAAACCATTGCTGTTGAAAGAATCGGACCGGGACAACATGACCCCGGACACGCACAAGATGCACCATCTTTCAGCTGTCACCAGCATAGACAACCATATGCACGTACTCCTAGATAAATCCTCTCTGCTCCATCATGGCGCTGGAGACAACGCCGCAGCAAACGGGACAGAGCAGGAGGAGAGACACCTCTGATGGAATCGCCGCCGCCACCTCGCCGACACCATCCATGAACCATATATAAAGCCACCAATCTGAAGGATCGACAACCACATGATACCATCAACTCCGAGACACCGCCATGAAAGACAACGCCGGTGTGGGAGTGGAGTTGAGGCAGATTTATTTGCCCATGCGCCGCTCCCACCACCCCAACGACGCACCATGGCATACTTGTCCTAACCTGAACTACCATGCCAAAATGGATGAAACGGGCCTCCCTCCCTCCTGCCGCCGGAGCAGCAAGCGGAGGGAGAGGGACCAGCATGCTAAAACATCACTAGTTGTTGCTTTTATTCATCCATATGCGATTCTGATAAGAACATACTCATGTCATCATTAATGTAGTTTGCATATTTACAACTGTAAACAGGCATATGTTGACATGATAGAATCCGGTAACAGCAACAAAGTGAGATGGGGAAATCAACTTGGCTACATCATACTTCCATTTCATATAGCTATACATGAGGATCCACTTGAATATGTTCGCAAGGCTAAGAAAATTGCAGACAGGAAAAAGAGCTCCCTAGAAGTGGTCTTTACGCATATGCTTGGTGAAGTTATCATCAAAACTCTTGGTGTGAAGGTATATTAATATGTCGGGTCCTTTAACTTGGATGATAATTATTCTTTTCCAAAGATTAAATGGGACTAGCACTGTCAAGCAGGCAGCAGGTGTTATCTTCCATCGTATGCTATCACACACGACTATAGCATTTTCAAACATGATTGGGCCAGCTGAACAGGTAGAGTTCTATGGGCACCCAGTTTTTTTTTTTTTTTTTTTTTTTTTTTTGCGAAGAAACAGCCGGATTACATCAAGGTAGAACAGAGAGGATCTCCACGAACAAAGAAATTACAAACCAAATCCTCCTGTAGATCGACGCCGGCGATGAGGAGAGAGACGTGCCGATGGCGCGCCGCCGCTCCTTCTCCATTGACCTTGGATGGGAGAAGATCCCCAAGCGGACGGGAAGTTGTCTCCATTGCGCCCAGCATCTACGGCCCGCCAGAAGTAAGTGACAGCCTTACAGTCCAGCCATTATCATAACATAACAAATATGTAGACATACAAGCCAGCTTCGAAAAGGAATCTATTAATCACAACCATATAGCCTTAAAGTTATTCGTGTATACTCTGTTTGGTATATAGTTCAAGATTAATGAATATGTTTGCATTGTAAATATACAGGCTTTGATTGTACATTACCAAAGTTATAGTAACACCATCAAGGTAAGTCTATCGGTCGATGAAGATCACTTTCCAAAACATGGTCAACTTTTAGACGACTTCAACGAGTCCCTCCAGATGATCAAGGATGCGGCTTCAACCAAACAGTGACAATCAATATTGAGAAGGAATGTGACTACTGGATATTGGGGAATTATTTGGATTGATGGGTGAGCCCAGACTCACACATATGCACTAAATAAGATTATTACTGTAGTATATAATACTACTTTGTATTGTACTTCCTCCATCCGAAAATACTTGAAACAGATTTGTCTAAATACAGATATATCTATACATTGTACACTCATACTTAGATAAATCAGTGTCAAATGTTTTCGGACGGAGGGATTAGTTTTAAATTGGTGGTCAATAATAAAATTTCACTCCTAGACCACCTTTTGAATGAGGTTTACGCAGCAAGAACCACTTCACCATGTGACATATAATTTGTTTTTTTACTTTCATCTCGCCAAGAGAATCTCCGCGTTATCTTTTTTCCATATGTTCAAGCAGTGTATCATGTAGCAAATACATGGGCGTATGGTATGTAAGAGTGTTAGACAGGATTGAGTTAACATGTACTGTACCAGTCTGCCTCCAATTGATGACGATTGAGTTTCCGTTTAACGACCAAGCCTCCCAATCTGTTTTCTCGGCCTTAGCTCTTTCTAGCTGGCAGGTGGCATGCTTCTGTAATCCCTTCATCTTGTAATGACCCTCTTATGCTTAATAAAATGACGCGCAGATCTCCTGCGGGTTCTCAAAAAAAATCTTGGCACGGATGTTTTTGAAATTGCATTTCGACCATGGATGTGTCATTTTTGTACAGGGCATACCAAATGTCATTTCACTACGAAACTTGGCACGTATGTTGAACATTGGTATGTGTTCTCCTCCAATTTTTTTCAGAATTTTTTAAAATGTTTAACATTTTTTTAATTTGGTTTAATTTCTGAACAGTTATTTCCTAAAACATAAAGTAGCTGCTTGAAAGGAGACAACTATAACAATATCTGCTAATGTGAAATCATTCTATATTGGTGAAGCCTAGTGTCTACACTTAAACAGATGCAATGGATTCATGAAGAAAAATTGACTACGGTACAATTATTTAGCTTAAGTAGTAGTCTTCAACCTCTTACAAAAAATGATTCCGCTACAACTTGCATAACTATGGACAAGAAAATCTGCCACATTTCATCATTAACATGAAGAAAACAAAGAAACCAGGAAACTAATTTATGAAATGGACATACAGAGAGGACAAGCAGTTATGGCCTCTGTCATGGTCGCAGTTTCCACATTTCATCCTCAGCTAGAACAAACCGCAAAAACAGGAAATAAATGTAGATTTCTTTACACTGAGCATTGAGAATACAACTAGCCAATCTCCTAGAAAGTAAGAAAACCTAGATAAAAAGGCACAGTCAATTCTTCAGTTCAAGAAATAGTGATGAGGCAGGTAGATTGCTAACTAATAATTTCAAAGAAGACCACTAGATAAAAGGCAGAGTCACTTCTCCAATTCAAGAAACCTGATACATCAGGCCGATTAGTTGCACATGCAATAGGTAGAGCTTCTTGGTAATTTTAGTATTGACACACACAGTAGTCCCTTTAGATCTGAAAGGGTTTCTAATAAGCATAGATTCCACGCAACAGGTAGAGCTTCTTGATCATAACTTCATATCCATCAACAAAGAAACAAGCCGGCTCATAGCGAACCCAGTTCACATACACTACTACAGATCATGAGGATAGTGACAGTTGGGCCATTTAGAATCACCACCTCACTCAAAAGTTGTCAGATGAAAGGCAAAGTGTTGACCACATATCCCTGTAGTGCCGGAAAGAAGGTATGCGGAACAAGAGTTTGTTTGAGCCAAACTTGAGAAGGACAGAGGTCTCTGCGATGGAAACTGGCAACCAGCTTGCCATTGGTGTCAATCTGATGTAGCCAGTGGCCAAGTGTTATCAGCACGAGCACATCACCATCCCAGACAGAACCGCCACACTGATTTGATGGTTAGAGTCTCCAAACTGCAGCCTGAGCTGTGCAACCGGCAATTCAACCCGGTGCTTGAAGCTCCGGACCATGGCTTCATAATCCTGCATCACCCAAATATCCATGATTGTCGCTCCATCATTAAGGCTGTACATGCCAAGCATCACCCAAACAATCGGAGAGCCCATGTCTTCCGGGGGGTGTGCGGAGGTTGGTAACCTCCGACGTGGTCGTCAACTAGGGTCTGCCAGAAAGTAACCCCCATGAAAAACATATATAGTGTGCGTAAAAGTAAACCACCTGCCCAACCAAAACTTAGTAAACAACTGAATTAGATTGACAAGTTCCAAAGAGATTTTGACATGTCACAGCATACATGTTAGTCAAGTCAGCAAATTTATGTAGTAAATTTCATGAACCGATTTTGAAGCAGGAAGGGCACAAAAAGTGTAGATAATTTTGAAAATTATTTCATGTTGCATATTCAATTTTTTATAGCGAAAATTCAAGTATATGAGATTTAAAGCGGACAGGCGACATGCCACTACGAATGCATCTACCTTATATGGGCTTCTTTCTAACGAACCTAGGAAACATTTTCTTGTGATGTTATTATGTTCAAGTCCAATCGTGACCTCCATTTGATAATTACAATTTTCTCTGCATGATTTGTCCCCTGCGTCTTCATAAGTTCTTAATATTACTTTTATGACATTAGGGATATTAAAACTGACCCATCTCCCACACCACCCTCACGTCATGGGCAATTTCGACCGTCAGATCTCCAACTGCGCTCGTTTCTGGCCGTTGGATTCTTGTCAAATCCCGCACTGGGCCAGTTATCCCTGAGGGACGGTGCTCTGGGCATCAATTCGGCCTTCCGTGGTGCATTTGGGCCTGCTAACGCGCAAAGGCCCAGCAAAGCGTTGGAATATCCTGCTGTGTGAAAAAAAGCATTCAATGTCAACGCGAGCGGTCAGAATCAGAATCACCGACGCGAGCAAAGGAGCCAGACAACCGCGAGCGATCCACCGCGAGGGAACCAGGACAGGGAATGAGAATCGACAGCGGCCCGGATGCACGCGACCTGGCCGGGCTGCCGAACCCATGCGACCCGTCGATCCGTAGGGAAGACGATGCGCCGAGCGATCCAGGCGATGCGGCCGGGCGCTGTGGTCGGTGGGTGATTGGAGTTCATCCGCCGGCATTCTAGGCTTCTAGCAAGGAATAAACCAGCCCTTCCTACGAGCTATTAATTGGAGTGGAGGTGCGCCACTCAAGGGAGGTCGATATTGGAGGTCAGTTACAATTTCACTGCATACACCGGCTTTATATGCTGTGTGGCGACGCCCTCAATCCAAGAATTGTTCGTTCGCCTCGTCCCCTCTCAGGCTAGGCGCCGGCGACATGCCGGTGGAGCTGAGGAGAGGTGACGATCATGGTAGACTTTGAGGGGGCGGCCGTGGCTCCCGCGAGAATAGCTACACCACTACAGGTGTTCCCTCATCGCTGCAGTTCACTAATATTATTTCAACCTCCTTCTTGTGCAGATCCGTGTATGTCAATTGCGCATCATCTATTCTCAACTGCTTCAGGTACATATGCCAATTCGACGTAATGTTAGAAGTACCAACTTGACTCCCACCTATAAGCAATTCTATCTTTTAAAAGCGAGGATGCCGTCAGTGGGGATATTTGGTCTGGTTAGACAGACTTGGGTACCATATTCAGTCCAACATGTTCCATATTTTTCAGTACTTCCATACGCCTTGCTGATTTTTTGTTATGTGCAAAATATATTCTTAGGTGTTGAATTCCAAATCACGTGATTAGAATGCAGCATGAACCCGTACTTTAATGAATTTCTGAAAAAAAATGCTATTAGAGATCGTTCTTCCCTTCCCAATGATGTTGATCAGCGCTGAGCGTGCCTCCTCCTCCTCCTTGCTGCCAGCATGCATCCTTCCCCGCTATCCCTCTGCTCTCATGGGCCATAGGTGCGCCACAGTCGTTCCTCTGTTTTATCTGGCTCGCAACACCATTGTTGCCATAGTCTCCTCTCATCCTTCTTTGATTATATGGGAAATTCAAGTTTTGAAATATGTGCGTCAAAATTTACTGGAATTTAGAAAAAATTACATCTTGCCTAATTGCACCTTGCCTAATTAGACATGTTGATATGTTGGTAATATTTGTAAACACCGTTGTGTGGAAAACTCAAATTTGGAAATGTTCATATTAAAATTTGGTTGGGTCTCGGTGTACTGAAATTTAGAAAATGTTTACATCTTGCCTAATTAAAAATTTGTTTAAATTTAAGTGGGAACACCGTGGTATGGAAAATTCAAGTTTGGAAATATGTGCGTCAAAATTTGTTTAGTTTTGAGCATATTGAAATTTGGGAGAATTTTGCAATTTAAATTTAATTAAATTTTAGAGTTTAAAATACCGTCGTGTGGAAAAGTCAAATTTGGAAATGTCCACATTAAAATTTGGTTGGGTTTCGGTGTACTGAAATGTAGGAAATGTTTACACCTTGCCTAATTACAACTTGCCCAAATAAAATTTTGTTTAAATTTCAGTGGGAACACCGTGGTATGGAAATTTCAGTGTATCCATCCCGCACCATGCGACGATCCAAAATGCAATCAGGTTCAGTATGTGTTGTCAGCAAGTCAGGCGCCGGAGGAAGATCATGGAACACTGGTGTGTAATTAGCAGTGAATGGTTTCAGCTGAGAGACATGGAAAACTGGGTGTACCTGAGCTGAAACAGGCAATTCCAATCTGTAAGCGACAGCGCCAATTCTTTCCAATACGGTGTATGGCCCAAAGTACTTGTAGGACAGTTTGGGGTACGGGCGGTTAACCACAGATTTCTGGGCATACTTCCGTAACTTCAGCAATACTTGATCGCCGACAGCAAATTGACGTTCAGTGCGATTTTTATCCGCTTGACGCTTCATGCGTGTCTGTGCTTGGATCAATTTGTTGCGCAAGCTTTCCACGTGTTGTTCATAGTCCAGTAGTTCATTGGTTGCTGCAAGGCTGTCTGCCACTGCAAGATTTGGTAAACCACCAAAATTGGGCTCGGTTCTGTACAATGCCTTGAACGGTGAACACCCAATAGCTGTGTGGTAGCTTGTATTGTACTAGAATTCCGCCATTGCTAGCCAACGTTTCCAGGTTTTGGGATGATCTTGTACTGCACAACGGAGATATTGTTCTAAGCACTGATTCACTCTTTCACTCTGTCTATCTGTTTGAGGGTGGTATGCTGTACTATAATGCAGCTTAGTGCCCACAGTTTTGATCAGTTCTTTCCAAAAGGCACTGGTAAAAACCCTGTCTCGATCAGATATAATGGACAGAGGTACGCCATGGAGCTTCACGACATTATCCATGTACACCTTTGCTACTGAAGCTGCTGTGTAAGGGTGTCGGAGGGGCAAGAAGTGACTGTACTTTGTTAGACGATCCACAACCACTAGAATGACATTGGCATTGCCAGACAAAGGCAAGCCCTCGATAAAATCCATAGTAATCTCTTGCCAAGCTCCCTTTGGTGGTGGCAATGGTTGAAGTAAACCGGCTGGTTTCAAATTTGAGTGTTTAGCCATTTGGCAAATGATGCATTGCCTGACGAACAATTCAACTGACAGTTTCATGCCTGACCAATAATATAATTTCTTGACACGTTGATAAGTAGCCTGAATGCCAGAATGCCCACCCACTGCTGAATCATGAAGAGCTGCAATCAACTTGGTCTGTAAGGCAATATTTGCTCCAATGACAATCCTCCCTTTGTACTTTATCAACCCATGTTCCAGAGAATACCCTTTCTCATCAGGAGAGTGCAAAGCAAGTTGTTAAAGTAGAGTAGACATGTCAGTGTCAGTGGTATAGGAATTTGTGACCTCTATTACCCACTCAGGTTGACAGCTAGAGATTTCCAAGAGATGCCCCACCCGAGATAATGCATCCGCAGCACCATTTTCAATGCCCCTTTTATATTTAAACTGGAATTGAAGCCCCACAAGCTTTGACATGGCCTTCTTCTGTAGCTCAGTTGTTAGATGTTGGTCACTGAGACTACACAAACTCTTGTGATCTGTTAAAATGAGGAATGGACCCCTTTGCAGATATTGCCTCCATTTATCTACAGCCATCATGACAGCCAGAAACTCCTTTTCATAGATTGATAACTTGCGGTTCATAACTCCCAATGCTTTACTCATGTACGCGATCGGGTGTCCTTTCTGCATTAACACAGCCCCCACTCCCGTGTCACATGCATCAGTTTCAATGGCAAAGGGTAAGTTGAAGTCTGGCAAGGCGAGCACCGGTGTTTTCATCATAGCCTCCTTTAGTTTCTGAAATGCTACAGTGGCTGCTTCATTCCACTCAAAGTGTTTCAAGGTTAACAGTTGTGTTAGAGGTTTTGCCAGAAGTCCATAAAGCTCTACAAACTTGCGGTAATAACCTGTGAAGCCAAGAAATCCACGCAGTTCAGTAAAAGACCTAGGAATAGGCCAGTTCATCATTGCTTGTATCTTCTCCGGATCAGTTGCCACTCCAGCTGAGGATATTATGTAGCCCAAGTACTGTATGCTGCTCTGGCCGAAGGCACATTTGGATAGTTTTGCAAAGAGCTGAGCCTCCTTCAACTTTTCCAACACCAATTTCAAATGTTCCAGGTGCTCAGTCCAAGATGGACTGTAAACGAGGATGTCGTCGAGGAAAACAATGACAAATTTGCGGAGGAAAGGAGCAAAGATGGCATTCATCACGCACTGAAATGTGGCCGGGGCGTTGGACAAGCCAAAGGGCATTACCCTAAACTGAAAATGCCCATGATGTGTTTTGAAGGCTGTTTTGTCTTCATCTTCAGGCCTCATGCGTATTTGGTGATACCCAGCGCGTAAATCCAGCATGGAGAAGAATTGGGTGCCAGCCAGTTCATCTAGAAGTTCATCGACGATCGGCAGTGGAAACTTGTTCTTGATTGTCAAGGCATTTAGTTTGCGGTAGTCCACGCAGAAACGCCATGATCCATCTTTCTTCTTGACAAGCAAAACTGGTGAGGCAAAAGGACTCATGCTGGTCGTAACCACACCTGCCTTAATCATTTCTGCCACTTGACGCTCTATCTCGTCCTTCTGCAGAGGTGAGTAGCGGTAAGGCCTTGAATTCACTGGCTGAGCATTGTTTTCCAGTGTAATTGCATGGTCTAAAGCTCTGCGTGGGGGTAATGCCTCTGGTTCCGCAAACACTTCAGAGAATTCAGTCAGAATAGCTTGTAGATCAGGTGCAACAGCTTGGGCTGTAATTTCTGTATTATTATCCATTACTGCCATTGCCCAGATCTCATTTGTGGCAAACAAGTTCTTCAACTGACTGACAGATATCTCGGATATTTCTTGTTGTGCAGGTGGAATTAAGCCCTGCATTTTGATTTGCTCACCATTGTGCATGAATTGCAATGTTTTCAGTGACCAGTCACACAACATAGGGCTGCAACTAGTCAACCAGTCCATCCCCAGTATAGCATCATATGCTCCCACATCCAGTATGCGCATTGTGTCCGAGAAAACATGCCCTTCATAATCCCACTCCAACTCTTGCACTTGAGCATCACATTGCATTACCTGTCCATTTGCAACCTTAACTGATACAGGTGGTGCACTGGATATCTGACAACCTGCACGCTCAGCAAAATTTCTAGTGACAAAAGTATGTGAGCTTCCAGAGTCCACCAAGAGCACCATCACTTGATTCCCAACACGAGCCTGAATGTGCATAGTATTGGTTGTTTCAGTTCCAGCTAGAGCAGCAATAGATAAATGAAAACAGAGTGCATTTACTTCTGTTTCCTGCAATAGATCCAATGCATGTACTGCCTCATCAGACAAAACCTCACCGAAATCACCAACTTCAATTGTCAACAATTGTCCTGATCGCTTGCACTGATGCTCCTTTGAGTATTTATCCCCACATTTGAAGCACAAGTTATTTGCTCTACGAAAATCTCTTAACTGTCTTTCTCTGTTGAAATCATCGTTGCCTTGCTTGCGAGGCCACTCCCCTCGGACATTTGTTGTTGCTGCTGTAGTTGCTGGTGGATGTTTTGTCGGAGCCGCTGGCCTATTACGCGGCCTGAGATGTTCCCCTTCTTCCTCCTGAATGCGGGCTAAGGACGCCGCGCGTGTGATACTTATGGGTGCCTGCAATCTGACGGCAACACGAATATCATCTCGCAGACCAAAGACAAAGTGAGACACAAACCACCTAGTGCTCAGAGTCTCATCCACTGCCAGTAAGTGATACATGCATTCTTCGAACGCTTGCTTATATTCACTGACCGTGCCTGTTTGCTTCAACTGCATTATTTTGTTCATCTGACCATCATACTCATCTTGTCCAAACTCTTCCAGAACTGCGGCTATGAACTGGTCCCAATTGACTTGCCCACGCTTGCGCTTGTACGACTGATACCACAGCGCTGCGTGGCCTTCCAAATACAGCGAAGCCATGCTCACCCATTGGTAACTCGCGATTTTGAACATGTCAAAATACGTGAGGCACTGATCTATCCAGAGCAAGGGTGTCTCTCCACTGAATTTCGGAAAATCATGACGTGGTGCGCGTATACGAACCTCCTCTGACTCGTGTGGCGAAGACGGAGCGGTGTGGAATCCCGCCGCCGCAGTCCCGGATGCAGCAGGAGTGTCGAGAATCGGAGCGCCGTTGTTGGCGAGCCCCTTGTTCCTCGGCGGCAGCTCGAGGCGGACCGAGGTAGCAGACCGTTCTCCCTCGGCGAGCTTGCGTTTGATTCCATCAAGATCCGAGCCGTAATCCTCCATCTGTTTACGGATTGACTGCATCTCCTCTGAAACCGTACCAACTCGAGCGAGCAGCTCCTCTAGCGATTTCTGCACGGATTCCATCCTGTCGAGCACGAAATTGGTCTGAGCAGACGGAACAGGCGGCCTGGATGGCGCCGTCGCGGCTCACCCAGGATCAAACCCAACCCCGCGGAGGATTGTTGAGCGCAGACGAAGCGGATCCAAGGCTCTGATACCAAGTTGTGGTGTCCCGATCTATGATTGGAACGGGCACCACAAATTCGAACAGCAAGCAATAGAGAAGAGGAGCAGATCAGGGATGAGAAGACGAATTGGGGATGGGATTTCAGACGAATGTGAGAGGAGATATTCAGAGTTCAGTTACAACACACCGCACACACCGGGTGCCTGCCTTCCCTTGTACTCACGCACACACGCTTACAACTGGGGCCCAACGGTCCACAGCACGAGCTCACAGAGCCCTTCTAACTTGCTTGCCACGAAGGTGTAGCTGTCACGGACTGGTGGCCCCGTCGTCGCTCACCAGATCACCATCTGGTGACTCGTTGTCCACCAACTCCTGATTAGGTGGAGGAGGTGTGACATTCTAGCAAGGAATAAACCAGCCCTTCCTACGAGCTATTAATTGGAGTGGAGGTGCGCCACTCAAGGGAGGTCGATATTGGAGGTCAGTTACAATTTCACTGCATACACCGGCTTTATATGCTGTGTGGCGACGCCCTCAATCCAAGAATTGTTCGTTCGCCTCGTCCCCTCTCAGGCTGGGCGCCGGCGACATGCCGGTGGAGCTGAGGAGAGGTGACGACCATGGTAGACTTTGAGGGGGCGGCCGTGGCTCCCGCGAGAATAGCTACACCACTACAGGTGTTCCCTCATCGCTGCAGTTCACTAATATTATTTCAACCTCCTTCTTGTGCAGATCCGTGTATGTCAATTGCGCATCATCTATTCTCAACTGCTTCAGGTACATATGCCAATTCGACGTAATGTTAGAAGTACCAACTTGACTCCCACCTATTTTAAGCAATTGTATCTTTTAAAAGCGAGGATGCCGTCAGTGGGGATATTTGGTCTGGTTAGACAGACTTGGGTACCATATTCAGTCCAACATGTTCCATATTTTTCAGTACTTCCATACGCCTTGCTGATTTTTTGTTATGTGCAAAATATATTCTTAGGTGTTGAATTCCAAATCACGTGATTAGAATGCAGCATGAACCCGTACTTTAATGAATTTCTGAAAAAAAATGCTATTAGAGATCGTTCTTCCCTTCCCAATGATGTTGATCAGCGCTGAGCGTGCCTCCTCCTCCTCCTTGCTGCCAGCATGCATCCTTCCCCGCTATCCCTCTGCTCTCATGGGCCATAGGTGCGCCACAGTCGTTCCTCTGTTTTATCTGGCTCGCAACACCATTGTTGCCATAGTCTCCTCTCATCCTTCTTTGATTATATGGGAAATTCAAGTTTTGAAATATGTGCGTCAAAATTTACTGGAATTTAGAAAAAAATTACATCTTGCCTAATTGCACCTTGCCTAATTAGACATGTTGATATGTTGGTAATATTTGTAAACACCGTTGTGTGGAAAACTCAAATTTGGAAATGTTCATATTAAAATTTGGTTGGGTCTCGGTGTACTGAAATTTAGAAAATGTTTACATCTTGCCTAATTAAAAATTTGTTTAAATTTAAGTGGGAACACCGTGGTATGGAAAATTCAAGTTTGGAAATATGTGCGTCAAAATTTGTTTAGTTTTGAGCATATTGAAATTTGGGAGAATTTTGCAATTTAAATTTAATTAAATTTTAGAGTTTAAAATACCGTCGTGTGGAAAAGTCAAATTTGGAAATGTCCACATTAAAATTTGGTTGGGTTTCGGTGTACTGAAATGTAGGAAATGTTTACACCTTGCCTAATTACAACTTGCCCAATTAAAATTTTGTTTAAATTTCAGTGGGAACACCGTGGTATGGAAATTTCAAATTTGAAATTATGTACGTCAAAATTTGTTTAGTTTTAAATATATTGAAATTTGGGAGAATTCTGCACTTTAAATTTAATTAAATTTTAGAGTTCAAAAAGAAGCAGGGAAAAAAAAAGAGGGGAAAAAAAAGAAGAAAGGGCCGAGCCAGCTGCGCAGCAGCCAGCCCGGCCCAATAGGCGGCCCAGCTGGCCAGCCCAGGCCAGCTGCGGCGTCACGCTGACGTCAACGGCGGCTGGGCTCTGCCGCGGCGGCGGCGAGCTCGCCGGAGGCGCGCGGCGGCGAGCTGGGATGCGCGCCTGGGCGCGTCCGACGCGGCTCGACGCGGAGAGCTCACGAGCGGTGGCGCCGCCTCCTTTAGGTTGCCGGGACGTCGCCGGCGACGTCGAAACGCGGCGGAGGGTAGCGGTCGCGGCGGCGGCGATTCCCGCGCGGCCGCGGCGTCCCGTCGCGCGGCGCTCGGACGGGAGGTGGAGGCGGCGACGGCGCACTTCTCAGTGTGCTTCGATCTGTGCGGGGAGGACCGCAGCGGCGGCGGTGAGCGTCGGCGACGGCGGCGAGCCCGGCATCGCGCGCGAGAGAGAAGGGGAGGGGGGAAGTGGTGACGCTTTTCCTGAAAGGTCATCGTTGTTTCCTAAAATTGCTATTTAGTCCTTCGCAGTGAGAAGGTTGGGGCGCGGAGCTATTTCTTGACTTATGAGGAGCGTTTTTGCAAAAACGTCACGGACCTGTCGTGCGGGCCGTTGGATCGGCAACGGACGGACTGGATCTCCCGCGGCACTGTTACACTGTAGCGGGGCACAGTAAAACAGTGCCGCGGTGCGCTGGCGGAGGCGAGAATCCTCTCCAACTTAATATAGTTAGGTATTCAAATTGCATAGTGTCTCTGCATCAGGTGATTACAAGTGCAAAGTATTAATTATTTGTATCAGCTTGATTCCTTTTCTTACTACTGGATTCCTCACCCACGTTTTTCACCTTGCAGAGTTAATTAGGTGATGTTTCGTTCTGAAGTTTGACTCGGATTTTTTAAACTAGGTGCTCAATGAAATTCCAGCGTAAGCAAAGTTCTGTTCTACTGTACCAAAGTTGCAAGGTGGATATGGAAGAGAAATTTACGCAACAGTCTTGAATCCCATAAGTTGCACATATTATGTGTATCCCTCTGAATCTTAGCGATTTATATTTGAGGGATAGGACTAACAATATGTGATTATCAAGTGTGAGACATTCAGCAAGACTATGAGGTAACCGTTATGTATTGTTGTACATGCACTAATAAGATGTGCTGACTGTTCATGTTGCTACAGTGGACTCTTGATTTGTTGTGGAAAACACTTGAGAATGTATAGCACGTTCATGATTTGCTACAGTGGGTTCGTCGCCAGCCTCAAACAAAATAAGTTGTCAATAACCTACTGTGCAGACAAAGTACAAAATAGCTGGAACATGTTGACAACTGTAGATCAAGAAATTGGTTCAAAACTAAAAGTGAATTCCCGTGAAATCCTTACGGAAAAACTGTCGCTGACAAAGGTTCAGTCTTTTCTTCCTGTGTTGCAGATCATTCTATAGCGCTGAGGAATTCACTCCATAGGTTTCTCGTGAAAAGAATGGGCAAGTACATGGATGAGCTGCTATAATTTTTCGTGAAGGAGAACCATTCTGATCGGAACAACGAACTGGTGGTAATTTTGGAAAACTAAGGAGTAATAACGTGCCAACTTGGGATTGGGAGATTTTAACCTTTGTATTAGTATATCAAACTTATCTGTTTATATTTAATAAACATTTCTCATTCCCTACCATTCTATATTCCTAATGGACGGGCGCGGCAACGCGTGCCTAAATGATCTAGTAAATTATTAAGACACCAGGAGGTCGCCGGAACTAGCACCACTGTTGCTTTCGTAAACAACTAAACATGAAAGTTTTTTACATGTTTGCATTTTATGACTACCAAGGTTGTGTTGCATGTTTTCTCAAGAAACATGAAAATATAGGCCGAAATAACACCACTGTAATTTTTAACAAAGTAAACCTCGTAGGATGACCAACTATCAGATATGAAAAAAATTCTCACTTTGTAGACACTTTTGTTTTTTGAGTTTTGGCGGAATTTTCAAAAGTAACTCAAATTTGAATTTTACGTGCGCTATCATCATAAATTTTGGCAAACACATTCTAAGTTACTGTAGTATGACTACATGCGCTGGACACGAAAAACGTTCATATATTCAACCCAATGGTTTGAATGGCAATGCAGACGATTTTGGCCCCATTTTAAAACCGGTCAAAGAAAATGAAAATGCAAATTAAAAAAGGAAATTTGCGGACAAAATCATTTTATTTTATGTGACATGGTTTTCAAGAAAAATACCAAATCTTGAATATGACACTTTGAAAAAAAAAACATTGTTCATGCATGCAACTATCCTACCGGCCGTCCATTCCTCCTATATTGCATCCAACGGCAGTAGAGTGGATGGGTAGGTACCCCCGTGGAGATCCAATCAATTTCCTATATAGTTGCGTGTCATAGTCTAAACTTTTTAAGAGGATCTGCCTGCTTTTACGTGTCTCGATTAGAACGAGAGGTGCTACAATCACCAACATCCATGTATTATATGTAATAACAAAGATGGTCGGCGACAGAGGCCTCCAACTACTACCTAGCTCACTACCATCATAAAAATGATTTGATCGGCGACAGAGAGCCTCTAACTAGGTAGTTGGGTCTCTATATATTTCGTGTATTCGGGGCTAAAAGACCGATCGACCTGCGTAAGAAAGTAGGGAGTAACAAAAATGGAGGACGCTGGCAGTAGTAGTGCACGAAGACAGCCTCCGCTCACGATCCGCGCCTCAAGAGCACCGCCCAACACTTGGCCCGCCGTGGCTGAGGAACCAGTGAGCCCTACGGCGAGGCTCATGGATGACTTCTACGTCGTCGTCACCATGGGGTTCGGCGCGTCCATAAACCTCCCTGCCTTCCGCGCCGGCGTTGAGACCCAACTCGCCAAATACCCGCGTTTCCGCTGCATCCAGGTGACCAACAAAGACGACAACAAGCCACGGTGGGTGCATGCGCCGGCGTTGAACCTGGACGACCACATCATCGTCGTCCCAAGGCTTGACCTCGACGTTGCGTCCGACCCGGACAGGGCCGTTGAGGACTACGCGTCGTCGCTGTCCACGGCGCCTATGGACCGCTCCCGGCCGCTATGGGAGTTCCACCTCCTCGACTTCCCGACCACCGAGGCGACGTCCACGGTGTTGCTCCGCGTGCACCACGGCCTCGGCGACGGCATGTCGCTGATCACCCTCGTCATGGCTTCCATGCGCAGCGCCGCCAACCCTTCCAGGCTCCCGGCCATGCCGGCGCTGCCCACGCGCTCCGGCAGCATCTACGCGATGCCGCGGCCCCGGTGTCCGTGGGCGCGCTGGCGTTCGTCGCCTGGCTCTGGTCATTCCTAGTGCTCGCGTGGCACACCGTCGTGGACGTCGCGCTCTTCGTCGCCATGATCGTGTTTGTGAGGGATCCGCATACGCTCTTCATGCGTGCCGATGGCAGCAGCAGCGGCGAGGTCCCCCGACGCAAGCGCTTCTTGAATCGGAGCCTCAGTCTTGACGACGTCAAGTTCATCAAAGATGCCATGAATTGCGTACGTATAGTACACGTGCATGTGACATATAGTTTAAAACTGCCAGCAGACACTAAATCACACTGATAAACCAAAGAAAAACTGCAATATATAAAACTGATAAACTAAAGAAAAAACTGTAGTGTATGTATGAACCTGAAAGTTACATAAATTCTTGTATCTGTGCACATGTAGACTGTGAATGACGTGCTAATTGGCGTGACTTCTGCTGCTCTATCACGATACTACTTTCGCTGGTCTGGTAAGTATGGCTGCTGGCACGAACCGTACATGCTATATACTTATTACACATTCTTTCTACTAGCTAATATATATATCTTAATTATTTATTAGGTGACGCCAACACCAGGAAAATCAGTTTGCGATCGGTACTTCTAGTCAACATGAGGCCACCAACTAGCCTACAGGTAACACCTTATTTCCTTTCCTACGACGAAGACATATTTTGTAAAAAATATAGCTTATTATCATTTTTTCATGTCTCATTTATAAAATATTGATCAAGTTACTAGGCACGTATATACCAACCTTCCTTTATAGAACTGAAAAGATATAAGAAACCTATGCGCAAACCAACGCATATCCCTCTCCATCGACACCACTGTAGCAGCCACCAAACAGAAAAGAGACAGATGACCTTTTCAACCGAACTCGACGAGGCTCCAAATATCGCTGATCAGCAGCTTTTCAGACCTCCAAACTAGTTTGCCATATGACAAACCATTGCTGTTGAAAGAATCGGACCGGGACAACATGACCCCGGACACGCACAAGATGCACCATCTTTCAGCTGTCACCAGCATAGACAACCATATGCACGTACTCCTAGATAAATCCTCTCTGCTCCATCATGGCGCTGGAGACAACGCCGCAGCAAACGGGACAGAGCAGGAGGAGAGACACCTCTGATGGAATCGCCGCCGCCACCTCGCCGACACCATCCATGAACCATATATAAAGCCACCAATCTGAAGGATCGACAACCACATGATACCATCAACTCCGAGACACCGCCATGAAAGACAACGCCGGTGTGGGAGTGGAGTTGAGGCAGATTTATTTGCCCATGCGCCGCTCCCACCACCCCAACGACGCACCATGGCATACTTGTCCTAACCTGAACTACCATGCCAAAATGGATGAAACGGGCCTCCCTCCCTCCTGCCGCCGGAGCAGCAAGCGGAGGGAGAGGGGACCAGCATGCTAAAACATCACTAGTTGTTGCTTTTATTCATCCATATGCGATTCTGATAAGAACATACTCATGTCATCATTAATGTAGTTTGCATATTTACAACTGTAAACAGGCATATGTTGACATGATAGAATCCGGTAACAGCAACAAAGTGAGATGGGGAAATCAACTTGGCTACATCATACTTCCATTTCATATAGCTATACATGAGGATCCACTTGAATATGTTCGCAAGGCTAAGAAAATTGCAGACAGGAAAAAGAGCTCCCTAGAAGTGGTCTTTACGCATATGCTTGGTGAAGTTATCATCAAAACTCTTGGTGTGAAGGTATATTAATATGTCGGGTCCTTTAACTTGGATGATAATTATTCTTTTCCAAAGATTAAATGGGACTAGCACTGTCAAGCAGGCAGCAGGTGTTATCTTCCATCGTATGCTATCACACACGACTATAGCATTTTCAAACATGATTGGGCCAGCTGAACAGGTAGAGTTCTATGGGCACCCAGTTGTCTCCATTGCGCCCAGCATCTACGGCCCGCCAGAAGTAAGTGACAGCCTTACAGTCCAGCCATTATCATAACATAACAAATATGTAGACATACAAGCCAGCTTCGAAAAGGAATCTATTAATCACAACCATATAGCCTTAAAGTTATTCGTGTATACTCTGTTTGGTATATAGTTCAAGATTAATGAATATTTTTGCATTGTAAATATAGGCTTTGATTGTACATTACCAAAGTTATAGTAACACCATCAAGGTAAGTCTATCGGTCGATGAAGATCACTTTCCAAAACATGGTCAACTTTTAGACGACTTCAACGAGTCCCTCCAGATGATCAAGGATGCGGCTTCAACCAAACAGTGACAATCAATATTGAGAAGGAATGTGACTACTGGATATTGGGGAATTATTTGGATTGATGGGTGAGCCCAGACTCACACATATGCACTAAATAAGAGTATTACTGTAGTATATAATACTACTTTGTATTGTACTTCCTCCATCCGAAAATACTTGAAACAGATTTGTCTAAATACAGATATATCTATACATTGTACACTCATACTTAGATAAATCAGTGTCAAATGTTTTCGGACGGAGGGATTAGTTTTAAATTGGTGGTCAATAATAAAATTTCACTCCTAGACCACCTTTTGAATGAGGTTTACGCAGCAAGAACCACTTCACCATGTGACATATAATTTGTTTTTTTACTTTCATCTCGCCAAGAGAATCTCCGCGTTATCTTTTTTCCATATGTTCAAGCAGTGTATCATGTAGCAAATACATGGGCGTATGGTATGTAAGAGTGTTAGACAGGATTGAGTTAACATGTACTGTACCAGTCTGCCTCCAATTGATGACGATTGAGTTTCCGTTTAACGACCAAGCCTCCCAATCTGTTTTCTCGGCCTTAGCTCTTTCTAGCTGGCAGGTGGCATGCTTCTGTAATCCCTTCATCTTGTAATGACCCTCTTATGCTTAATAAAATGACGCGCAGATCTCCTGCGGGTTCTCAAAAAAAATCTTGGCACGGATGTTTTTGAAATTGCATTTCGACCATGGATGTGTCGTTTTTGTACAGGGCATACCAAATGTCATTTCACTACGAAACTTGGCACGTATGTTGAACATTGGTATGTGTTCTCCTCCAATTTTTTTCAGAATTTTTTAAAATGTTTAACATTTTTTTAATTTGGTTTAATTTCTGAACAGTTATTTCCTAAAACATAAAGTAGCTGCTTGAAAGGAGACAACTATAACAATATCTGCTAATGTGAAATCATTCTATATTGGTGAAGCCTAGTGTCTACACTTAAACAGATGCAATGGATTCATGAAGAAAAATTGACTACGGTACAATTATTTAGCTTAAGTAGTAGTCTTCAACCTCTTACAAAAAATGATTCCGCTACAACTTGCATAACTATGGACAAGAAAATCTGCCACATTTCATCATTAACATGAAGAAAACAAAGAAACCAGGAAACTAATTTATGAAATGGACATACAGAGAGGACAAGCAGTTATGGCCTCTGTCATGGTCGCAGTTTCCACATTTCATCCTCAGCTAGAACAAACCGCAAAAACAGGAAATAAATGTAGATTTCTTTACACTGAGCATTGAGAATACAACTAGCCAATCTCCTAGAAAGTAAGAAAACCTAGATAAAAAGGCACAGTCAATTCTTCAGTTCAAGAAATAGTGATGAGGCAGGTAGATTGCTAACTAATAATTTCAAAGAAGACCACTAGATAAAAGGCAGAGTCACTTCTCCAATTCAAGAAACCTGATACATCAGGCCGATTAGTTGCACATGCAATAGGTAGAGCTTCTTGGTAATTTTAGTATTGACACACACAGTAGTCCCTTTAGATCTGAAAGGGTTTCTAATAAGCATAGATTCCACGCAACAGGTAGAGCTTCTTGATCATAACTTCATATCCATCAACAAAGAAACAAGCCGGCTCATAGCGAACCCAGTTCACATACACTACTACAGATCATGAGGATAGTGACAGTTGGGCCATTTAGAATCACCACCTCACTCAAAAGTTGTCAGATGAAAGGCAAAGTGTTGACCACATATCCCTGTAGTGCCGGAAAGAAGGTATGCGGAACAAGAGTTTGTTTGAGCCAAACTTGAGAAGGACAGAGGTCTCTGCGATGGAAACTGGCAACCAGCTTGCCATTGGTGTCAATCTGATGTAGCCAGTGGCCAAGTGTTATCAGCACGAGCACATCACCATCCCAGACAGAACCGCCACACTGATTTGATGGTTAGAGTCTCCAAACTGCAGCCTGAGCTGTGCAACCGGCAATTCAACCTGGTGCTTGAAGCTCCGGACCATGGCTTCATAATCCTGCATCACCCAAATATCCATGATTGTCGCTCCATCATTAAGGCTGTACATGCCAAGCATCACCCAAACAATCGGAGAGCCCATGTCTTCCGGGGGGTGTGCGGAGGTTGGTAACCTCCGACGTGGTCGTCAACTAGGGTCTGCCAGAAAGTAACCCCCATGAAAAACATATATAGTGTGCGTAAAAGTAAACCACCTGCCCAACCAAAACTTAGTAAACAACTGAATTAGATTGACAAGTTCCAAAGAGATTTTGACATGTCACAGCATACATGTTAGTCAAGTCAGCAAATTTATGTAGTAAATTTCATGAACCGATTTTGAAGCAGGAAGGGCACAAAAAGTGTAGATAATTTTGAAAATTATTTCATGTTGCATATTCAATTTTTTTTAGCGAAAATTCAAGTATATGAGATTTAAAGCGGACAGGCGACATGCCACTACGAATGCATCTACCTTATATGGGCTTCTTTCTAACGAACCTAGGAAACATTTTCTTGTGATGTTATTATGTTCAAGTCCAATCGTGACCTCCATTTGATAATTACAATTTTCTCTGCATGATTTGTCCCCTGCGTCTTCATAAGTTCTTAATATTACTTTTATGACATTAGGGATATTAAAACTGACCCATCTAGGAGGCTAACCACACCACCCTCACGTCATGGGCAATTTCGACCGTCAGATCTCCAACTGCGCTCGTTTCTGGCCGTTGGATTCTTGTCAAATCCCGCACTGGGCCAGTTATCTCTGAGGGACGGTGCTCTGGGCATCAATTCGGCCTTCCGTGGTGCATTTGGGCCTGCTAACGCGCAAAGGCCCAGCAAAGCATTGGAATATCCTGCTGTGTGAAAAAAAGCATTCAATGTCAACGCGAGCGGTCAGAATCAGAATCACCGACGCGAGCAAAGGAGCCAGACAACCGCGAGCGATCCACCGCGAGGGAACCAGGACAGGGAATGAGAATCGACAGCGGCCCGGATGCACGCGACCTGGCCGGGCTGCCGAACCCATGCGACCCGTTGATCCGTAGGGAAGACGATGCGCCGAGCGATCCAGGCGATGCGGCTGGGCGCTATGGTCGGTGGGTGATTGGAGTTCATCCGCCGGCATTCTAGGCTTCTATGTGGTGTCCCGATCTATGATTGGAACGGGCACCACAAATTCGAACAGCAAGCAATAGAGATGAGGAGCAGATCAGGGATGAGAAGACGAATTGGGGATGGGATTTCAGATGAATGTGAGAGGAGATATTCAGAGTTCAGTTACAACACACCGCACACACCGGGTGCCTGCCTTCCCTTTGTACTCACGCACACACGCTTACAACTGGGGCCCACCGGTCTACAGCACGAGCTCACAGAGCCCTTCTAACTTGCTTGCCACGAAGGTGTAGCTGTCACGGACTGGTGGCCCCGTCGTCGCTCACCAGATCACCATCTGGTGACTCGTTGTCCACCAACTCCTGATTAGGTGGAGGAGGTGTGACATGTTCCCCCCCATGAGCACGATCCTCTTCCCAGATTGGCGACGTCGGAAACCTTTGTTGGAGCAGATAGTAGTCCTCCCAAGTTGCTTGCTCTTCATCCAGACCTCGCCACTTCACCAGGATTTGAGTTGCCGCAGTGTATCCATCCCGCACCATGCGACGATCCAGAATGCAATCAGGTTCAGTATGTGTTGTCAGCAAGTCAGGCGCCGGAGGAAGATCATGGAACACTGGTGTGTAATTAGCAGTGAATGGTTTCAGCTGAGAGACATGGAAAACTGGGTGTACCTGAGCTGAAACAGGCAATTCCAATCTGTAAGCGACAGCGCCAATTCTTTCCAATACGGTGTATGGCCCAAAGTACTTGTAGGACAGTTTGGGGTACGGGCGGTTAACCACAGATTTCTGGGCATACTTCTGTAACTTCAGCAATACTTGATCGCCGACAGCAAATTGACGTTCAGTGCGATTTTTATCCGCTTGACGCTTCATGCGTGTCTGTGCTTGCATCAATTTGTTGCGCAAGCTTTCCACGTGTTGTTCATAGTCCAGTAGTTCATTGGTTGCTGCAAGGCTGTCTGCCACTGCAAGATTTGGTAAACCACCAAAATTGGGCTCGGTTCTGTACAATGCCTTGAACGGTGAACACCCAATAGCTGTGTGGTAGCTTGTATTGTACCAGAATTCCGCCATTGCTAGCCAACGTTTCCAGGTTTTGGGATGATCTTGTACTGCACAACGGAGATATTGTTCTAAGCACTGATTCACTCTTTCACTCTGTCCATCTGTTTGAGGGTGGTATGCTGTACTATAATGCAGCTTAGTGCCCACAGTTTTGATCAGTTCTTTCCAAAAGGCACTGGTAAAAACCCTGTCTCGATCAGATATAATGGACAGAGGTACGCCATGGAGCTTCACGACATTATCCATGTACACCTTTGCTACTGAAGCTGCTGTGTAAGGGTGTCGGAGGGGCAAGAAGTGACTGTACTTTGTTAGACGATCCACAACCACTAGAATGACATTGGCATTGCCAGACAAAGGCAAGCCCTCGATAAAATCCATAGTAATCTCTTGCCAAGCTCCCTTTGGTGGTGGCAATGGTTGAAGTAAACCGGCTGGTTTCAAATTTGAGTGTTTAGCCATTTGGCAAATGATGCATTGCCTGACGAACAATTCAACTGACAGTTTCATGCCTGACCAATAATATAATTTCTTGACACGTTGATAAGTAGCCTGAATGCCAGAATGCCCACCCACTGCTGAATCATGAAGAGCTGCAATCAACTTGGTCTGTAAGGCAATATTTGCTCCAATGACAATCCTCCCTTTGTACTTTATCAACCCATGTTCCAGAGAATACCCTTTCTCATCAGGAGAGTGCAAAGCAAGTTGTTGAAGTAGAGTAGACATGTCAGTGTCAGTGGTATAGGAATTTGTGACCTCTATTACCCACTCAGGTTGACAGCTAGAGATTTCCAAGAGATGCCCCACCCGAGATAATGCATCCGCAGCACCATTTTCAATGCCCCTTTTATATTTAAACTGGAATTGAAGCCCCACAAGCTTTGACATGGCCTTCTTCTGTAGCTCAGTTGTTAGATGTTGGTCACTGAGACTACACAAACTCTTGTGATCTGTTAAAATGAGGAATGGACCCCTTTGCAGATATTGCCTCCATTTATCTACAGCCATCATGACAGCCAGAAACTCCTTTTCATAGATTGATAACTTGCGGTTCATAACTCCCAATGCTTTACTCATGTACGCGATCGGGTGTCCTTTCTGCATTAACACAGCCCCCACTCCCGTGTCACATGCATCAGTTTCAATGGCAAAGGGTAAGTTGAAGTCTGGCAAGGCGAGCACCGGTGTTTTCATCATAGCCTCCTTTAGTTTCTGAAATGCTACAGTGGCTGCTTCATTCCACTCAAAGTGTTTCAAGGTTAACAGTTGTGTTAGAGGTTTTGCCAGAAGTCCATAAAGCTCTACAAACTTGCGGTAATAACCTGTGAAGCCAAGAAATCCACGCAGTTCAGTAAAAGACCTAGGAATAGGCCAGTTCATCATTGCTTGTATCTTCTCCGGATCAGTTGCCACTCCAGCTGAGGATATTATGTGGCCCAAGTACTGTATGCTGCTCTGGCCGAAGGCACATTTGGATAGTTTTGCAAAGAGCTGAGCCTCCTTCAACTTTTCCAACACCAATTTCAAATGTTCCAGGTGCTCAGTCCAAGATGGACTGTAAACGAGGATGTCGTCGAGGAAAACAATGACAAATTTGCGGAGGAAAGGAGCAAAGATGGCATTCATCACGCACTGAAATGTGGCCGGGGCGTTGGACAAGCCAAAGGGCATTACCCTAAACTGAAAATGCCCATGATGTGTTTTGAAGGCTGTTTTGTCTTCATCTTCAGGCCTCATGCGTATTTGGTGATACCCAGCGCGTAAATCCAGCATGGAGAAGAATTGGGTGCCAGCCAGTTCATCTAGAAGTTCATCGACGATCGGCAGTGGAAACTTGTTCTTGATTGTCAAGGCATTTAGTTTGCGGTAGTCCACGCAGAAACGCCATGATCCATCTTTCTTCTTGACAAGCAAAACTGGTGAGGCAAAAGGACTCATGCTGGTCGTAACCACACCTGCCTTAATCATTTCTGCCACTTGACGCTCTATCTCGTCCTTCTGCAGAGGTGAGTAGCGGTAAGGCCTTGAATTCACTGGCTGAGCATTGTTTTCCAGTGTAATTGCATGGTCTAAAGCTCTGCGTGGGGGTAATGCCTCTGGTTCCGCAAACACTTCAGAGAATTCAGTCAGAATAGCTTGTAGATCAGGTGCAACAGCTTGGGCTGTTATTTCTGTATTATTATCCATTACTGCCATTGCCCAGATCTCATTTGTGGCAAACAAGTTCTTCAACTGACTGACAGATATCTCGGATATTTCTTGTTGTGCAGGTGGAATTAAGCCCTGCATTTTGATTTGCTCACCATTGTGCATGAATTGCAATGTTTTCAGTGACCAGTCACACAACATAGGGCTGCAACTAGTCAACCAGTCCATCCCCAGTATAGCATCATATGCTCCCACATCCAGTATGCGCATTGTGTCCGAGAAAACATGCCCTTCATAATCCCACTCCAACTCTTGCACTTGAGCATCACATTGCATTACCTGTCCATTTGCAACCTTAACTGATACAGGTGGTGCACTGGATATCTGACAACCTGCACGCTCAGCAAAATTTCTAGTGACAAAAGTATGTGAGCTTCCAGAGTCCACCAAGAGCACCATCACTTGATTCCCAACACGAGCCTGAATGTGCACAGTATTGGTTGTTTCAGTTCCAGCTAGAGCAGCAATAGATAAATGACAACAGAGTGCATTTACTTCTGTTTCCTGCAATAGATCCAATGCATGTACTGCCTCATCAGACAAAACCTCACCGAAATCACCAACTTCAATTGTCAACAATTGTCCTGATCGCTTGCACTGATGCTCCTTTGAGTATTTATCCCCACATTTGAAGCACAAGTTATTTGCTCTACGAAAATCTCTTAACTGTCTTTCTCTGTTGAAATCATCGTTGCCTTGCTTGCGAGGCCACTCCCCTCGGACATTTGTTGTTGCTGCTGTAGTTGCTGGTGGATGTTTTGTCGGAGCCGCTGGCCTATTACGCGGCCTGAGATGTTCCCCTTCTTCCTCCTGAATGCGGGCTAAGGACGCCGCGCGTGTGATACTTATGGGTGCCTGCAATCTGACGGCAACACGAATATCATCTCGCAGACCAAAGACAAAGTGAGACACAAACCACCTAGTGCTCAGAGTCTCATCCACTGCCAGTAAGTGATACATGCATTCTTCGAACGCTTGCTTATATTCACTGACCGTGCCTGTTTGCTTCAACTGCATTATTTTGTTCATCTGACCATCATACTCATCTGTCCAAACTCTTCCAGAACTGCGGCCATGAACTGGTCCCAATTGACTTGCCCACGCTTGCGCTTGTACGACTGATACCACAGCGCTGCGTGGCCTTCCAAATACAGCGAAGCCATGCTCACCCATTGGTAACTCGCGATTTTGAACATGTCAAAATACGTGAGGCACTGATCTATCCAGAGCAAGGGTGTCTCTCCACTGAATTTCGGAAAATCATGACGTGGTGCGCGTATACGAACCTCCTCTGACTCGTGTGGCGAAGACGGAGCGGTGTGGAATCCCGCCGCCGCAGTCCCGGATGCAGCAGGAGTGTCGAGAATCGGAGCGCCATTGTTGGCGAGCCCCTTGTTCCTCGGCGGCAGCTCGAGGCGGACCGAGGTAGCAGACCGTTCTCCCTCGGCGAGCTTGCGTTTGATTCCATCAAGATCCGAGCCGTAATCCTCCATCTGTTTACGGATTGACTGCATCTCCTCTGAAACCGTACCAACTCGAGCGAGCAGCTCCTCTAGCGATTTCTGCACGGATTCCATCCTGTCGAGCACGAAATTGGTCTGAGCAGACGGAACGGGCGGCCTGGATGGCGCCGTCGCGGCTCACCCTGGATCAAACCCAACCCCGCGGAGGATTTCGAGCCGATTCACCGAAGTGATCCAGCACCTGACGCGGTGGAATTTTTCGGGTCTGATCTCGGATTGTTGAGCGCAGACGAAGCGGATCCAAGGCTCTGATACCAAGTTGTGGTGTCCCGATCTATGATTGGAACGGGCACCACAAATTCGAACAGCAAGCAATAGAGATGAGGAGCAGATCAGGGATGAGAAGACGAATTGGGGATGGGATTTCAGACGAATGTGAGAGGAGATATTCAGAGTTCAGTTACAACACACCGCACACACCGGGTGCCTGCCTTCCCTTTGTACTCACGCACACACGCTTACAACTGGGGCCCAACGGTCCACAGCACGAGCTCACAGAGCCCTTCTAACTTGCTTGCCACGAAGGTGTAGCTGTCACGGACTGGTGGCCCCGTCGTCGCTCACCAGATCACCATCTGGTGACTCGTTGTCCACCAACTCCTGATTAGGTGGAGGAGGTGTGACATTCTAGCAAGGAATAAACCAGCCCTTCCTACGAGCTATTAATTGGAGTGGAGGTGCGCCACTCAAGGGAGGTCGATATTGGTGGTCAGTTACAATTTCACTGCATACACCGGCTTTATATGCTGTGTGGCGACGCCCTCAATCCAAGAATTGTTCGTTCGCCTCGTCCCCTCTCAGGCTGGGCGCCGGCGACATGCCGGTGGAGCTGAGGAGAGGTGACGACCATGGTAGACTTTGAGGGGGCGGCCGTGGCTCCCGCGAGAATAGCTACACCACTACAGGTGTTCCCTCATCGCTGCAGTTCACTAATATTATTTCAACCTCCTTCTTGTGCAGATCCGTGTATGTCAATTGCGCATCATCTATTCTCAACTGCTTCAGGTACATATGCCAATTCGACGTAATGTTAGAAGTACCAACTTGACTCCCACCTATTTTAAGCAATTGTATCTTTTAAAAGCGAGGATGCCGTCAGTGGGGATATTTGGTCTGGTTAGACAGACTTGGGTACCATATTCAGTCCAACATGTTCCATATTTTTCAGTACTTCCATACGCCTTGCTGATTTTTTGTTATGTGCAAAATATATTCTTAGGTGTTGAATTCCAAATCACGTGATTAGAATGCAGCATGAACCCGTACTTTAATGAATTTCTGAAAAAAATGCTATTAGAGATCGTTCTTCCCTTCCCAATGATGTTGATCAGCGCTGAGCGTGCCTCCTCCTCCTCCTTGCTGCCAGCATGCATCCTTCCCCGCTATCCCTCTGCTCTCATGGGCCATAGGTGCGCCACAGTCGTTCCTCTGTTTTATCTGGCTCGCAACACCATTGTTGCCATAGTCTCCTCTCATCCTTCTTTGATTATATGGGAAATTCAAGTTTTGAAATATGTGCGTCAAAATTTACTGGAATTTAGAAAAAAATTACATCTTGCCTAATTGCACCTTGCCTAATTAGACATGTTGATATGTTGGTAATATTTGTAAACACCGTTGTGTGGAAAACTCAAATTTGGAAATGTTCATATTAAAATTTGGTTGGGTCTCGGTGTACTGAAATTTAGAAAATGTTTACATCTTGCCTAATTAAAAATTTAGTTTAAATTTAAGTGGGAACACCGTGGTATGGAAAATTCAAGTTTGGAAATATGTGCGTCAAAATTTGTTTAGTTTTGAGCATATTGAAATTTGGGAGAATTTTGCAATTTAAATTTAATTAAATTTTAGAGTTTAAAATACCGTCGTGTGGAAAACTCAAATTTGGAAATGTCCACATTAAAATTTGGTTGGGTTTCGGTGTACTGAAATGTAGGAAATGTTTACACCTTGCCTAATTACAACTTGCCCAATTAAAATTTTGTTTAAATTTCAGTGGGAACACCGTGGTATGGAAATTTCAAATTTGAAATTATGTACGTCAAAATTTGTTTAGTTTTAAATATATTGAAATTTGGGAGAATTCTGCACTTTAAATTTAATTAAATTTTAGAGTTCAAAAAGAAGCAGGGAAAAAAAAGAGGGGAAAAAAAGAAGAAAGGGCCGAGCCAGCTGCGCAGCAGCCAGCCCGGCCCAATAGGCGGCCCAGCTGGCCAGCCCAGGCCAGCTGCGGCGTCACGCTGACGTCAACGGCGGCTGGGCTCTGTCGCGGCGGCGGCGAGCTCGCCGGAGGCGCGCGACGGCGAGCTGGGATGCGCGCCTGGGCGCGTCCGACGCGGCTCGACGCGGAGAGCTCACGAGCGGTGGCACCGCCTCCTTTAGGTCGCCGGGACGTCGCCGGCGACGTCGAAACGCGGCGGAGGGTAGCGGTCGCGGCAGCGGCGGCGATTCCCGCGCGGCCGCGGCGTCCCGTCGCGCGGCGCTCGGACGGGAGGTGGAGGCGGCGACGGCGCACTTCTCAGTGTGCTTCGATCTGTGCGGGGAGGACCGCAGCGGCGGCGGTGAGCGTCGGCGACGGCGGCGAGCCCGGCATCGCGCGCGAGAGAGAAGGGGAGGGGGAAGTGGTGACGCTTTTCCTGAAAGGTCATCGTTGTTTCCTAAAATTGCTATTTAGTCCTTCGCAGTGAGAAGGTTGGGGCGCGGAGCTATTTCTTGACTTATGAGGAGCGTTTTTGCAAAAACGTCAGGGACCTGTCGTGCGGGCCGTTGGATCGGCAACGGACGGACTGGATCTCCCGCGGCACTGTTACACTGTAGCGGGGCACAGTAAAACAGTGCCGCGGTGCGCTGGCGGAGGCGAGAATCCTCTCCAACTTAATATAGTTAGGTATTCAAATTGCATAGTGTCTCTGCATCAGGTGATTACAAGTGCAAAGTATTAATTATTTGTATCAGCTTGATTCCTTTTCTTACTACTGGATTCCTCACCCACGTTTTTCACCTTG
This sequence comes from Poa pratensis, assembly GCA_947311845.1. NCBI lineage: Eukaryota > Viridiplantae > Streptophyta > Magnoliopsida > Poales > Poaceae > Poa > Poa pratensis. Next base: position 50,805,744 of record CAMZMU010000057.1, on the reverse strand, counting down.
CAGAGTTAATTAGGTGATGTTTCGTTCTGAAGTTTGACTCGGATTTTTTAAACTAGGTGCTCAATGAAATTCCAGCGTAAGCAAAGTTCTGTTCTACTGTACCAAAGTTGCAAGGTGGATATGGAAGAGAAATTTACGCAACAGTCTTGAATCCCATAAGTTGCACCTATTATGTGTATCCCACTGAATCTTAGCGATGCATATTTGAGGGATAGGACTAACAATATGTGATTATCAAGTGTGAGGCATTCAGCAAGACTATGAGGTAACCGTTATGTATTGTTGTACATGCACTAATAAGATGTGCTGACTGTTCATGTTGCTACAGTAGACTCTTGATTTGTTGTGGAAAACACTTGAGAATGTATAGCACGTTCATGATTTGCTACAGTGGGTTCGTCGCCAGCCTCAAACAAAATAAGTTGTCAATAACCTACTGTGCAGACAAAGTACAAAATAGCTGGAACATGTTGACAACTGTAGATCAAGAAATTGGTTCAAAACTAAAAGTGAATTCCCGTGAAATCCTTACGGAAAAACTGTCGCTGACAAAGGTTCAGTCTTTTCTTCCTGTGTTGCAGATCATTCTATAGCGCTGAGGAATTCACTCCATAGGTTTCTCGTGAAAAGAATGGGCAAGTACATGGATGAGCTGCTATAATTTTTCATGAAGGAGAACCATTCTGATCGGAACAACGAACTGGTGGTAATTTTGGAAAACTAAGGAGTAATAACGTGCCAACTTGGGATTGGGAGATTTTAACCTTTGTATTAGTATATCAAACTTATCTGTTTATATTTAATAAACATTTCTCATTCCCTACCATTCTATATTCCTAATGGACGGGCGCGGCAACGCGCGCCTAAATGATCTAGTAAATTATTAAGACACCAGGAGGTCGCCGGAACTAGCACCACTGTTGCTTTCGTAAACAACTAAACATGAAAGTTTTTTACATGTTTGCATTTTATGACTACCAAGGTTGTGTTGCATGTTTTCTCAAGAAACATGAAAATATAGGCCGAAATAACACCACTGTAATTTTTAACAAAGTAAACCTCGTAGGATGACCAACTATCAGATATGAAAAAAATTCTCACTTTGTAGACACTTTTGTTTTTTGAGTATTGGCGGAATTTTCAAAAGTAACTCAAATTTGAATTTTACGTGCGCTATCGTCATAAATTTTGGCAAACACATTCTAAGTTACTGTAGTATGACTACATGCGCTGGACACGAAAAACGTTCATATATTCAACCCAATGGTTTGAATGGCAATGCAGACGATTTTGGCCCCATTTTAAAACCGGTCAAAGAAAATGAAAATGCAAATTAAAAAAGGAAATTTGCGGACAAAATCATTTTATTTTATGTGACATGGTTTTCAAGAAAAATACCAAATCTTGAATATGACACTTTGAAAAAAAAAACATTGTTCATGCATGCAACTATCCTACCGGCCGTCCATTCCTCCTATATTGCATCCAACGGCAGTAGAGTGGATGGGTAGGTACCCCCGTGGAGATCCAATCAATTTCCTATATAGTTGCGTGTCATAGTCTAAACTTTTTAGAGGATCTGCCTGCTTTTACGTGTCTCGATTAGAACGAGAGGTACTACAATCACCAACATCCATGTATTATATGTAATAACAAAGATGGTCGGCGACAGAGGCCTCCAACTACTACCTAGCTCACTACCATCATAAAAATGATTTGATCGGCGACAGAGAGCCTCTAACTAGGTAGTTGGGTCTCTATATATTTCGTGTATTCGGGGCTAAAAGACCGATCGACCTGCGTAAGAAAGTAGGGAGTAACAAAAATGGAGGACGCTGGCAGTAGTAGTGCACGAAGACAGCCTCCGCTCACGATCCGCGCCTCAAGAGCACCGCCCAACACTTGGCCCGCCGTGGCTGAGGAACCAGTGAGCCCTACGGCGAGGCTCATGGATGACTTCTACGTCGTCGTCACCACGGGGTTCGGCGCGTCCATAAACCTCCCTGCCTTCCGCGCCGGCGTTGAGACCCAACTCGCCAAATACCCGCGTTTCCGCTGCATCCAGGTGACCAACAAAGACGACAACAAGCCACGGTGGGTGCATGCGCCGGCGTTGAACCTGGACGACCACATCATCGTCGTCCCAAGGCTTGACCTCGACGTTGCGTCCGACCCGGACAGGGCCGTTGAGGACTACGCGTCGTCGCTGTCCACGGCGCCCTCCCGGCCGCTATGGGAGTTCCACCTCCTCGACTTCCCGACCACCGAGGCGACGTCCACGGTGTTGCTCCGCGTGCACCACGGCCTCGGCGACGGCATGTCGCTGATCACCCTCGTCATGGCTTCCATGCGCAGCGCCGCCAACCCTTCCAGGCTCCCGGCCATGCCGGCGCTGCCCACGCGCTCCGGCTCTGGTCATTCCTAGTGCTCGCGTGGCACACCGTCGTGGACGTCGCGTTCTTCGTCGCCATGATCGTGTTTGTGAGGGATCCGCATACGCTCTTCATGCGTGCCGATGGCAGCAGCAGCGGCGAGGTCCCCCGACGCAAGCGCTTCTTGAATCGGAGCCTCAGTCTTGACGACGTCAAGTTCATCAAAGATGCCATGAATTGCGTACGTATAGTACACGTGCATGTGACATATAGTTTAAAACTGCCAGCAGACAGTAAATCACACTGATAAACCAAAGAAAAACTGCAATATATAAAACTGATAAACTAAAGAAAAAACTGTAGTGTATGTATGAACCTGAAAGTTACATAAATTCTTGTATCTGTGCACATGTAGACTGTGAATGACGTGCTAATTGGCGTGACTTCTGCTGCTCTATCACGATACTACTTTCGCTGGTCTGGTAAGTATGGCTGCTGGCACGAACCGTACATGCTATATACTTATTACACATTCTTTCTACTAGCTAATATATATCTTAATTATTTATTAGGTGACGCCAACACCAGGAAAATCAGTTTGCGATCGGTACTTCTAGTCAACATGAGGCCACCAACTAGCCTACAGGTAACACCTTATTTCCTTTCCTACGACGAAGACATATTTTGTAAAAAATATAGCTTATTATCATTTTTTCATGTCTCATTTATAAAATATTGATCAAGTTACTAGGCACGTATATACCAACCTTCCTTTATAGAACTGAAAAGATATAAGAAACCTATGCGCAAACCAACGCATATCCCTCTCCATCGACACCACTGTAGCAGCCACCAAACAGAAAAGAGACAGATGACCTTTTCAACCGAACTCGACGAGGCTCCAAATATCGCTGATCAGCAGCTTTTCAGACCTCCAAACTAGTTTGCCATATGACAAACCATTGCTGTTGAAAGAATCGGACCGGGACAACATGACCCCGGACACGCACAAGATGCACCATCTTTCAGCTGTCACCAGCATAGACAACCATATGCACGTACTCCTAGATAAATCCTCTCTGCTCCATCATGGCGCTGGAGACAACGCCGCAGCAAACGGGACAGAGCAGGAGGAGAGACACCTCTGATGGAATCGCCGCCGCCACCTCGCCGACACCATCCATGAACCATATATAAAGCCACCAATCTGAAGGATCGACAACCACATGATACCATCAACTCCGAGACACCGCCATGAAAGACAACGCCGGTGTGGGAGTGGAGTTGAGGCAGATTTATTTGCCCATGCGCCGCTCCCACCACCCCAACGACGCACCATGGCATACTTGTCCTAACCTGAACTACCATGCCAAAATGGATGAAACGGGCCTCCCTCCCTCCTGCCGCCGGAGCAGCAAGCGGAGGGAGAGGGGACCAGCATGCTAAAACATCACTAGTTGTTGCTTTTATTCATCCATATGCGATTCTGATAAGAACATACTCATGTCATCATTAATGTAGTTTGCATATTTACAACTGTAAACAGGCATATGTTGACATGATAGAATCCGGTAACAGCAACAAAGTGAGATGGGGAAATCAACTTGGCTACATCATACTTCCATTTCATATAGCTATACATGAGGATCCACTTGAATATGTTCGCAAGGCTAAGAAAATTGCAGACAGGAAAAAGAGCTCCCTAGAAGTGGTCTTTACGCATATGCTTGGTGAAGTTATCATCAAAACTCTTGGTGTGAAGGTATATTAATATGTCGGGTCCTTTAACTTGGATGATAATTATTCTTTTCCAAAGATTAAATGGGACTAGCACTGTCAAGCAGGCAGCAGGTGTTATCTTCCATCGTATGCTATCACACACGACTATAGCATTTTCAAACATGATTGGGCCAGCTGAACAGGTAGAGTTCTAGGGCACCCAGTTGTCTCCATTGCGCCCAGCATCTACGGCCCGCCAGAAGTAAGTGACAGCCTTACAGTCCAGCCATTATCATAACATAACAAATATGTAGACATACAAGCCAGCTTCGAAAAGGAATCTATTAATCACAACCATATAGCCTTAAAGTTATTCGTGTATACTCTGTTTGGTATATAGTTCAAGATTAATGAATATTTTTGCATTGTAAATATACAGGCTTTGATTGTACATTACCAAAGTTATAGTAACACCATCAAGGTAAGTCTATCGGTCGATGAAGATCACTTTCCAAAACATGGTCAACTTTTAGACAACTTCAACGAGTCCCTCCAGATGATCAAGGATGCGGCTTCAACCAAACAGTGACAATCAATATTGAGAAGGAATGTGACTACTGGATATTGGGGAATTATTTGGATTGATGGGTGAGCCCAGACTCACACATATGCACTAAATAAGAGTATTACTGTAGTATATAATACTACTTTGTATTGTACTTCCTCCATCCGAAAATACTTGAAACAGATTTGTCTAAATACAGATATATCTATACATTGTACACTCATACTTAGATAAATCAGTGTCAAATGTTTTCGGACGGAGGGATTAGTTTTAAATTGGTGGTCAATAATAAAATTTCACTCCTAGACCACCTTTTGAATGAGGTTTACGCAGCAAGAACCACTTCACCATGTGACATATAATTTGTTTTTTTACTTTCAACTCGCCAAGAGAATCTCCGCGTTATCTTTTTTCCATATGTTCAAGCAGTGTATCATGTAGCAAATACATGGGCGTATGGTATGTAAGAGTGTTAGACAGGATTGAGTTACCATGTACTGTACCAGTCTGCCTCCAATTGATGACGATTGAGTTTCCGTTTAACGACCAAGCCTCCCAATCCGTTTTCTCGGCCTTAGCTCTTTCTAGCTGGCAGGTGGCATGCTTCTGTAATCCCTTCATCTTGTAATGACCCTCTTATGCTTAATAAAATGACGCGCAGATCTCCTGCGGGTTCTCAAAAAAAATCTTATGAACAAAATGAATGCAATCGGACACACCGTGTACACGAAACCAGGAGACAAACACGGACTTCGCTATATTTTACTAGTCATTTTTCCATCGGATATCAAAATATATCAAACCTCTCTCTGAATCATCCAATGTACATTAGACATTTATATAGAGCTGAGATCAAATAGGATTTCCCATACAAAGCATCCGTGGAAGGTGAAAAATCCTCTCAAGGTTAAAGTCTTTATCAGATATATTGATACTTAGAAATTGCATCTTAAAGAATGACAACCTGCTCAAACAAGGGTGGACTAAGAACAATCATTATCATTTTTTAGGCTCAAAAGAGACAGTTGGTAATCATTTGTTCACTTGTATGTTGGAGTTCTTTTCCAGCATCTATGTGAAACATTGTGGTGGAGCTGTTGTTTGTCGAGGAACCGGCCGGTGGCAGTGTTGACCAGGAGGTGGCACGTCTCGCTCTACAAGAACTCCTCGAGGATGGTCCACTGGCGCTGACGGAACCGGGGTCCGAAGTGTTTTCCTTGGGGTCGTTAGTGGTAGTTCGCTAGCTGGTGCAGATGCCGCATAGGTTGACTAGCAGTCGAGGTCATTGGTAGCGATGCAGGAGCCGGCGATGCGGCGGACGAGGTCATCCGGGAGCTAGGACCAGCATATGGTTTTGCCGACAGTTTTCAGACGTCGGCATATGTGTCTTTCCTGTGTAGTGCAAACCGGAAAAACGACCGAAAAACCGCGGAGGGTTCGGTCAGACCGGGAATCTAAGAGAAGTACGGAATTTCAGAAAATTTGCGAAGTGTTCTCTTTCAATGTATATCTCTCTAGATTTTTCATGTGGTTAGTTATTAGTTATTTTTATTGCAGACCGCCAAGTGTTAGATATTAATAATTAATCAGACCTATTTTGGTAAATGCAATGTGATTAATTCGGAAGAGATAACTAATTAGTCTGGCTTTTTGGGTGCCTTTGGTGGTTTGGTTTTTCATTTAGATACAGTTAATTAGACCTACTTAGTTGCGTCTCTAATGTGGATTATTTTGTCGTAGGAGATGGAAAGGACCCGGCCCTTTAACTGCAGATCTAATGACCGATAGTTGCGTGTCATAGTTCATTGTTTTCAAGATCTGCCTGCTTTTGCGTGTCACGGTGAGGACGAGGCACTACAATCACTAACATCCATTTAATGATTTAGTTTTTTTTTTTTGCACAACCATTTAATGATTTGGTTGGCGGACACAGATGCGTCTAACTACGTAGTACCTAGCTCACTAACATCATGAAGATGATTTGATGAGCCTCTAACTACCTAGCTCGATCTGGCTAGTTGGGTCTCTATATATTTCATGTATTCTTTTTTTTTTAGATTCACAGGGAGGTCTCAGCCTCCCCGGTTCCATTGATTGAACGAAACCAGATGTCACAATACAGATGAAGAAAAAAAGAAAGTAAACTACATGATAAACTAACTCTATACCAGCTAAACTAACTCTAGACCAGGCTAGAGGAGCTACAAAAGACTAGAGACCATGTTTACAAACTAGGATGGATCTCTGTAAACTAGCTGACAGACCTGACACAAGCAATGCTAATCTAAAACGGGAGAGAAATGGCAGCAGCATCAACTGGAGCTGAAAGCTTGGGCTTCTTTAGGAGGATAGCCCCCCGCAGGGAAGACCATGATCCCCAGGTCGAGTGGTGAGGCAGGGCTTGCCATCTCTGTGGCTGCATCTGACGGTCAGGTGAGAGGTTCTCTGATGCTTGGTTTAGGCATCGAGGAAAGCCTCAGAGAGCTTGCAGCTTCGATGAGGGGATCGGCAGCGCTTTGTACTGGAACAACGCTCAGCCACACATGAGCAGAGAGGGGGGCGATCTTCGCGCCGTGCGAACTGCACAAATCCACCACAACTCGGCAGCTAGGAGACCCAGCTGCTACGAACAGCTGGGGGACCACTCCTCGAGGACGAGTCCGCCGAGCCGCCGACGGAAACCGCCGGTAGGGTGACCTGTACAGAGCACAGATCTCGGCCCAAACCTAGGCCCGAATGGCCCGGATCTGGCCGCCCCGACCCCTCCATGGCCATCGCCGCCGGACCACAAGGCCACGGCGACCGCCTCAGCTGCGCTCGCCATCACCGCCGCTCGCCAGAGCCACCGGAACCGCGTCGGCCGACGACCACCACTGCAAGCCAGACTGCTCGCCGGACATACCCTGCAGATCAAGGCCCAGCTCGCGGGGCCGCCGTTAGGCGCCATCGCGGACCAGCGCCGCTCACCATCACCTACCTCACCGCCAAGAGCCGTCGCCGCTACCCGCCGCCGGCCCCAAACTCGAATTGGAAAACAGCAGCACACCGCCGCCGCAAAGGCTCCCCCGCGCAGCCCCCACCGCGGGCGGGTAGAGAGACGCCCGCCGGCGCCGGCGCCGCGTGGACTTTTCCCCGCGGCGCACGCCGGCAGCGGCAGGGGAGGGTAGGAGGACGGAGGGACGGGACCGAGAGGGGCTAGGGTTCGCCCGGTCGCCGCGGGAGCGACGCGGAGCCAAAATCCTCGTAAGAGTTACATAGAGATACAAAATTTGGAGCGCAACAAACTTAATGAGTTGAAATAAAAAAGACTCGATCCGGAGTTTAGAGACAGAAGGTTAGCGCCGTGCGATTGATATATGCTTACAGCGACCGATCGATCGAGCTGTGTAAGAAAGTAGGGAGTAACAAAAATGGACGACGCTGGCAGTTGTAGTGCACGGAGACAGCCTCCGCTCACGATCCGCACCTCAAGAGCACCGTCCAACACTTGGCCGGCGGTGGCTGAGGAGCCAGTGAGCCCTACGGCGAGGCTCATGGATGACTTCTACATCGTCGTCACCATAGGGTTGGGCGCGTCCATAAACCTCCCCGCCTTCCGCGCCGGCATTGAGACCCAACTCGCCAGATACCCGCGTTTCCGCAGCATCCAGGTCACCACAGACGACAACAAGACACGGTGGGTCCCCGCACCGCCGTTGAACCTGGACGACCACATCATCGTCGTCCCCAGGCTTGACCTGGACGTGGCGTCCGACCCGGACAAGGCCGTGGAGGACTACGCGTCGTCGCTGTCCACGGCGCCTATGGACCGCTCCCGGCCGCCCTGGGAGTTCCACCTCCTCGACTTCCCGAGGCGACGTCCACCGTGGCGAAGTCCAGCGTGGTGATCCGCGTGCACCACGCCCTTGGCGACGGCATGACGCTGATCACCCTCCTCTTGGCTTCCACGCGCAGCGCCGCCAACCCTTCGAGGCTCCCGGCAATGCCAGCGCCGCCCACGCGCTCCGGCCGCATCTACGCTAGGCCGCGGCCCCCGATATCCGCGGGCGCGCTGGCGGTCGTCACGTGGCTTTGGTCATTCCTCGTGCTGGCGTGGCACACCGTGGTGGACGTCACACTTTGAATTTTACCCAACGCGTCCGTCGGGATTTTTCATCATGTCTGCTGACACGGAAAGTGTAAGGATTGACGTTGCTGGAACGGTCCTTAGCCCAGCTCGAAAGTTCGGCGGGTCTTACCTTTGCACTATGCGTGCAGCATCCGAGGTATTTGCGATGGACGCAACTCGGGAATGTTTCGAGTATGATTTTGTATATGAATTAAGTCGATTCTTTTGTCGACTGACCTTTTGACGTTATTCTATCGGGTGCGCGACAGCGCTCCCGATGGGAGTAGCCTCCGAGATTGTGCTTTATTGCTTGCAATGGAGGATAATCTGAAAATCCTCTTACTCTGCATATGTTAATCGAATAAATTTGTGACGTAATTCTATCGGGTGCACGACAGTGCTCCCGATGGGAGTAGCCCCCGAGATTATGCTGTATTACTTGTAAATGGAGGATAATCTCAATCATTGTCTTGAGCATCTTCTGTCGAAGAATTTTTTAATATGCTCCCGATGGGAGTAATATGAATCAGTCGAAGGAACGGTCGAGTGACCAATTTTGCTTTTTCACACCCGAACCAAACAAGACAATCAATTGACCAATACGTGTTGAGCGGACTCGAATGTATTTCTGATCAAAGTTCTTGTGACGACGTCATGGATGACGTTTTGTGGCGACTGCGCTGCCTGACACGCGTGGCGTGCGTTATGCTGCGATGGATGGGACGTGACACATAGGTGGGCCCTTTTGTGCAGAGCTGACCGAACGACGGTGCAGTTTGGACTTGATTTGACCAGTCTGGCCCACTTTTTACGGGGAGGTGATTATGGCTCCTCTTTTTGCGTGCGTAGTGGGCGGAGTGGCCGGCGACGGTTGCCCTCCGCGTTTGCCACGTGTACGGTGAGATTGCGTGCGTAGCGCACGGTTAGGATCTGAATGGCTGTGATTGCCTTTGATTTGAGGTAAATAGGGGAAACGGCGCTGACATTGTTTTTTACTAGCCATTTGCTCTGCGCGCCGCCCCTGTTCCATCTTCTTCCTCGCGCTCCTGCTCCATTGTTCTTGCGCCCAAGCTCTTTCTGTTCTCCCTAGCTACCACCGCCATGGCGCCAAAGAGGAAAGCCTCTGCCGCCGACGCGCCCGCGATTGACGCGGCCGCCCTGAAGGGGAAGAAAGCTGCGGCTGGCGCATCTGCGGCCGCCGTCGACCTCAAGAAGAGCGACGGTGACTGGATGAAGTCCACAATCAAGGCATCCCATCTCGAGAAGTTCCGCGAGGACGGGCTGCTGCCGCCGGCGGACCAGCTTACCGTCTGCGCGCCGTCGAAAGAGGTACTCCCGAGCCTCACGCAAACGAGCGCGTATGTTTTGCGGAGTTCTTGCCTAGGGGTCTATCTTTTCCCCTCCACGACTTCGTTCGTGGTCTGCTGTACGCCTATGGGGTGCAGATCCATGATCTCACCCCTAACGGCATTATGCACATTGCCTGTTTCATGGTATTGTGGAGTGTTTCCTGGGAGTTACTCCCAGCTGGGCCCTTTGGAAATCATATTCATGGTCCGGCCCAACAACCGAGGCGGCCGAACCTATCCAGTCAGAGGCCTTCAAATCCAGGTGCGCAGCGACACCGATACTTTGCCCTGAAGCCAGTCGACTCGGCGCAAGGGTGGAGGAAAAGGTGGTTTATGTGCGCGTCGACCAGGATGGGGTCCCAGCATTTTCGACTGCTGGTATAGCCGCTAGGACGAAGGCCTGGGACCATGAGCTTTCGACTGAAGAAGTGGCGGAAGCGGCGCCTCTGCTGGAGACGATTGGAGGACTGCTTAACAGCGTCACTGGTGTGCATCTGATTGCCACCTTTGTGAAGATGCGGGTGTGGCCGCTCCGCGCTCGCGCCCACCCAATTGGGAGTACGAGGGTGCACTCGACGCCACCCGAATGAGTAAGGAGGAGCTGTCGAAGAGCGAGCTGGTGTCGCACGTGCGGTCCATCACCAGCACAAAGTCCAGCGAGCCCTGCAACGTCGACTGCCCTGTCGATCCTTATGGGGCTGAAAAGCCTTTGCCAGAGTTTAGTGAATCTATCGAGTTTATGATCTCCTGCTTTTGTTATTTTGCTATGCATCTTTGTGATTTTCGACTACTGTATGTTGTATGCAGGGCCACTCGACCGCCTCAACCCTTCCTCCTCTTCCCGAAGATGGCCCAACTCACGAAACAGAGGTGACGGTAGAAGCGAAGGGAGGAGATGAATCGCCTCTACCTTCGGCTACCACATCTCCCACAGAAGAGGTCGAAGAGGAAAGGGTTGAAGAAGCACAGGACAAGGAGCTTGCCACGACTGATGATGTGAGCGAGGTCCCTACTCGCAAGCGCCATCGACTGACGAACCCACGACTGGCCGTCAGCACTTTCGCTTGGATAAGCACCGAGCACGCATACTCGCGACTCTGCAGGATCGGTGTGGCGGAGCACTATGCTGCTTGAGTTATGCAGGTCGGCCTTCAGTCGAATCAACCAGACGCTTTTCCCGACTGGGCCGCAACCTCAAGGAATCCACGCTTGCTCGGGCTTTTCCGGAGTGCAGGTCCCATTCGAGATTTTATCCCAGAAGCTTGTGGATGGGCCAACGCAACGATGGCATACATCCGAAGTCAGCGCCCGAATTTGCAGCTACGTCCACCCGTGCCTGGATCGTCCTTGTCCCATCGCATCTGGACGATACAGTCGAACATGCGAGGGTGTTGGTTGAGTTTATAACGCTCAACTTATGGGCCCGTTCTCCAGTCAAGGACGAACCAGAAGATTAGGGTATTTATGTATAGGGAACAGCCCCCGAGTGTAAATTTTGCCACTTGTACTTAGTACTATTTGTTCACTTGTATGTATGCAGCCCCCGAGTGTATCGAGTGGGGTTTATGAAAAACACTTTACATAGACATGAATTACAGCCCCCGAGTGCTCGAGTGAGGCTGTGAATTTTTGCGATGTTTGAAGCTTCAACTCATGTTATTGAGCAACTTTTTGTTTATGTATGATTTTTACGACCCAGCCCCCGAGTATTCGAGTGCGGCTGGGTATTATGTTTGAAGGAGCGAGAGCTCACGTTTTGAAGTAGCGCAGCCCCCGAGTGCTCGGTGAGGCTAAGGTTGCGCGAGTAGTTTGTGCGAGTAGTAAACAGGGAGAAATATGAGGAATCATTGACTATATTCCATTTTGAATGTTAGGCTGCAGGCCGCCTCATTAAAAACCTTCCAGTCCCCTTAGGTACCCTGGTAAGGAAAAGAGCGCGTCTGAAACCTGCAGCCATCCGACATATGTGCCTATTACATTATGCGACTGAGCAATCTAAGCATAGAAACGGCGCAGCTGCGCAACGTTCCAAGGATTGTGCGAGAGTTCGCCTGTCTTCGCGTGCTTCAGTCTGTATGCTCCACCACCAATGACCTCGGTGATGATGAAGGGTCCTTCCCATGGAGAAGCAAGTTTATGCACCTTCTTTTGCTTCAGTCGAAGTACCAAGTCGCCAACCTCGAAGGACCTGGTACGCAGTCGACGGCTGTGATAGTTGCGTAGATCTTGCTGGTAGACAGCTGTGCGTGCTAGCGCCGTGTTGCGTGCTTCTTCGAGCAAGTCGACTGCATCTTCGAGTGCTTCATCTGCATCGTCTTCATTGTATGCTTCGACCTTGGTGCGTTGAACCTTACGTCTGATGGCAGGATTGCCTCTGCGCCGTAGACCATGAAGAATGGGGTGAATTGCGTTGAGGCGTTGGGTGTTGTGCGTAGGCTCCATAGCACAGGGGAGCTCTTCTACCCAAGCACCCGCGGCCCTTTTGAGTGGCACCAGGAGGCGTTTCTTGATTCCGCTTGTCACAAGTCCATTGGCCTTTTCGACTTGGCCATTAGATTGCGGGTGTGCCACAGATGCATAATTGAGCGTGATATCTTGCTCTTTGCAGAAGGATGGAATTCCTCAGCCGTGAAGTTTGTACCGTTATCAGTGATGATGCTACTTGGCACACCAAAGCGGTATATGATGGATTTTATGAAATTGACTGCTGTAGTGGCAGTCGAACTTGTGATAGGACTGCTTCAATCCACTTGGTGAACTTGTCGACCGCCACCAGAAGGTGAGTATGCCCCCATGGGAGGATTTTTTGAGTGGCCCAACCATATCGAGCCCCCACTGGGCGAAGGGCCAGGCCAATGGTATTGTCTTCAACGCCGATGCGGGTGCGTGCGGCTTTGTGGCGAATTTTTGACAGCCGATGCACCTTTTGACTATGTCCTCCGCGTCTTTGAGTGCTGTGGGCCAGTAGAAGCCTGCGCGAAAGGCTTTGGCTACGAGTGATCGACTGCTGGCGTGATGCCCGCAGGTACCTGCATGAATATCACGAAGGATGGCTTGGCCATCTTCAAATGCTATGCAACGTTGGAACATACCTGATATGCTGCGTTTGTAAGTTCACCGTTGATGACAGTGTATGCTTTAGATCGTCGAGTGACGCGTCTTGACTGTTATGTCTTCGGGTACCTCGCCGCGGAGTATGTATGCGAGGAAAGGTTGAGTCCAAGTTGGCTCGATGAGGAGTACCTCGACTGGGGGTCCTCTGTGCTAGGTGCTTTGCTCTTGGCTGGTGCGGCTGATGTAGGAGTGCTCGCTTTTTTTGATGGATCTGTGCTCGATGCGCTCGAAGAAGACACCAGGTGGAACTGGTGCTTTGGTCGCCAATGTTGGCTAACTTATCTGCTTCTTCATTGCTCTCACGCCCTATGTGCCGCAACTCGCAGCCTTCGAAGCTGCCCTCCATGATGTTGTACAGGTCACGGTAGGCGATCATTGTTATCTGCGATTGCATCGCAGGCCTTCATTGTTTGCTGTACCACAAGATTCGAGTCACCGTAGATCATCAGTCGAGTGCACCCGAGGGCTTTGGCCATCCTCATGCCATGGATCAGGCCTCGTATTCTGCTTCGTTATTGGATGGGAACTCGAACCCATTGTAGGATAGCGAGCTTGTCGCCTTTTGGTGATATGAGGATGACACCTGCGCCTGCGCCTTCGTTTTTCTTTGAGCCGTCAAAGTACATAGTCCATGAGTTGGACACATCTGGTGCTCCTGGAGCTGAGCTTCGATCCACTCGGTGTGGAAGTCAGGTAAACTTGTGCTTTGATGGCCTTCGGGTAATCATACTTGATGTCTCTTGGTGCTAGCTCGATGAGCCATTTTGCTACTCGCCCAGTTGCGTTGGGGTTTGTGAGGATGTCCCCGATCCCTGAGGTGCTGATTACAGTGATCGGGTGCTCGGAGAAGTAATGCGTCAGCTTCCTTGAGGACATGAACACGGCGTAGGCCAGCTTTGATAGTGCGGGTACCGCTGCTTTGATGTGGAGAGCACTTCACTCAAGTAATAGACTGGACGTTGTATGCTTTGGGCGTGTCCCTCCTCCCTTCGTTCGACTACCAGTACGGTGCTACCACCCTGTTAGTTGCAGAGACATATAGGTACAGTGGCTCGCGTTCCCTTGGTGCGACGAGGATTGGAGGGCTTGTGAGGACTCGCTTGAGGTCCGTGAAGGCTGCTTCGGCTTCTGGCGTCCACTCGAATTTATCTGCTTTCTTCATCAGTCGATAGAACGGGAGTGCTTTTTCGCCTTGCTGATGAATCGACTGAGCGCTGCCACTCGACCCGCAACTTTTGCACGTCATGGAGCTTTGAAGGCCTTTGCATCGTCAAGATGGCCTGTATTTTCTCCGGGTCTGCCTCGATTCCTCGAGCTGAGACTAGATACCCGAGGAGTTGCCCGGCTGGCACGCCGAACGTGCACTTCTTCGGGTTGAGCTTGATGTGGAAGCGTTTGAGGTTTGCGAACGTCTCTCGCAAGTCATCGAGTAGTGTGTTTTCCTCTCTTGTGTGATGACGATGTCATCTACGTAGACCTGGACGTTTCGCCCAATTTGCTTCTTGAGGCATCTTGCATCATGCGCTGGTAGGTTGCGCCTGCGTTCTTGAGCCCGAAAGGCATTGTGGTGTAGCAGTAGACCCCGAGTGGGGTTATGAACGCCGTTTTCTCTTCATCCTCTTCCTTCATCCTTATCTGGTGGTAACCCGAGTAAGCATCCAGGAAGGACAAGCGAGCGCACCCGGCGGTGGAGTCGACGATCTGGTCGATTCGAGGTAGTGGAAAGTGATCCTTTGGACAGCATTTATTGAGTGCTGTGAAATCTACGCACATCCGAAGGATATCTGTGTGCTTCTTCTCTACGAGTACGGGGTTGGCCACCCATTGTGATTTCTTGATCTCTCTGATGAACCTGCTGCGAGTAGCCTGTCGACTTCGGCTTCGACTGCGGTTCTTTTTGGCCGGATATGCGGCGCATTGTTTGCTTGACTGGTTTAGCATCTGGAAATAATTGGAGAGAGTGCTCGGCGAATTCCCTGGGAATACCTGGCATGTCGGCTGGACACCATGCAAATATATCCCAGTTCTCACGGAGGAATTCGACGAGCGCGCTTTCCTATGCGATAGGCAGACTCGACGAGACATTGACTGTCTTGGTCGGGTCAGTCGGGTGCACCTGATGCGATCTTGTGTCATTGGTGGCATTGAATGCTCTGTCGACTGCCACCTTTTGTGTTCTGGCATAAGTGTTCGATCGTTGGAGACCGCTAGATCAGCGAGTGTTGCTTCCATGCCAAACATCTCAGAGATTTTGCTGAATTCTCGGTCACAAGAGTCAGACTTTTGGAAGTTCCCTTGACTGTGATTACTCCTTTTGGTCCAGGCATCTTCAGCTGGAGGTATGCGTAGTGTGGCACCGCCATGAATCGAGCGAACGTCGGGCGTCCAAGTATAGCATGGTATTGTGACTTCCAGTCGACAACTTCGAACTCAATCGATTCTGTCCTGAAGTGGTTCTTGTCCCCGAACGTTACGTCGAGTTGTATGGTGCCTTCTGGGCTTATTGCTTTGCCTGGGACGATACCGTGAAAGGTATTTGAGACCTTGGCAGGTTTTCGACTGACCTGTTCATTTTGCGGAGCGTATCTGCGAAGATGATGTTTATGCCGCTGCCACCATCCATGAATACCTTGGACATGGCGTAGCCTCCAATTTGCGCGTCGAGTACCAGAGCAGAGTGCCCTGGACGAACAACCGATGGAGGGTGGTCCTCTCTGCTGAAGCTTATTGTGGTTTCAGAACCCTTCAAGAATTCAGTTACAGCGGAGGTGACATGACCGCCATGTTTACTTGTCGAGTGCGAAGTTTTTGCTCCCTGTTGGAAGGCGACCTTTCTGTATCATGTACATCTGCCCTTGGGGCGGAGGGTACTGTGGTTCGTCCACCCGAGGTATGTGCTGTATGGCACCCGCGAGATTTCCGCCTGCAGCAGGCTGTGGTGGGGGGTGGTGCCATCAGAACAGGCACATTGTTTGGCTGAGGCACGGGTGCAGGTGCTTGTGTGGCTGCTGCCTTTCTGAGATTTACGTAATCAGTCGCCATTTGGTCGAACTCCCTGCAGTTTCTCATCGAGTGATTGGAGCGCAGTTTTCCGTCGTCCCCCTTGTACAGGTGGAATCTGCAATCAGCATCCATCTTTTCTTCGAATGATCGCTCGGATTGTGCCGATCTGACTTGCGCCAGTCCTTCCTCTTGTAGCTATCACTGCGTTGGCCGCGGTCTCGACTGTCCCGCGATCATCTCGACTGTCCCGTCGATCATCTCGACTGTCCGCGATCTTCTGACCGGTCGCTTCTGTCCTGGTCATTGCGGGGTGTGGAGAACCCAGCCGCCATGAATTCGGGTCTGTCATCGTCGTAGTGACGTTTTGAACGTTTGCGCCTTCGGTCGTCTCTGTACGAGTCTCTGCGGCTTCGACTGCCGCTTTCATGATTGTCAGGGTGAGGACCCGCGTGTGGTGCGCGCCATGTCTTCTCCGTCTGCCCACTCAGTCGCGGTCATCAAGAGGTTAGCCACAGAGGTTGGCTTTTGCGACCAAGTGCTTCTTTGT
>CAMZMU010000057.1:50428557-50788954 GCA_947311845.1 Poa pratensis | reverse complement strand
CTGCAATCAACTTGGTCTGTAAGGCAATATTTGCTCCAATGACAATCCTCCCTTTGTACTTATCAACCCATGTTCCAGAGAATACCCTTTCCTCATCAGGAGAGTGCAAAGCAAGTTGTTGAAGTAGAGTAGACATGTCAGTGTCAGTGGTATAGGAATTTGTGAACCTCTTACCCACTCAGGTTGACAGCTAGAGATTTCCAAGAGATGCCCCACCGAGATAATGCATCCGCAGCACCAATTTTCAATGCCCCTTTAATATTAAACTGGAATTGAAGCCCCACAAGCTTGACATGGCCTTCTTCTGTAGCTCAGTGTTAGATGTTGTCACTGAGACTAACACAACTCTTGTGATCTGTTAAAATGAGAATGGACCCTTTGCAGATATTGCTCCTTTATCTACAGCCATCATGACAGCAGAAACTCCTTTTTACAAGATGATAACTGCGGTTCATAACTCCCAATGCTTTACTCATGTACGCGATCGGGTGTCCTTTCTGCATTAACACAGCCCCCACTCCCGTGTCACATGCATCAGTTTCAATGGCAAATGGTAAGTTGAAGTCTGGCAAGGCGAGCACCGGTGTTTTCATCATAGCCTCCTTTAGTTTCTGAAATGCTACATGGCTGCTTCATTCCACTCAAAGTGTTTCAAGGTTAACAATTGTGTTAGAGATTTTGCCAGAAGTCCAAAAGCTCTACAAACTTGCGGTAATAACTGTGAAGCCAAGAAATCCACGCAGTTCAGTAAAAGACCTAGGAATAGGCCAGTTCATCATTGCTTGTATCTTCTCCGGATCAGTTGCCACTCCAGCTGAGGATATTATGTGGCCCAAGTACTGTATGCTGCTCTGGCCGAAGGCACATTTGGATAGTTTTGCAAAGAGCTGAGCCTCCTTCAACTTTTCCAACACCAATTTCAAATGTTCCAGGTGCTCAGTCCAAGATGGACTGTAAACGAGGATGTCGTCGAGGAAAACAATGACAAATTTGCGGAGGAAAGGAGCAAAGATGGCATTCATCACGCACTGAAATGTGGCCGGGGCGTTGGACAAGCCAAAGGGCATTACCCTAAACTGAAAATGCCCATGATGTGTTTTGAAGGCTGTTTTGTCTTCATCTTCAGGCCTCGTGCGTATTTGGTGATACCCAGCGCGTAAATCCTGCATGGAGAAGAATTGGGTGCCAGCCAGTTCATCTAGAAGTTCATCGACGATCGGCAGTGGAAACTTGTTCTTGATTGTCAAGGCATTTAGTTTGCGGTAGTCCACGCAGAAACGCCATGATCCATCTTTCTTCTTGACAAGCAAAACTGGTGAGGCAAAAGGACTCATGCTGGTCGTAACCACACCTGCCTTAATCATTTCTGTCACTTGACGCTCTATCTCGTCCTTCTGCAGAGGTGAGTAGCGGTAAGGCCTTGAATTCACTGGCTGAGCATTGTTTTCCAGTGTAATTGCATGGTCTAAAGCTCTGCGTGGGGGTAATGCCTCTGGTTCCGCAAACACTTCAGAGAATTCAGTCAGAATAGCTTGTAGATCAGGTGCAACAGCTTGGGCTGTTATTTCTGTATTATTATCCATTACTGCCATTGCCCAGATCTCATTTGTGGCAAACAAGTTATTCAACTGACTGACAGATATCTCGGATATTTCTTGTTGTGCAGGTGGAATTAAGCCCTGCATTTTGATTTGCTCACCATTGTGCATGAATTGCAATGTTTTCAGTGACCAGTCACACAACATAGGGCTGCAACTAGTCAACCAGTCCATCCCCAGTATAGCATCATATGCTCCCACATCCAGTATGCGCATTGTGTCCGAGAAAACATGCCCTTCATAATCCCACTCCAACTCTTGCACTTGAGCATCACATTGCATTACCTGTCCATTTGCAACCTTAACTGATACAGGTGGTGCACTGGATATCTGACAACCTGCACGCTCAGCAAAATTTCTAGTGACAAAAGTATGTGAGCTTCCAGAGTCCACCAAGAGCACCATCACTTGATTCCCAACACGAGCCTGAATGTGCACAGTATTGGTTGTTTCAGTTCCAGCTAGAGCAGCAATAGATAAATGACAACAGAGTGCATTTACTTCTGTTTCCTGCAATAGATCCAATGCATGTACTGCCTCATCAGACAAAACCTCACCGAAATCACCAACTTCAATTGTCAACAATTGTCCTGATCGCTTGCACTGATGCTCCTTTGAGTATTTATCCCCACATTTGAAGCACAAGTTATTTGCTCTACGAAAATCTCTTAACTGTCTTTCTCTGTTGAAATCATCGTTGCCTTGCTTGCGAGGCCACTCCCCTCGGACATTTGTTGTTGCTGCTGTAGTTGCTGGTGGATGTTTTGTCGGAGCCGCTGGCCTATTACGCGGCCTGAGATGTTCCCCTTCTTCCTCCTGAATGCGGGCTAAGGACGCCGCGCGTGTGATACTTATGGGTGCCTGCAATCTGACGGCAACACGAATATCATCTCGCAGACCAAAGACAAAGTGAGACACAAACCACCTAGTGCTCAGAGTCTCATCCACTGCCAGTAAGTGATACATGCATTCTTCGAACGCTTGCTTATATTCACTGACCGTGCCTGTTTGCTTCAACTGCATTATTTTGTTCATCTGACCATCATACTCATCTTGTCCAAACTCTTCCAGAACTGCGGCCATGAACTGGTCCCAATTGACTTGCCCACGCTTGCGCTTGTACGACTGATACCACAGCGCTGCGTGGCCTTCCAAATACAGCGAAGCCATGCTCACCCATTGGTAACTCGCGATTTTGAACATGTCAAAATACGTGAGGCACTGATCTATCCAGAGCAAGGGTGTCTCTCCACTGAATTTCGGAAAATCATGACGTGGTGCGCGTATACGAACCTCCTCTGACTCGTGTGGCGAAGACGGAGCGGTGTGGAATCCCGCCGCCGCAGTCCCGGATGCAGCAGAGTGTCGAGAATCGGAGCGCCATTGTTGGCGAGCCCCTTGTTCCTCGGCGGCAGCTCGAGGCGGACCGAGGTAGCAGACCGTTCTCCTCGGCGAGCTTGCGTTTGATTCCATCAAGATCCGAGCCGTAATCCTCCATCTGTTTACGGATTGACTGCATCTCCTCTGAAACCGTACCAACTCGAGCGAGCAGCTCCTCTAGCGATTTCTGCACGGATTCCATCCTGTCGAGCACGAAATTGGTCTGAGCAGACGGAACGGGCGGCCTGGATGGCGCCGTCGCGGCTCACCCTGGATCAAACCCAACCCCGCGGAGGATTCGAGCCGATTCACCGAAGTGATCCAGCACCTGACGCGGTGGAATTTTTCGGGTCTGATCTCGGATTGTTGAGCGCAGACGAAGCGGATCCAAGGCTCTGATACCAAGTTGTGGTGTCCCGATCTATGATTGGAACGGGCACCACAAATTCGAACAGCAAGCAATAGAGATGAGGAGCAGATCAGGGATGAGAAGACGAATTGGGATGGGATTTCAGACGAATGTGAGAGGAGATATTCAGAGTTCAGTTACAACACACCGCACACACCGGGTGCCTGCCTTCCCTTTGTACTCACGCACACACGCTTACAACTGGGGCCCAACGTCCACAGCACGAGCTCACAGAGCCCTTCTAACTTGCTTGCCACGAAGGTGTAGCTGTCACGGACTGGTGGCCCCGTCGTCGCTCACCAGATCACCATCTGGTGACTCGTTGTCCACCAACTCCTGATTAGGTGGAGGAGGTGTGACATTCTAGCAAGGAATAAACCAGCCCTTCCTACGAGCTATTAATTGGAGTGGAGGTGCGCCACTCAAGGGAGGTCGATATTGGGGTCAGTTACAATTTCACTGCATACACCGGCTTTATATGCTGTGTGGCGACGCCCTCAATCCAAGAATTGTTCGTTCGCCTCGTCCCCTCTCAGGCTGGGCGCCGGCGACATGCCGGTGGAGCTGAGGAGAGGTGACGACCATGGTAGACTTTGAGGGGGCGGCCGTGGCTCCCGCGAGAATAGCTACACCACTACAGGTGTTCCCTCATCGCTGCAGTTCACTAATATTATTTCAACCTCCTTCTTGTGCAGATCCGTGTATGTCAATTGCGCATCATCTATTCTCAACTGCTTCAGGTACATATGCCAATTCGACGTAATGTTAGAAGTACCAACTTGACTCCCACCTATTTTAAGCAATTGTATCTTTTAAAAGCGAGGATGCCGTCAGTGGGGATATTTGGTCTGGTTAGACAGACTTGGGTACCATATTCAGTCCAACATGTTCCATATTTTTCAGTACTTCCATACGCCTTGCTGATTTTTTGTTATGTGCAAAATATATTCTTAGGTGTTGAATTCCAAATCACGTGATTAGAATGCAGCATGAACCCGTACTTTAATGAATTTCTGAAAAAAATGCTATTAGAGATCGTTCTTCCCTTCCCAATGATGTTGATCAGCGCTGAGCGTGCCTCCTCCTCCTCCTTGCTGCCAGCATGCATCCTTCCCCGCTATCCCTCTGCTCTCATGGGCCATAGGTGCGCCACAGTCGTTCCTCTGTTTTATCTGGCTCGCAACACCATTGTTGCCATAGTCTCCTCTCATCCTTCTTTGATTATATGGGAAATTCAAGTTTTGAAATATGTGCGTCAAAATTTACTGGAATTTAGAAAAAAATTACATCTTGCCTAATTGCACCTTGCCTAATTAGACATGTTGATATGTTGGTAATATTTGTAAACACCGTTGTGTGGAAAACTCAAATTTGGAAATGTTCATATTAAAATTTGGTTGGGTCTCGGTGTACTGAAATTTAGAAAATGTTTACATCTTGCCTAATTAAAATTTAGTTTAAATTTAAGTGGGAACACCGTGGTATGGAAAATTCAAGTTTGGAAATATGTGCGTCAAAATTTGTTTAGTTTTGAGCATATTGAAATTTGGGAGAATTTTGCAATTTAAATTTAATTAAATTTTAGAGTTTAAAATACCGTCGTGTGGAAAACTCAAATTTGGAAATGTCCACATTAAAATTTGGTTGGGTTTCGGTGTACTGAAATGTAGGAAATGTTTACACCTTGCCTAATTACAACTTGCCCAATTAAAATTTGTTTAAATTTCAGTGGGAACACCGTGGTATGGAAATTTCAAATTTGAAATTATGTACGTCAAAATTTGTTTAGTTTTAAATATATTGAAATTTGGGAGAATTCTGCACTTTAAATTTAATTAAATTTTAGAGTTCAAAAAGAAGCAGGGAAAAAAAAGAGGGGAAAAAAAAGAAAGGGCCGAGCCAGCTGCGCAGCAGCCAGCCCGGCCCAATAGGCGGCCCAGCTGGCCAGCCCAGGCCAGCTGCGGCGTCACGCTGACGTCAACGGCGGCTGGGCTCTGTCGCGGCGGCGGCGAGCTCGCCGGAGGCGCGCGACGGCGAGCTGGGATGCGCGCCTGGGCGCGTCCGACGCGGCTCGACGCGGAGAGCTCACGAGCGGTGGCACCGCCTCCTTTAGGTCGCCGGGACGTCGCCGGCGACGTCGAAACGCGGCGGAGGGTAGCGGTCGCGGCAGCGGCGGCGATTCCCGCGCGGCCGCGGCGTCCCGTCGCGCGGCGCTCGGACGGGAGGTGGAGGCGGCGACGGCGCACTTCTCAGTGTGCTTCGATCTGTGCGGGGAGGACCGCAGCGGCGGCGGTGAGCGTCGGCGACGGCGGCGAGCCCGGCATCGCGCGCGAGAGAGAAGGGGAGGGGGGAAGTGGTGACGCTTTTCCTGAAAGGTCATCGTTGTTTCCTAAAATTGCTATTTAGTCCTTCGCAGTGAGAAGGTTGGGGCGCGGAGCTATTTCTTGACTTATGAGGAGCGTTTTTGCAAAAACGTCAGGGACCTGTCGTGCGGGCCGTTGGATCGGCAACGGACGGACTGGATCTCCCGCGGCACTGTTACACTGTAGCGGGGCACAGTAAAACAGTGCCGCGGTGCGCTGGCGGAGGCGAGAATCCTCTCCAACTTAATATAGTTAGGTATTCAAATTGCATAGTGTCTCTGCATCAGGTGATTACAAGTGCAAAGTATTAATTATTTGTATCAGCTTGATTCCTTTTCTTACTACTGGATTCCTCACCCACGTTTTTCACCTTGCAGAGTTAATTAGGTGATGTTTCGTTCTGAAGTTTGACTCGGATTTTTTAAACTAGGTGCTCAATGAAATTCCAGCGTAAGCAAAGTTCTGTTCTACTGTACCAAAGTTGCAAGGTGGATATGGAAGAGAAATTTACGCAACAGTCTTGAATCCCATAAGTTGCACCTATTATGTGTATCCCACTGAATCTTAGCGATGCATATTTGAGGGATAGGACTAACAATATGTGATTATCAAGTGTGAGGCATTCAGCAAGACTATGAGGTAACCGTTATGTATTGTTGTACATGCACTAATAAGATGTGCTGACTGTTCATGTTGCTACAGTAGACTCTTGATTTGTTGTGGAAAACACTTGAGAATGTATAGCACGTTCATGATTTGCTACAGTGGGTTCGTCGCCAGCCTCAAACAAAATAAGTTGTCAATAACCTACTGTGCAGACAAAGTACAAAATAGCTGGAACATGTTGACAACTGTAGATCAAGAAATTGGTTCAAAACTAAAAGTGAATTCCCGTGAAATCCTTACGGAAAAACTGTCGCTGACAAAGGTTCAGTCTTTTCTTCCTGTGTTGCAGATCATTCTATAGCGCTGAGGAATTCACTCCATAGGTTTCTCGTGAAAAGAATGGGCAAGTACATGGATGAGCTGCTATAATTTTTCATGAAGGAGAACCATTCTGATCGGAACAACGAACTGGTGGTAATTTTGGAAACTAAGGAGTAATAACGTGCCAACTTGGGATTGGGAGATTTTAACCTTTGTATTAGTATATCAAACTTATCTGTTTATATTTAATAAACATTTCTCATTCCCTACCATTCTATATTCCTAATGGACGGGCGCGGCAACGCGCGCCTAAATGATCTAGTAAATTATTAAGACACCAGGAGGTCGCCGGAACTAGCACCACTGTTGCTTTCGTAAACAACTAAACATGAAAGTTTTTTACATGTTTGCATTTTATGACTACCAAGGTTGTGTTGCATGTTTTCTCAAGAAACATGAAAATATAGGCCGAAATAACACCACTGTAATTTTTAACAAAGTAAACCTCGTAGGATGACCAACTATCAGATATGAAAAAAATTCTCACTTTGTAGACACTTTTGTTTTTTGAGTATTGGCGGAATTTTCAAAAGTAACTCAAATTTGAATTTTACGTGCGCTATCGTCATAAATTTTGGCAAACACATTCTAAGTTACTGTAGTATGACTACATGCGCTGGACACGAAAAACGTTCATATATTCAACCCAATGGTTTGAATGGCAATGCAGACGATTTTGGCCCCATTTTAAAACCGGTCAAAGAAAATGAAAATGCAAATTAAAAAAGGAAATTTGCGGACAAAATCATTTTATTTTATGTGACATGGTTTTCAAGAAAAATACCAAATCTTGAATATGACACTTTGAAAAAAAAAACATTGTTCATGCATGCAACTATCCTACCGGCCGTCCATTCCTCCTATATTGCATCCAACGGCAGTAGAGTGGATGGGTAGGTACCCCCGTGGAGATCCAATCAATTTCCTATATAGTTGCGTGTCATAGTCTAAACTTTTTAGAGGATCTGCCTGCTTTTACGTGTCTCGATTAGAACGAGAGGTACTACAATCACCAACATCCATGTATTATATGTAATAACAAAGATGGTCGGCGACAGAGGCCTCCAACTACTACCTAGCTCACTACCATCATAAAAATGATTTGATCGGCGACAGAGAGCCTCTAACTAGGTAGTTGGGTCTCTATATATTTCGTGTATTCGGGGCTAAAAGACCGATCGACCTGCGTAAGAAAGTAGGGAGTAACAAAAATGGAGGACGCTGGCAGTAGTAGTGCACGAAGACAGCCTCCGCTCACGATCCGCGCCTCAAGAGCACCGCCCAACACTTGGCCCGCCGTGGCTGAGGAACCAGTGAGCCCTACGGCGAGGCTCATGGATGACTTCTACGTCGTCGTCACCACGGGGTTCGGCGCGTCCATAAACCTCCCTGCCTTCCGCGCCGGCGTTGAGACCCAACTCGCCAAATACCCGCGTTTCCGCTGCATCCAGGTGACCAACAAAGACGACAACAAGCCACGGTGGGTGCATGCGCCGGCGTTGAACCTGGACGACCACATCATCGTCGTCCCAAGGCTTGACCTCGACGTTGCGTCCGACCCGGACAGGGCCGTTGAGGACTACGCGTCGTCGCTGTCCACGGCGCCCTCCCGGCCGCTATGGGAGTTCCACCTCCTCGACTTCCCGACCACCGAGGCGACGTCCACGGTGTTGCTCCGCGTGCACCACGGCCTCGGCGACGGCATGTCGCTGATCACCCTCGTCATGGCTTCCATGCGCAGCGCCGCCAACCCTTCCAGGCTCCCGGCCATGCCGGCGCTGCCCACGCGCTCCGGCTCTGGTCATTCCTAGTGCTCGCGTGGCACACCGTCGTGGACGTCGCGTTCTTCGTCGCCATGATCGTGTTTGTGAGGGATCCGCATACGCTCTTCATGCGTGCCGATGGCAGCAGCAGCGGCGAGGTCCCCCGACGCAAGCGCTTCTTGAATCGGAGCCTCAGTCTTGACGACGTCAAGTTCATCAAAGATGCCATGAATTGCGTACGTATAGTACACGTGCATGTGACATATAGTTTAAAACTGCCAGCAGACAGTAAATCACACTGATAAACCAAAGAAAAACTGCAATATATAAAACTGATAAACTAAAGAAAAAACTGTAGTGTATGTATGAACCTGAAAGTTACATAAATTCTTGTATCTGTGCACATGTAGACTGTGAATGACGTGCTAATTGGCGTGACTTCTGCTGCTCTATCACGATACTACTTTCGCTGGTCTGGTAAGTATGGCTGCTGGCACGAACCGTACATGCTATATACTTATTACACATTCTTTCTACTAGCTAATATATATCTTAATTATTTATTAGGTGACGCCAACACCAGGAAAATCAGTTTGCGATCGGTACTTCTAGTCAACATGAGGCCACCAACTAGCCTACAGGTAACACCTTATTTCCTTTCCTACGACGAAGACATATTTTGTAAAAATATAGCTTATTATCATTTTTTTCATGTCTCATTTATAAAATATTGATCAAGTTACTAGGCACGTATATACCAACCTTCCTTTATAGAACTGAAAAGATATAAGAAACCTATGCGCAAACCAACGCATATCCCTCTCCATCGACACCACTGTAGCAGCCACCAAACAGAAAAGAGACAGATGACCTTTTCAACCGAACTCGACGAGGCTCCAAATATCGCTGATCAGCAGCTTTTCAGACCTCCAAACTAGTTTGCCATATGACAAACCATTGCTGTTGAAAGAATCGG
Organism: Poa pratensis; assembly: GCA_947311845.1. Classification (NCBI taxonomy): domain Eukaryota; kingdom Viridiplantae; phylum Streptophyta; class Magnoliopsida; order Poales; family Poaceae; genus Poa; species Poa pratensis. Next base: position 50,779,478 of record CAMZMU010000057.1, on the reverse strand, counting down.
ACCGGGACAACATGACCCCGGACACGCACAAGATGCACCATCTTTCAGCTGTCACCAGCATAGACAACCATATGCACGTACTCCTAGATAAATCCTCTCTGCTCCATCATGGCGCTGGAGACAACGCCGCAGCAAACGGGACAGAGCAGGAGGAGAGACACCTCTGATGGAATCGCCGCCGCCACCTCGCCGACACCATCCATGAACCATATATAAAGCCACCAATCTGAAGGATCGACAACCACATGATACCATCAACTCCGAGACACCGCCATGAAAGACAACGCCGGTGTGGGAGTGGAGTTGAGGCAGATTTATTTGCCCATGCGCCGCTCCCACCACCCCAACGACGCACCATGGCATACTTGTCCTAACCTGAACTACCATGCCAAAATGGATGAAACGGGCCTCCCTCCCTCCTGCCGCCGGAGCAGCAAGCGGAGGGAGAGGGGACCAGCATGCTAAAACATCACTAGTTGTTGCTTTTATTCATCCATATGCGATTCTGATAAGAACATACTCATGTCATCATTAATGTAGTTTGCATATTTACAACTGTAAACAGGCATATGTTGACATGATAGAATCCGGTAACAGCAACAAAGTGAGATGGGGAAATCAACTTGGCTACATCATACTTCCATTTCATATAGCTATACATGAGGATCCACTTGAATATGTTCGCAAGGCTAAGAAAATTGCAGACAGGAAAAAGAGCTCCCTAGAAGTGGTCTTTACGCATATGCTTGGTGAAGTTATCATCAAAACTCTTGGTGTGAAGGTATATTAATATGTCGGGTCCTTTAACTTGGATGATAATTATTCTTTTCCAAAGATTAAATGGGACTAGCACTGTCAAGCAGGCAGCAGGTGTTATCTTCCATCGTATGCTATCACACACGACTATAGCATTTTCAAACATGATTGGGCCAGCTGAACAGGTAGAGTTCTAGGGCACCCAGTTGTCTCCATTGCGCCCAGCATCTACGGCCCGCCAGAAGTAAGTGACAGCCTTACAGTCCAGCCATTATCATAACATAACAAATATGTAGACATACAAGCCAGCTTCGAAAAGGAATCTATTAATCACAACCATATAGCCTTAAAGTTATTCGTGTATACTCTGTTTGGTATATAGTTCAAGATTAATGAATATTTTTGCATTGTAAATATACAGGCTTTGATTGTACATTACCAAAGTTATAGTAACACCATCAAGGTAAGTCTATCGGTCGATGAAGATCACTTTCCAAAACATGGTCAACTTTTAGACAACTTCAACGAGTCCCTCCAGATGATCAAGGATGCGGCTTCAACCAAACAGTGACAATCAATATTGAGAAGGAATGTGACTACTGGATATTGGGGAATTATTTGGATTGATGGGTGAGCCCAGACTCACACATATGCACTAAATAAGAGTATTACTGTAGTATATAATACTACTTTGTATTGTACTTCCTCCATCCGAAAATACTTGAAACAGATTTGTCTAAATACAGATATATCTATACATTGTACACTCATACTTAGATAAATCAGTGTCAAATGTTTTCGGACGGAGGGATTAGTTTTAAATTGGTGGTCAATAATAAAATTTCACTCCTAGACCACCTTTTGAATGAGGTTTACGCAGCAAGAACCACTTCACCATGTGACATATAATTTGTTTTTTTACTTTCAACTCGCCAAGAGAATCTCCGCGTTATCTTTTTTCCATATGTTCAAGCAGTGTATCATGTAGCAAATACATGGGCGTATGGTATGTAAGAGTGTTAGACAGGATTGAGTTACCATGTACTGTACCAGTCTGCCTCCAATTGATGACGATTGAGTTTCCGTTTAACGACCAAGCCTCCCAATCCGTTTTCTCGGCCTTAGCTCTTTCTAGCTGGCAGGTGGCATGCTTCTGTAATCCCTTCATCTTGTAATGACCCTCTTATGCTTAATAAAATGACGCGCAGATCTCCTGCGGGTTCTCAAAAAAAATCTTATGAACAAAATGAATGCAATCGGACACACCGTGTACACGAAACCAGGAGACAAACACGGACTTCGCTATATTTTACTAGTCATTTTTCCATCGGATATCAAAATATATCAAACCTCTCTCTGAATCATCCAATGTACATTAGACATTTATATAGAGCTGAGATCAAATAGGATTTCCCATACAAAGCATCCGTGGAAGGTGAAAAATCCTCTCAAGGTTAAAGTCTTTATCAGATATATTGATACTTAGAAATTGCATCTTAAAGAATGACAACCTGCTCAAACAAGGGTGGACTAAGAACAATCATTATCATTTTTTAGGCTCAAAAGAGACAGTTGGTAATCATTTGTTCACTTGTATGTTGGAGTTCTTTTCCAGCATCTATGTGAAACATTGTGGTGGAGCTGTTGTTTGTCGAGGAACCGGCCGGTGGCAGTGTTGACCAGGAGGTGGCACGTCTCGCTCTACAAGAACTCCTCGAGGATGGTCCACTGGCGCTGACGGAACCGGGGTCCGAAGTGTTTTCCTTGGGGTCGTTAGTGGTAGTTCGCTAGCTGGTGCAGATGCCGCATAGGTTGACTAGCAGTCGAGGTCATTGGTAGCGATGCAGGAGCCGGCGATGCGGCGGACGAGGTCATCCGGGAGCTAGGACCAGCATATGGTTTTGCCGACAGTTTTCAGACGTCGGCATATGTGTCTTTCCTGTGTAGTGCAAACCGGAAAAACGACCGAAAAACCGCGGAGGGTTCGGTCAGACCGGGAATCTAAGAGAAGTACGGAATTTCAGAAAATTTGCGAAGTGTTCTCTTTCAATGTATATCTCTCTAGATTTTTCATGTGGTTAGTTATTAGTTATTTTTATTGCAGACCGCCAAGTGTTAGATATTAATAATTAATCAGACCTATTTTGGTAAATGCAATGTGATTAATTCGGAAGAGATAACTAATTAGTCTGGCTTTTTGGGTGCCTTTGGTGGTTTGGTTTTTCATTTAGATACAGTTAATTAGACCTACTTAGTTGCGTCTCTAATGTGGATTATTTTGTCGTAGGAGATGGAAAGGACCCGGCCCTTTAACTGCAGATCTAATGACCGATAGTTGCGTGTCATAGTTCATTGTTTTCAAGATCTGCCTGCTTTTGCGTGTCACGGTGAGGACGAGGCACTACAATCACTAACATCCATTTAATGATTTAGTTTTTTTTTTTTGCACAACCATTTAATGATTTGGTTGGCGGACACAGATGCGTCTAACTACGTAGTACCTAGCTCACTAACATCATGAAGATGATTTGATGAGCCTCTAACTACCTAGCTCGATCTGGCTAGTTGGGTCTCTATATATTTCATGTATTCTTTTTTTTTTAGATTCACAGGGAGGTCTCAGCCTCCCCGGTTCCATTGATTGAACGAAACCAGATGTCACAATACAGATGAAGAAAAAAAGAAAGTAAACTACATGATAAACTAACTCTATACCAGCTAAACTAACTCTAGACCAGGCTAGAGGAGCTACAAAAGACTAGAGACCATGTTTACAAACTAGGATGGATCTCTGTAAACTAGCTGACAGACCTGACACAAGCAATGCTAATCTAAAACGGGAGAGAAATGGCAGCAGCATCAACTGGAGCTGAAAGCTTGGGCTTCTTTAGGAGGATAGCCCCCCGCAGGGAAGACCATGATCCCCAGGTCGAGTGGTGAGGCAGGGCTTGCCATCTCTGTGGCTGCATCTGACGGTCAGGTGAGAGGTTCTCTGATGCTTGGTTTAGGCATCGAGGAAAGCCTCAGAGAGCTTGCAGCTTCGATGAGGGGATCGGCAGCGCTTTGTACTGGAACAACGCTCAGCCACACATGAGCAGAGAGGGGGGCGATCTTCGCGCCGTGCGAACTGCACAAATCCACCACAACTCGGCAGCTAGGAGACCCAGCTGCTACGAACAGCTGGGGGACCACTCCTCGAGGACGAGTCCGCCGAGCCGCCGACGGAAACCGCCGGTAGGGTGACCTGTACAGAGCACAGATCTCGGCCCAAACCTAGGCCCGAATGGCCCGGATCTGGCCGCCCCGACCCTCCATGGCCATCGCCGCCGGACCACAAGGCCACGGCGACCGCCTCAGCTGCGCTCGCCATCACCGCCGCTCGCCAGAGCCACCGGAACCGCGTCGGCCGACGACCACCACTGCAAGCCAGACTGCTCGCCGGACATACCCTGCAGATCAAGGCCCAGCTCGCGGGGCCGCCGTTAGGCGCCATCGCGGACCAGCGCCGCTCACCATCACCTACCTCACCGCCAAGAGCCGTCGCCGCTACCCGCCGCCGGCCCCAAACTCGAATTGGAAAACAGCAGCACACCGCCGCCGCAAAGGCTCCCCCGCGCAGCCCCCACCGCGGGCGGGTAGAGAGACGCCCGCCGGCGCCGGCGCCGCGTGGACTTTTCCCCGCGGCGCACGCCGGCAGCGGCAGGGGAGGGTAGGAGGACGGAGGGACGGGACCGAGAGGGGCTAGGGTTCGCCCCGGTCGCCGCGGGAGCGACGCGGAGCCAAAATCCTCGTAAGAGTTACATAGAGATACAAAATTTGGAGCGCAACAAACTTAATGAGTTGAAATAAAAAAGACTCGATCCGGAGTTTAGAGACAGAAGGTTAGCGCCGTGCGATTGATATATGCTTACAGCGACCGATCGATCGAGCTGTGTAAGAAAGTAGGGAGTAACAAAAATGGACGACGCTGGCAGTTGTAGTGCACGGAGACAGCCTCCGCTCACGATCCGCACCTCAAGAGCACCGTCCAACACTTGGCCGGCGGTGGCTGAGGAGCCAGTGAGCCCTACGGCGAGGCTCATGGATGACTTCTACATCGTCGTCACCATAGGGTTGGGCGCGTCCATAAACCTCCCCGCCTTCCGCGCCGGCATTGAGACCCAACTCGCCAGATACCCGCGTTTCCGCAGCATCCAGGTCACCACAGACGACAACAAGACACGGTGGGTCCCCGCACCGCCGTTGAACCTGGACGACCACATCATCGTCGTCCCCAGGCTTGACCTGGACGTGGCGTCCGACCCGGACAAGGCCGTGGAGGACTACGCGTCGTCGCTGTCCACGGCGCCTATGGACCGCTCCCGGCCGCCCTGGGAGTTCCACCTCCTCGACTTCCCGAGGCGACGTCCACCGTGGCGAAGTCCAGCGTGGTGATCCGCGTGCACCACGCCCTTGGCGACGGCATGACGCTGATCACCCTCCTCTTGGCTTCCACGCGCAGCGCCGCCAACCCTTCGAGGCTCCCGGCAATGCCAGCGCCGCCCACGCGCTCCGGCCGCATCTACGCTAGGCCGCGGCCCCCGATATCCGCGGGCGCGCTGGCGGTCGTCACGTGGCTTTGGTCATTCCTCGTGCTGGCGTGGCACACCGTGGTGGACGTCACACTTTGAATTTTACCCAACGCGTCCGTCGGGATTTTTCATCATGTCTGCTGACACGGAAAGTGTAAGGATTGACGTTGCTGGAACGGTCCTTAGCCCAGCTCGAAAGTTCGGCGGGTCTTACCTTTGCACTATGCGTGCAGCATCCGAGGTATTTGCGATGGACGCAACTCGGGAATGTTTCGAGTATGATTTTGTATATGAATTAAGTCGATTCTTTTGTCGACTGACCTTTTGACGTTATTCTATCGGGTGCGCGACAGCGCTCCCGATGGGAGTAGCCTCCGAGATTGTGCTTTATTGCTTGCAATGGAGGATAATCTGAAAATCCTCTTACTCTGCATATGTTAATCGAATAAATTTGTGACGTAATTCTATCGGGTGCACGACAGTGCTCCGATGGGAGTAGCCCCCGAGATTATGCTGTATTACTTGTAAATGGAGGATAATCTCAATCATTGTCTTGAGCATCTTCTGTCGAAGAATTTTTTAATATGCTCCCGATGGGAGTAATATGAATCAGTCGAAGGAACGGTCGAGTGACCAATTTTGCTTTTTCACACCCGAACCAAACAAGACAATCAATTGACCAATACGTGTTGAGCGGACTCGAATGTATTTCTGATCAAAGTTCTTGTGACGACGTCATGGATGACGTTTTGTGGCGACTGCGCTGCCTGACACGCGTGGCGTGCGTTATGCTGCGATGGATGGGACGTGACACATAGGTGGGCCCTTTTGTGCAGAGCTGACCGAACGACGGTGCAGTTTGGACTTGATTTGACCAGTCTGGCCCACTTTTTACGGGGAGGTGATTATGGCTCCTCTTTTTGCGTGCGTAGTGGGCGGAGTGGCCGGCGACGGTTGCCCTCCGCGTTTGCCACGTGTACGGTGAGATTGCGTGCGTAGCGCACGGTTAGGATCTGAATGGCTGTGATTGCCTTTGATTTGAGGTAAATAGGGGAAACGGCGCTGACATTGTTTTTTACTAGCCATTTGCTCTGCGCGCCGCCCCTGTTCCATCTTCTTCCTCGCGCTCCTGCTCCATTGTTCTTGCGCCCAAGCTCTTTCTGTTCTCCCTAGCTACCACCGCCATGGCGCCAAAGAGGAAAGCCTCTGCCGCCGACGCGCCCGCGATTGACGCGGCCGCCCTGAAGGGGAAGAAAGCTGCGGCTGGCGCATCTGCGGCCGCCGTCGACCTCAAGAAGAGCGACGGTGACTGGATGAAGTCCACAATCAAGGCATCCCATCTCGAGAAGTTCCGCGAGGACGGGCTGCTGCCGCCGGCGGACCAGCTTACCGTCTGCGCGCCGTCGAAAGAGGTACTCCCGAGCCTCACGCAAACGAGCGCGTATGTTTTGCGGAGTTCTTGCCTAGGGGTCTATCTTTTCCCCTCCACGACTTCGTTCGTGGTCTGCTGTACGCCTATGGGGTGCAGATCCATGATCTCACCCCTAACGGCATTATGCACATTGCCTGTTTCATGGTATTGTGCGAGTGTTTCCTGGGAGTTACTCCCAGCTGGGCCCTTTGGAAATCTATATTCATGGTCCGGCCCAACAACCGAGGCGGCCGAACCTATCCAGTCAGAGGCCTTCAAATCCAGGTGCGCAGCGACACCCGATACTTTGCCCTGAAGCCAGTCGACTCGGCGCAAGGGTGGAGGAAAAGGTGGTTTTATGTGCGCGTCGACCAGGATGGGGTCCCAGCATTTTCGACTGCTGGTATAGCCGCTAGGACGAAGGCCTGGGACCATGAGCTTTCGACTGAAGAAGTGGCGGAAGCGGCGCCTCTGCTGGAGACGATTGGAGGACTGCTTAACAGCGTCACTGGTGTGCATCTGATTGCCACCTTTGTGAAGATGCGGGTGTGGCCGCTCCGCGCTCGCGCCCACCCAATGTGGGAGTACGAGGGTGCACTCGACGCCACCCGAATGAGTAAGGAGGAGCTGTCGAAGAGCGAGCTGGTGTCGCACGTGCGGTCCATCACCAGCACAAAGTCCAGCGAGCCCTGCAACGTCGACTGCCCTGTCGATCCTTATGGGGCTGAAAAGCCTTTGCCAGAGTTTAGTGAATCTATCGAGTTTATGATCTCCTGCTTTTGTTATTTTGCTATGCATCTTTGTGATTTTCGACTACTGTATGTTGTATGCAGGGCCACTCGACCGCCTCAACCCTTCCTCCTCTTCCCGAAGATGGCCCAACTCACGAAACAGAGGTGACGGTAGAAGCGAAGGGAGGAGATGAATCGCCTCTACCTTCGGCTACCACATCTCCCACAGAAGAGGTCGAAGAGGAAAGGGTTGAAGAAGCACAGGACAAGGAGCTTGCCACGACTGATGATGTGAGCGAGGTCCCTACTCGCAAGCGCCATCGACTGACGAACCCACGACTGGCCGTCAGCACTTTCGCTTGGATAAGCACCGAGCACGCATACTCGCGACTCTGCAGGATCGGGTGTGGCGGAGCACTATGCTGCTTGAGTTATGCAGGTCGGCCTTCAGTCGAATCAACCAGACGCTTTTCCCGACTGGGCCGCAACCTCAAGGAATCCACGCTTTGCTCGGGCTTTTTCGGAGTGCAGGTCCCATTCGAGATTTTATCGCCCAGAAGCTTGTGGATGGGGCCAACGCAACGATGGCATACATCCGAAGTCAGCGCCCGAATTTGCAGCTACGTCCACCCGTGCCTGGATCGTCCTTGTCCCATCGCATCTGGACGATACAGTCGAACATGCGAGGGTGTTGGTTGAGTGTTATAACGCTCAACTTATGGGCCCTGTTCTCCCAGTCAAGGACGAACCAGAAGATTAGGGTATTTATGTATAGGGAACAGCCCCCGAGTGTAAATTTTGCCACTTGTACTAGTACATATTTGTTCACTTGTATGTATGCAGCCCCCGAGTATCGAGTGGGGTTTATGAAAAACACTTTACATAGATCATGAATTATACAGCCCCCGAGTGCTCGAGTGAGGCTGTGAATTTTTGCGATGTTTGAAGCTTCAACTCATGTTATTGAGCAGCTTTTTGCTTTATGTATGATTTGTTACGACCCAGCCCCCGAGTATTCGAGTGCGGCTAGGGTATTATGTTTGAAGGAGCGATAGCTCACGTTTTGAAGTAGCGCAGCCCCCGAGTGCTCGGGTGAGGCTAAGGTTGCGCGAGTAGTTTGTGCGAGTAGTAAACAGGGAGAAATATGAGGAATCATTGACTATATTCCATTTTGAATGTTAAGCTGCAGGCCGCCTCATTAAAAACCTTCCAGTCCCCTTAGGTACCCTGGTAAGGAAAAGAGCGCGTCTGAAACCTGCAGCCATCCGACATATGTGCCTATTACATTATGCGACTGAGCAATCTAAGCATAGAAACGGCGCAGCTGCGCAACGTTCCAAGGATTGTGCGAGAGTTCGCCTGTCTTCGCGTGCTTCAGTCTGTATGCTCCACCACCAATGACCTCGGTGATGATGAAGGGTCCTTCCCATGGAGAAGCAAGTTTATGCACCTTCTTTTGCTTCAGTCGAAGTACCAAGTCGCCAACCTCGAAGGACCTGGTACGCAGTCGACGGCTGTGATAGTTGCGTAGATCTTGCTGGTAGACAGCTGTGCGTGCTAGCGCCGTGTTGCGTGCTTCTTCGAGCAAGTCGACTGCATCTTCGAGTGCTTCATCTGCATCGTCTTCATTGTATGCTTCGACCTTGGTGCGTTGAACCTTACGTCTGATGGCAGGATTGCCTCTGCGCCGTAGACCATGAAGAATGGAGTGAATTGCGTTGAGGCGTTGGGTGTTGTGCGTAGGCTCCATAGCACAGACGGGAGCTCTTCTACCCAAGCACCCGCGGCCCTTTTGAGTGGCACCAGGAGGCGTTTCTTGATTCCGCTTGTCACAAGTCCATTGGCCTTTTCGACTTGGCCATTGATTGCGGGTGTGCCACAGATGCATAATTGAGCGTGATATCTTGCTCTTTGCAGAAGGATTTGAATTCCTCAGCCGTGAAGTTTGTACCGTTGTCAGTGATGATGCTACTTGGCACACCAAAGCGGTATATGATGGATTTTATGAAATTGACTGCTGTAGTGGCAGTCGAACTTGTGATAGGTACTGCTTCAATCCACTTGGTGAACTTGTCGACCGCCACCAGAAGGTGAGTATGCCCTCCATGGGAGGATTTTTTGAGTGGCCCAACCATATCGAGCCCCCACTGGGCGAAGGGCCAGGCCAATGGTATTGTCTTCAACGCCGATGCGGGTGCGTGCGGCTTTGTGGCGAATTTTTGACAGCCGATGCACCTTTTGACTATGTCCTCCGCGTCTTTGAGTGCTGTGGGCCAGTAGAAGCCTGCGCGAAAGGCTTTGGCTACGAGTGATCGACTGCTGGCGTGATGCCCGCAGGTACCTGCATGAATATCACGAAGGATGGCTTGGCCATCTTCAAATGCTATGCAACGTTGGAACATACCTGATATGCTGCGTTTGTAAAGTTCACCGTTGATGACAGTGTATGCTTTAGATCGTCGAGTGACGCGTCTTGACTCTGTTATGTCTTCGGGTACCTCGCCGCGGAGTATGTATGCGAGGAAAGGTTGAGTCCAAGTTGGCTCGATGAGGAGTACCTCGACTGGTGGGTCCTCTGTGCTAGGTGCTTTGCTCTTGGCTGGTGCGGCTGATGTAGGAGTGCTCGCTTCTTTTTGATGGATCTGTGCTCGATGCGCTCGAAGAAGACACCAGGTGGCACTGGTGCTTTGGTCGCACCAATGTTGGCTAACTTATCTGCTTCTTCATTGCTCTCACGCCCTATGTGCCGCAACTCGCAGCCTTCGAAGCTGCCCTCCATGATGTTGTACAGGTCACGGTAGGCGATCATGTTATCTGCGATTGCATCAGGCCTTCATTGTTTGCTGTACCACAAGATTCGAGTCACCGTAGATCATCAGTCGAGTGCACCCGAGGGCTTTGGCCATCCTCATGCCATGGATCAGAGCCTCATATTCTGCTTCGTTATTGGATGGGAACTCGAACCCCATTTGTAGGATGTAGCGGAGCTTGTCGCCTTTTGGTGATATGAGGATGACACCTGCGCCTGCGCCTTCGTTTTTCTTTGAGCCGTCGAAGTACATAGTCCATGAGTTGGACACATCTGGTGCTCCTGGGAGCTGAGCTTCATCCACTCGGTGTGGAAGTCAGGTAAAACTTGTGCTTTGATGGCCTTCGGGTAATCATACTTGATGTCTCTTGGTGCTAGCTCGATGAGCCATTTTGCTACTCGCCCAGTTGCGTTGGGGTTTGTGAGGATGTCCCCGATCCCTGAGGTGCTGATTACAGTGATCGGGTGCTCGGAGAAGTAATGCGTCAGCTTCCTTGAGGACATGAACACGGCGTAGGCCAGCTTTGATAGTGCGGGTACCGCTGCTTTGATGTGGAGAGCACTTCACTCAAGTAATAGACTGGACGTTGTATGCTTTGGGCGTGTCCCTCCTCCCTTCGTTCGACTACCAGTACGGTGCTTACCACCCTGTTAGTTGCAGAGACATATAGGTACAATGGCTCGCGTTCCCTTGGTGCGACGAGGATTGGAGGGCTTGTGAGGACTCGCTTGAGGTCCGTGAAGGCTGCTTCGGCTTCTGGCGTCCACTCGAATTTATCTGCTTTCTTCATCAGTCGATAGAACGGGAGTGCTTTTTCGCCTAGCTTGCTGATGAATCGACTGAGCGCTGCCACTCGACCCGCTAACTTTTGCACGTCATGGAGCTTTGAAGGCCTTTGCATCGTCAAGATGGCCTGTATTTTCTCCGGGTCGCCTCGATTCCTCGAGCTGAGACTAGATACCCGAGGAGTTGCCCGGCTGGCACGCCGAACGTGCACTTCTTCGGGTTGAGCTTGATGTGGAAGCGTTTGAGGTTTGCGAATGTCTCTCGCAAGTCATCGAGTAGTGTGTTTTCCTCTCTTGTGGTGATGACGATGTCATCTACATAGACCTGGACGTTTCGCCCAATTTGCTTCTTGAGGCAATCTTGCATCATGCGCTGGTAGGTTGCGCCTGCGTTCTTGAGCCCGAAAGGCATTGTGGTGTAGCAGTAGACCCCGAGTGGGGTTATGAACGCCGTTTTCTCTTCATCCTCTTCCTTCATCCTTATCTGGTGGTAACCCGAGTAAGCATCCAGGAAGGACAAGCGAGCGCACCCGGCGGTGGAGTCGACGATCTGGTCGATTCGAGGTAGTGGAAAGTGATCCTTTGGACAGCATTTATTGAGTGCTGTAAATCTACGCACATCCGAAGGATATCTGTGTGCTTCTTCTCTACGAGTACGGGGTTGGCCACCCATTGTGATTTCTTGATCTCTCTGATGAATCCTGCTGCGAGTAGCCTGTCGACTTCGGCTTCGACTGCAGTTCTTTTTGGGCCGGATATGCGGCGCATTGTTTGCTTGACTGGTTTAGCATCTGGAAATAATGGAGAGAGTGCTCGGCGAATTCCCTGGGAATACCTGGCATGTCGGCTGGACACCATGCAAATATATCCCAGTTCTCACGGAGGAATTCGACGAGCGCGCTTTCCTATGCGATAGGCAGACTCGACGAGACATTGACTGTCTTGGTCGGGTCAGTCGGGTGCACCTGATGCGATCTTGTGTCATTGGTGGCATTGAATGCTCTGTCGACTGCCACCTTTTTGTGTTCTGGCATAAGTGTTCGATCGTTGGAGACCGCTAGATCAGCGAGTGTTGCTTCCATGCCAAACATCTCAGAGATTTTGCTGAATTCTCGGTCACAAGAGTCAGACTTTTGGAAGTTCCCTTGACTGTGATTACTCCTTTTGGTCCAGGCATCTTCAGCTGGAGGTATGCGTAATGTGGCACCGCCATGAATCGAGCGAACGTCGGGCGTCCAAGTATAGCATGGTATTGTGACTTCCAGTCGACAACTTCGAACTCAATCGATTCTGTCCTGAAGTGGTTCTTGTCCCCAACGTTACGTCGAGTTGTATGGTGCCTTCTGGGCTTATTGCTTTGCCTGGGACGATACCGTGAAAGGTATTTGAGACCTTGGCAGGTTTTCGACTGACCTGTTCATTTTGCGGAGCGTATCTGCGAAGATGATGTTTATGCCGCTGCCACCATCCATGAATACCTTGGACATGGCGTAGCCTCCAATTTGCGCGTCGAGTACCAGAGCAGAGTGCCCTGGACGAACAACCGATGGAGGGTGGTCCTCTCTGCTGAAGCTTATTGTGGTTTCAGAACCCTTCAAGAATTCAGTTACAGCGGGAGGTGACATGACCGCCATGTTTACTTGTCGAGTGCGAAGTTTTTGCTCCCTGTTGGAAGGTCGACCTTTCTGTATCATGTACATCTGCCCTTGGGGCGGAGGGTACTGTGGTTCGTCCACCCGAGGTATGTGCTGTATGGCACCCGCGAGATTTCCGCCTGCAGCAGGCTGTGGTGGTGGGGGTGGTGCCATCAGAACAGGCACATTGTTTGGCTGAGGCACGGGTGCAGGTGCTTGTGTGGCTGCTGCCTTTCTGAGATTTACGTAATCAGTCGCCATTTGGTCGAACTCCCTGCAGTTTCTCATCGAGTGATTGGAGCGCAGTTTTCCGTCGTCCCCCTTGTACAGGTGGAATCTGCAATCAGCATCCATCTTTTCTTCGAATGATCGCTCGATTGTGCCCGTGACTTGCGCCAGTCCTTCCTCTTGTAGCTATCACTGCGTTGGCCGCGGTCTCGACTGTCCCGCGATCATCTCGACTGTCCCGTCGATCATCTCGACTGTCCGCCGATCTTCTGACCGTCGGTCGCTTCTGTCCTGGTCATTGCGGGGTGTGGAGAACCCAGCCGCCATGAATTCGGGTCTGTCATCGTCGTAGTGACGTTTTGAACGTTTGCGCCTTCGGTCGTCTCTGTACGAGTCTCTGCGGCTTCGACTGCCGCTTTCATGATTGTCACGGGGTGAGGACCCGCGTGTGGTGCGCGCCATGTCTTCTCCGTCTGCCCACTCAGTCGCGGTCATCAAGAGGTTAGCCACAGAGGTTGGCTTTTTGCGACCAGTGCTTCTTTGAGGTCCCGCCTGGCGAGTCCCATTATGAAAGCATCCATGGCCATATCTTCTGAAATTACTCCGACTGAGTTGCGTATCTCAGTCCATCGTCTGATGTATGACCTCAACGTTTCGTCTGAACGTTGCACGCAGGCCGCAGTCCTCGAACGTTTTTGGGCGCTCACATAGAGGCTCGAAGTTTTTGATGAAGTCATCGCGGAAGTGATCCCACGAGTCGTACTTTGATGGAGGTAGGGCCTTGAGCCAGTCGCGGGCTGTGCCTTCGAGCATGAGTCGTATGTATTGCATGGCGTGGTGTTTGTGCCTCGCTGGCACGCGACAGCCAGCCTGTAGTCTTCCAGCCACCCAGAAGGTTCCTGTCGACCCGTGTACTTGGGCTGTTCAGATGTGAGTTTGAACCCTTTGGGCATCCGTGTCTCGCGGACGCGTCGAGTGAAGCACAGAGCTCCATGTGGCTCAGGCTCTCGATCAGAGTATGAGTCGCTACTGTAAGATCTGCGTGATCTGCTCCTGGACCTGCGCCTACGCGAGCCGCTTCTTTCCTTCGAGTGGTGGCGGTGACCACTGTGATTATGCTCTTCCCGACGCGTCGACTAGGGCACGGTCTCGACTCCCACCTGGAGTTCTTGGATTTGGCGTATGGCCTTCGCCGCTAAGGCGAGTGATTTGATCTGCTGGCGATGCAGTTTTGCATTGGGGTCATCAGCTGGAGGCTTGATTGCCTCTAGGTATGCTGCAGCGGTGAAGAGGGCACCCGCAGCTGTTTTGGGTACTGGCACTCCCTCTTCGTCGTATGTCATGAAAGAGTTGCCTAAGTTGCGGGTGAGTGCCGCCCTTTCGTCTGGCGAGAGGTGTGACAACCTTGATCTGGGTCTTGTGTCTGCTCGCCCGGTGGAGCTCAGGGAGAGCTGTCTTCTTCGCGCACTCGACAAGCTAGCTTGCTTTTTGCGTTCTTCGAGTGTTGCTCTGACCTGCCGCAGTCGAAGTGATTCCTGCCAGTTGAAGTACTGGAAGGTCAACATCTCCTCTTGTGTTGCGTCTGCTGGCATCATTGTGCACTCCTTGATGACTTTATCTGCTTTTGCTGCCATCTCAGCAGTGATTGTGAGAGTTGTGACTCCGTCCGGCATAGTAACTGTGCACGGGAATTCTGTAGGCCTGCGGCTGGCCGCAGCATCTGATGATTCTGCGGCGATGGCGACGTAGACCTGCTGGGGTATCACCCGAGGGTATGTATGTGTGTCTTCGAGTCCCGTCATGGACTCGACATCGTCATCAAGGCTCATGTCGGAGTCGATATGCCCGTCGAGTGGTCCGTCTGGACGGATCTCGCTGTTGATGCCTTCATCGCCTATGCTCATCTCGGCGTCGACGAAGTTGTTATGAATCTCGAGTCGAGGTTGTTGTTGTTGGTGCAGATCTCGGAGTCGACGTGGTTGTCGATATGAGTTTCGAGTTCGTCGAAGTCGCTGAAGGAGATCCCGCAGTCGAAACTATCCTCGAGTGAGAGATCGAGCTCGGGATCGTTTGTGCGGTATGCTGATTCGGCCTCCTCGCCCTGAAGTTCTTCGATGAGCTCGTGCATCTCTCGTGTGGACATGGTTGTTGCGACGAGCAAGCTTGGAGGATCGACGATGGTATGGACGCAGTTGAGGGATCCGCAGTCGAAGGAACCGCAACCGATGGAGCCTCGGGTGCGGAAGTCGCGAGTTGGCGTGGATCCGTCAAGTCCTGCACACCAAGCTTGTTGACGAAAAAATTGAACGAACCAACGGTTAAACCCAAACCTGACTCGAGATCGGAGAAGGCCTCCTGGAATCCTGGCGAGTGTGGCTCGAAATCCATCAGAGGATCCGATGCGCTTTTTGCGGGTGAAGCTGGCGTGTTGCCGTTTGTCGAGTGAGCCGGCGAGTTGCCGTGTGCCGCCTGAGTCGGCGAGTTCTGGTTTGTCGATGCAGCCGGCGAGTTGCCGTTTGTAGATCCGATCGGCGAGTCGCCGTTTTCCGATGGAACCGAAGAAACCGAGTCCAGCACTATTCTTTCCCACAGACGGCGCCAATTGACGAGGGTACCTCATCAAATCCCATGGTTAAGGACCTAGGGTTGAGATTATGGGGAGAGAACGTGGTAGTACTGGTAGTTTCGTCGGCTGACAAGCAGAGGCAAAGATTTACCCAGGTTCAGGCCCCTCGGGTGGAGGTAAAGACCCTACTTCCTGCTTGTCTGGTATTGATTGTGGGATTATGCGATTACAGGGGAGCTCTGGCGAGGTATCGATCTCGCTAGAGCTTTTGGTGGTTCGAGTATGGCTTGTCCTAGATCGGCACCCCTCCCAGCCTTAAATAGGCTGGGTCTCGGGAGTTTGTAACCGACCTAGTTTACACATAAGGAAAGTACAAACCGACTATGTCTATGTCTAAACTTGGAGGGTACTCCATCTTGTTGGGCCTCTGTCTTGGGCTTCGAGTTGTCTCTTCGCTATTGGGCCTTTAGTCGTCACGTGCACCAGGTACCCTCACGGTAGGGTACCCGAGATGTATACCCTTGTCACTCTGCTTCTGTGCCATCATGGGCAAATCCATGGTGTAGTCAGAGGCGGGGAATGTCATGAAAGCTAAGATTAAAGGACTAGCAAATGGTGATTTGGAGGCTTCGCGACGATGAGAAACTTGCTTGGAGTTGCAGGAGTCAGAGCAACGGTATGTTAGTGGGGGCAACAACACAGGTGAAGTTCAAAGTCTTACCTCGCAGGGTGAAAATCTAAGGTCTAGACTTAATTGGTTGTGTCTGGCAATGGTCTTGATGAAGGCATTGTTTTGTGAGGGGGACTATCTTCAGGGTGAAAACCCATGACCTCGGTCGGGTGACGACGGCGATTGTGCACTGTTTCCTTCTTGAAGGCGTTGCTTTTGGAGTGTTTGGACATCAGGTGTTGTCTTGGTGGTGGTTGTGTTGCTGCTGCAAGGACTGTAACTCTATAGCAGGTCTTTTCTTTTTTTGTTTCTTCTTCTTATTGTTTTTCGGATGTGTGCATCCGTAATACCTTTGGTTATTGCGTTGTTGCAGGGGCTGGGTGTAATTGGTATCGGCTTGATATTAATATATACTCTTTCTAAAAAAAATACATGCTATTTATTACACATTCTTTCTGATATATATGTCTCTTCATTATTTATTAGGTGACGCTAACACCAGGAAAATCTGTTTGCGATCGATCCTCGCAGTCAACATGAGGCCAACCACTAGCCTACAGGTAACACCTTATTTCTTTCCTACAACGAAGACTATTTGTATAAGATATCTTCATAGTATCATTTTTAGAAAAACTGCTAACTATCATTAGTTGTTGCTTTTTTTATTTCATTCATCTATGTTTCCTATAAGAACATATTCCATCTCATATTATATTTAACTTAGTTTGCATGTTCGCAACTGTAAACAGACATATGTTGGACACGATAAAATCCGGTAACAGTAACAAAGTGAGCTGGGGAAATCAACTTGGCTACATCGTCCTTCCGTTTCATATAGCTATGTACGAGGGTCCACTTGAATATGTTCGCACGGCTAAGAAGACTGTGGACAGGAAGAAGAGCTCCCTAGAAGTGGTCTCACGCATATGCTTGGTGAAGTTATCATCAAAACTCTTGGTGTAAAGGTAAAACAATATGTCGGGTCCTTTAACTTGGATGGTAATTATTCATTTTCAAAGATTAAATGGCACTAGCACTGTCAAGCAGGTAGCAGGTGTTATCTTCCATCGTATGCTATCACACACGACCATAGCATTTTCAAACATGATTGGGCCAGCTGAACATGTAGAGTTCTATGGGCACCCAGTTGTCTCATTGCGCCGAGTGTCTACGCCCACCAGAAGTAAGTGACAGCCTCACAGGCCAGCCATCCACATAACAAAAATGTAGACATATAAGTCACGTTCAAATAGGAATCTATTAACCACAACACCACATAGCCTTGAAATTATTCGTGTATACTCTGATTGGTATATATTTCAAGATTAATTAATAGTTTTTGCATTGTAAACATACAGGCTTTAATTGTACATTACCAAAGTTATTGTAACACCATCAAGGTAATTCTATCGGTCGATGAAGAGCACTTTCCAAATCATGGTCAACTTTTAGACGACTTCACCTAGTCCCTCGGGATGATCAAAGATGCGGCTTCAACCAAACAATGATAATCAGTATTGAGAAGGAGTATGCCGACTGGATGGGGAATTATTTGGATTGATCGTGAGCCGAGACCCACACATATGCACTGAATAATAGCATTACTGTAGTATATAATACTACTTTGTACGGTAGTTTTTAGTTGGTGGTCAATAATAAAATTTCACTCCTAGACCTCCGTTTGATTGCGGTTTACACAGAAAGAACCACTTCCCCATATGACATTTTTTTTACTTTCATCTTGCCAAGAGAATCTCCGCACTATCTTTTTCCATATGTTCAAGCAGTGTATCATGTAGCAAATACTACTATTTAATGGAGTTCCATTCTCATAATCACAGTATACATGTACCTTGATGCTACAGGATGCAGAGTGTGACTGTGTGAGTGGGAACTGGGAAGTAGTGCATACGAAGAAGAGAGAACAGGATGCAGGGAAAAGATCCTATAGTCCACAATGCATTACAGAATGAAAGAACTTGCACAGGAATACATGATACATGGATCTTAAGTCAAGAAACTAAGAAATTTTACATGAATAGGCCGCAGAAGGAAGCTTATCGAATATTCAAGAGTAAAAATGATTCCGTGCAAAACAAAAGAGTAAAAATGATCACCCACCAACACATAAGCCAATCTGATGAGCACCCATATGCCCTCCACACAGTACCTGAGGCAGTAAGTTACGGCTGACCGAGCTCGAGCACAGCCCCACGGCCCGGAAAAGAAACATTAGGTGTATGCATCCACACTTGCTGGTTCAACAGTAGAGTCAAGGTGTAATACTTGACAGGTGGCATGTCAGTCGTTCAATGTGGCCGACCATGAGAAGCTTGCCTGACACCACACCTGAATCTTCCTGAGGGTGCCTTCCATTCAAATAGTTTCATAAAAAGAAAAGGCGAAAACGACAGTGCCTTTGCATTCATAAACTCACGGAAGAAAATCTTATGCAACCACTGTAAGTTGGGTCGACTACCTTCATTGTCGATCACAGCAAGTTCCATTATCATCATTTACCAAAACACAATCGGCCGAAAGACCTAGTGAATTGGATTGGTCAAACTCTGCATGAGCATTTCTTATTTGTTTATGGATTTATTTATGTCCCCTTACTGGGTATAACTAGGTAAGACTGCACAAACGGAGCAGATAGCAGCAACAGAGAAGCTAGAAGCTGCATAAGGATTTTCGTTCAGAGTTTGAGATGTCTCCATCTAAAACAAAAGGAAGGTTTCACAGGCCTGCCAGGTGGAACCAAAACGCATTCAGATCCATCACACCAAGCTTAACTACTGCTGAATTGTAACCTACAGCTTCACAAGAACTAAATCCCTTTTTCAGAGTACAAACCGAGACTCGATGCAGCAGTTCGCGGTGAAGAAAGTTTATAGAGGTACGGCAAGAACACGTAGTTGTGCATGCTAATCAATACTTCACCCACTGTTCTATGTTACTCGATGCAAATTTTGTTCCTGCAGTAATACCCAGAAATGCAACCAGTACTTTCATACTCAGTTAAGCATTGGCCGCAATGTCCAGCAGTTCCACAGGCCGCCAGTAAGAAAATTCCAAACCTATTTGAGTATTTCTTGCCCGGGACATGACTTGCGAAATGATATAATTAACCCTAATGAAACAACGAGGAATGGAAATATGTTAAAACATCTATCGGCCAATTGCAGCAGCTAAATTCAGATGTTGGCAAAAACTAGGCCAACAATTACTAGTGCCAGTAATTAGGCACCAGATTGGGTTACTATGAAGTAAGACGAGACTACAACAGAAGAGCAAGTGGACACACATATAAAAAATGACATCAATCACAATAAATCAAAATTAGGTTGATACCATGCCCTAATTCAGTCAGGAAACAGTAGTTCCACCTAAAATCAACATGCTTCTTACTTGTAACACATCAAGGCATATCCAAACAATAACAAAGCAAAAGTCTAGAGAGAAAACAGGAACATGCTTCTTCAGCGCCTTAAGACATGTGTTGCAAGGCCAGTTGAGAATCCGGGTAGTTGATGGTGTAGCTGCAGAGAAGCTGGATGATGGTGAAAGGACGGTCGGCGACGAGGACAAACTTTGTGTCCCGCTCCACGAATTCGGGGGCTTCAGAGATCCTCTCTTCTTGGTTGTCCTTGATGTTGTACTTGTAGATATGAGCCGACGAACCCAGATGTTCAATGTAGTACACGCAGTTTGCCTCGATGCTTGGAAAATCATATGCATCGACCGGTAGGCACCTGCGGTGGCCAATGAAGATGGCAAAATTGTTGATGCTCTCCATAAGCACGAGCTTACCTATCTTGGTGTTCATCTTGTACACAAAGAGGAGTGTGTCGAACTTCAGGACGAGTGGCATATGTGTCTCCAAACCCACCGGAAAACACCGGATGCGGTCGTCGTTTGCATCTCCAGGAAGATCAGCGGAAAAAACCTTGGCAAAGTCACCATGAAGAAACCTCACCAGATTGCCTAACTCATCAAAGGCACCATCATACCCGGGACCAGAAGAGAGGGTGGGTTCGCACCACCTACGAGCTCCTTCCGGATCAAATTATAAGCTGCTTGCTTAAGCTCTCGAGAGACGAAACTTTCACTTTCTGAAACGGCCGTGTATCGCTTGCGAGACGAGTCTCCGAGCAGAAAGAGGGCAAGCGAAGATGTCTTCTTATAGGAAGAGACGAAGGCGACTGTAACCTCGGGCGGCATAGGAGCCGCAAAAGAGACCAGGTGGCCAGTGAGAGGGTTAAACACAGCGGCGGCATGAGGAGGGCTCCTGTCCGCCAGCACGAAGAAGGCGCCGTGGGTGGCGACGATGTAGTAGTCCAGCAGCAGCGGGAGCTTCTTGTGGAGGAAGCGGCCAGTGGCGGTGTTCAACAGGGTCCGCCTGTGGTCGTCGCTCTGGCAGACCTCGTCGAGGACTATCCACAGGAGCGGATGGAAGCGGTGGTCGGCGTCGTTCTTAGGGTCGTCGGTGGCGCGGCGCCAGTTGGGGCAGACTGCGCGGAAGCACACGTAGTGGTCGAGATCATTGGTGGGCAGGAAGGTTTCGGCGATGCGACGGACAAGGTCGTCCGGGAGCGAGGACCAGCCTTCTGCAACCGTGATGGTTTCTAGACGACTCGTATCCTGCTTCATCCTTTTCGCCGGTGGAGGAACTTCAGCGGGTGCGGCCGCCATTGCTGCACGGGCTCGAGTTGGTTCTGGATCTCAATAAGGGACGGAATCGATTACACAATGTGGTCCAAAGCCCTAAACCTCCCTGCGACAAGGGACGTACGTGAGGATTTTGTAACAGTTTTTAAATCTCGTTTATTATCTGACAAGTCGTCCTAGAAACAAAGTTGGACCCACTTGGCCCGATCCCATGGCAACTAACTACGTAGACAATTCGGCCCATATTTGTTGCGCATAACAAACTTGGTCAAATTCTCTCAATTTCATCGAATTTCGCCCAACTCCTGCTAGTGCTGATAAATATTGACGAGGTTTGGTCTATGCTACGAATCTTGCTGATTTCTTTAAATGCTCTGTGGGGAACATGCCATTTACCTACTTAATTAGGTTTACTACTGGGCGCCGCTAGACCTACTTTGATGGAGCTTGCACCTCTAGCTGATACGGAGTAGTGTGGAGCGGGGCTTGTATGCGTGTTCATGTTTTCTGATTTACGGTAGCAAGCTCACGGCTCACCTTTGGTATTTCGGTGCTGTCTTCTTTGCCTTCGTTTATGTGCATGCTCAAACTGAACAAAAGGATCGTTAAGACGGTGGACCGAGCGAGGAGGCGCTGTTTGTGGGATAAAAAATATATACGGATAGACACAATTCATTGGCAGCCTAGGATTTGGTCTGTAGACCTAAAGCTAAGGGAGGTCTGGGTGTCATTAACATGGAGATTCAAAACGATTCGTTGTTTTATGACATCCGTACAAGTTCTTCCAGCATGAGGATACGCCCTGGGTGAGGATGGTTTGGCAAGCTTACAACAGCAATTATGTTCCCCAAGCAGTAGGCATGGTTGCGTCTTTCTGGTGTTGTGACATCTGCAGTTTGCTCAAAACATTCAGATATGATTCGCATTGCACGTCGAGTATTGGTGTTTTGATTTTGTTTTGGAAAGATTTATGATGGCAGGACTTGATGTTGAGAGAATTCCCAGACATTTTTCTCTCGGTCTCAATCCAGAATCAGATGTGCCTTTTACACTCGTTTATACTGCCAGGGTCTCGGACAATTACAGCAGCGTTTTGCTATTCCTATATCTGAAAAAGCTATGCAGGAACTACATTAAGTGGAATCTATTCTTGACGCCATGAAAGAAGACACTCAAGATAGATAGATATTTGATGTTTGGTCTTTCCTGAAGAGGGAGATGAGGCCTATTCATCTACTGCACATTACAGATTTATTTTTGAAAGCCTGCATGGATAACCCATTTACAGAACACTTTGGAAGAGCAAATGTTTGCCAGAAAAAAAAAGGTTTTGTATTACTTTTTCTTGTGGATCGTTTAAATACCAGAGAATGATGGAGCGAAGACATTGGCACTTAAAGATTCTGGGGTAAATTGTATACTTTGTAATCAGAATCAAAGGGAGAGCAGAGAACATCTATTCTTTAGTTGTTACTTTGGGGCCAGATGTTCGAGGAGATTGGATATTGAATGGGGTAAAAAGGGGAAAATACATTTGCCTCGCATTAATTCCCACTGAATTCATCCACATTGCCTAAACTTAAACTGATGCATTTCGTTGCCATGAAGAATCTCCACTATCTTTCTTTTTGACTGAACTAGGCATAACTCAATCCAAAGTTTCCTTACAGAATATGGTCTGAAGAAAGATGGAGGTCAGTTCATTATTCTCAATAAATTGATCAATACTATCACAACTATTGCGACAGAAAAGTAATATAATTGAGAGTAGTTAAAGATGGAAATGCTAGGCTCTTGGCCTTCCACAGCGTATGGTTTTATCGGTGCCCAAAACGACTTTGAGGCATCGAGCACCGATGCCCTCCGCTGCGGAGGCGTTGCCGCAAAAACAATTCAGGGAATCGGAGCAGCTAGGTGCTCCGATGCCTCAACTCATTGGCTAATATAATATTATTGCTAACGAATGCATCAGCCAATAGAAAGGCAGGGAAGGAAAGAGGGAAGCTGGCTTAGTCAAATTTGTTGTCCTCGTATGGGTCCCACTTTTCTATGGGCACTGGCTGTACGCTGTGAGACCGGAGCCTTAATCTTTTTCTTGAGGCATCACTATGAGGTGGCAAACTTTTCGGAGTTTTGGGCATCGCCACGCTGTGGAAGGCCGCATGCTTGCAACTAGCCAGCATAAAAAAGGAAGTAGGGCCAACAAGAAGTAAGTAGCATTATTTTAGTCATTTTTTAATGGTTAACCTTTTTTTAAAGTGGGTCTTGTACTGGTTAACTAACAAGGTTCATTTGTGGGATATAATTTTAGAAGCGCTGAGTTTGTTGGGCGAGATGTGCATGCAATTCTTTAGCGCACATATCATCTCTACTTGTTAGTTCACAGTTTTTTTTTGTCCACCATAGATAGTAACATGTACAGAGCTAGCTTCAAGAGACATGTTTTGATCAATTTGACAGGCTTATTGGATTGCTAAATCTGATAGATTGTGAGGGTTTGTCAAGATAAGAATTCTAAGTTCCTTCCAAAAGAGTTAATACCTGAAATGGGTTTTCCAGGAATATCTAACATCTCTGACGCCGGTGGTGCTAGCAATGATAGCTCAAAATCTCAAATCAAGGCCCAACATGAAGAGAACACCTCACCTTTGAAACTTTCATTGCAAACCTGTCAAAATGCTCGTCTTGCAATATGCTCATTACAAACAGATCAGAGCCAGGAACAGGCTGGTTAATGCCATATAGCATAGCTAAACTAGAAGAGAACACCTTACCTCTGAAACTTTCATCGCAAACCTTTCAAAATGCTCATTACAAACAGATCAGAGCCAGGAACAGGCTAGTTAATGCCATATAGCATAACTAAACTAGAAGAGAACACCTTACCTCTAAAACTTTCATCGCAAACCTTTCAAAATGGTCATCTTGCAATATGCTCATTACAAGCAGGTCAGAGCCGGGAACAAGCTGGTTAATGTCATATAGCATAACTAGTAACCTAGATTGTGCATACAGGGCGCCACGAGTCATTCACGATTTAGTAGTAAACATAGATTGCACACTCAACATGAACTAACTTAAATGTGTATCCTGCATGTCAACAAGGCAAACAACACACATGTCTCTCTGCCAATATTTATGTAATTTGCCTTGCATTTTAGACCCCCTTAAATACTTCTGATCTATTCGAAAGCGGTGTTCACTGCCCTGGTGCCCAAGTGTAGCCCACAACACCACTACATGATCAACTTTTCTAGAAATTACATAAATATTGGCAGGAGACCAAGCGACGAGGGGAAGTTATAAGTAAACAGAAACCACAATGAAACATATATAAAAAGAAAGTATGAAAGTATATAATAAAATATTCTTGAATAAGGAAATTGTGAATTTCACATATCTTATGCTTTTATTTAGTTTTTGATTCTAATAAAACTCTCACACTTGAATTTATTCTTAAGACAGTCATTTGAATATTTACGCTTATATTAAAATTATTACCCATTTTATGCTTTTCCTGCTTCAAAATTTGTTTGTGGAATTTAATACAGAAATTTGGTGACTTGAAAAACCTGTGTGTTGTGATTAGGTATAATCTCATTGGAACTACTCAAAATTATCAAAAGGACATAACATACACCAGGACCAAAGATCGTATGAACGTTGTTTAAGAGCTTAGGACGGGAAACCACTCAGGGCAATAATCTAGAGAACAACAATATTTTTTTATAGTACTACTACATTTTTGTTTACTAAATAATATGTTTCTCACTTAGACTATATATGTTGTGATATCGAATACACACGTTATCTCATCATTACCCACATTTTACCTTTTAAGTAGTCATGGGCAGAAGTTTGACCGGTACTACGAGGCAGGAATATCCGGTCCAAGTACCGAGGCACTTCCGGTCCAGTACAGAGAATTGCACCACAAAGGCGCAACATAGTGGACACGTACGGTAGTTCCGCACTGCCCCCTGCACATTCACGTACATTCTCTCACACCATAGGAGGGTTAGTTGTGCCAAATATGGATTTCTATACGCGATTCAACTCATACGTTGCGAAGCAGATTCCCCACACTTGATATTACACGGTTCCATACCAACCCAAATAAATAGAAAAACGTCGGGAAGCTGTCTCTATATTAACCTTTTTTAGTCGAGGGACTTCCAACAATTTATGCTTCTCTTCGGATGTGCCTAGTCACTATCAAATAGCTCAAGCACATGGTTTATAGGGAGATGACTTCAATGATATCTTGTTGTTTATGCCGTCATTTTTTGGTATTTCCTTATGTATTTGATGCTTTGAATGTTGTTCATCAGCTCCCATGTACCTTGGGGAGCTCCTATATATACCACGCACTACGCGGAGGAAAACTCCCGTTCGCGTACCCTCCCGGCAGTGTTTCTCCTATTGGGCCGCTCCCAATGTGGGCCAAATAATAGGTAGTATTTTTTCTCTTATTTTGTTTTATTTTTAATTTTATTTTCCTTTTTTAAGTAAATGATGCCCACGGGTATAGGGGATCGTTGAAATCTTCGTTGGGAAGTATTACCCAAATTTATAGTTCGACTCAAGGGGAACACAAGAATACCAATAAGACTTTAGCAATTGAGGCGTCACTCTCAACCACACATGTATATCAATAAACTTGCAGCAGTGATAGTTATGACAGTAGGATGATTCAAGCAAGCAAAATAAAACAGCAGTAGTAAATAAGGGTTTCCCAGTTTTCACCGGAAAAGTGAAAGTGTAACTCAGAGATTTAAAACGTAGGCATGAGGTGATAGCGGGGTGTTGCATGAATAAGATTGATCATATAATAAGATACAAATAGCAATGGGACTTATCTCTAATTCCGATATATGTAGGTATGTGTTCCGTAAATAATTGTGCATACTAACCAAGAGAATTTGCACAACATCTATTGTCCTACCTGCCCATTTCACCGGGGCCAACTTGGAACTACAGGTAATTAAGGTCTACCCTTTCAAATAGCCCGGAACAACGCATTAACACTTCATGAACACATAGAATCCTCAAACTAAAACATCTCCCCCTTGTTTTCCCTATATGTCACTTTTAGGGTTCGCATGTTCAACATAATAGCAGGTGATACACTTAGCAGATAAATATCAAACTCAAATATATGATGGGGCAAAATAAGTTCAGTACTGAAATCATGCCACTCGGGCTCTAGTAGCAAGCATTAAACATAGCATAAGTGCATCAACACAATACAAAAATATCCTCAAGATAAACCCCTAAGATCTCGGACAACGGGTATCATTACATGATCAATCTCATCCAATCCCCATCCACCTCATATGCCTACAGTGGACTACTCACACATGGTGATGGTGAAGGAGCTCATGGTCGATGGAGATGAAGGCGGTGAAAATGGCGGTGAAGACGGCCTCCGGATCCTTCCTCCGGGGGAGAAATCCTGGATCAATCTGTCTCCGAAAACGAAGATCGTGGTGGCGGCGCTCTGTTTCGCGAAAACTCCTCTCCTTCTAGGTCAGCCACATTTTTGTATATATGAGGGGGTACGCGAAAGCCGAAGGAGAGGTAGTGCCCGAGGCTCCAGATGGGTGGGCCCACGCGGCCAAGGAATCTGGCCGCGTGGGGCCCACTCTTTTGGCCCTCGGACGGTTCCTCGTGTCCATCTTTTGCACGATACCCTTCTTTTCCGTAAAAATTGACGTGGTATTTTTCTCCGATTTAATTTCCTGCAAAAACAACTAGAAAAGAGACTTTGCTAAAAACAGCGTCAGATTCAGCAGTTTTATTCAAATATGGGAAGATTCCGGAGCAAATTATGAAGCAAAGTGCTTGGAAAAGTAGATGCATTTTAGGTGCATCAACTCCCCCAAGCTTAGCTCGTTGTTTGTCCTCGAACAACTCAAACATAGTGCAGAAGCGATAAAAAGACTTTGACAAGAACTTTGCATTGCATATGTAACACCGTTTAATACCAACAAGTATTCAAAACATAACTTCCATAACAAATAACAAAATGCTAGCAAAGGTGCATCTAATCAGTGTTAAACCATTTATATTTGTTGCAAGAGAAATAACATGAAGTGTCAGCACTTGGATGAGTTTGCCTTACTGTAGAAATAGACAAAGGTTCTTGCATCGCTTTTGATTGAATCATGTCAAGATTTTTGAGATCTTTCGATTCTTTCTTTTATTGACTAGTGAACTCATTGTGCATACAACCTTGCTCTCAGTTTTGTCAATCCATTTGGTGTTCCCTATTATGACTCATATGCTTGACCAACTAATGGTAGAGAGCCTCATGCCCGGTGAATACGAGTACCTACACCACGGTGTTACTCAACTCGGGCCACAAAGCAAGTTTAAATTTCTAAGTCATTGCAAGTAATAATAGCGTCATCAAGAGAGTCAACTGGGGTACCTCTTGTCCCAGGACATGGAACAAGCCCATGTCAAAACGACAAGACAAACAGACAATGAACAATCTCAGCAAGGCTTTGATACCTGCAAAAGTAAACGGAATTAGGTTGAGACTCCAAGTGCAGAGTGTATAGTAAGTGGAAGACAGTTTTCCCCACGAGGGGTGACTCGAGGGTTTAATATCGAACTCTCGGGGAATCTGAAGTGGTAGATTTATCTTCTTATCCTTCTTTTGGTTACCTACAAAACAAGGTTAGATGTTTTGGTCCTCAACCTCACCTGTGGTTGTCAAGCACAAGGTGCAAGAATGATATCAGGATAGTTATGCAATGCAAATAAAAAATAAATATGCAATGATGGTGGATGCAATGATAAATGATATTTTTGGGTTTTGAATGATGTATGCAAGATGACAAGTATTTTTGTATTTTCGGATTTAATGATGGCTGAAAATAGAAAAGTGGTATATGGTGTTGGAAAGGTGTTTCTTATGATTAAAAATGGACTGGGGTTCATGGTTTCACAAATGCACTCTCTCTTTATAAAGTGGTAGACAATGGAACACACACAGTTAACATATGAGATTGCAACACAGGGTTTGATAACAAGTTACTTAGATATATGGACATCACGTCCTAACATAGAGATCTTTTGGTTATTAACCTCTCTTATACTCCACCAAGATGCGAACTAAATCATAACATCTCAGTAATTAAGATAACTCAGAGTATAGCATTAAGTATCATGACATGAAGTGAAAATAAGAACATGCTAGATCTAGTCATGGAGTAGTGCCAATGGTCACGCCCACATCCCCGGTAGCATGGTATTTTAGTTTATCCCTAGTGAGGTAACAAAGTAAGTTAAAGATACCAAAGTGGATCGCAGAACTTTCTCTCACGTTCACTGCAGTAGCCACCCCCCGTTACTCCAACTAATGCACACGTTCCCCCACACACGCTCTCATAAACATGCTTGATCAAAACAAGTAGACAAGAACGGGGTACATAATATGCATCTATACTCATAACTGAAACAAACATTGCAATCTCAAACATATATTAACTCATAAAGATCCACCACAAAGGTATTACAACGGTGACCGTAATCATGTTTAGCAGCTCATACGGTGCTAATTAGTGAAGCTCAAGAGAGGAGAGATACATAAGTTACTTCCACAAACCCATAGTCCAGAGGTGGACTACTCCCTCTTCATCATGGAGACGGTGGAGAAGTCGATGGAGAAGATGGAGACCACGCCGGCAGCGCCCCGCCGGAGTTTTCCCCCTCCAATCTGCAGCTCCTGATCTCCGTTTCGGTGTTTCTGTGTTTGTGCGGCGCTTTTTCCAGAGAACGTCGGGGGACCTTTTTTATAGGCGTTTTTAGGTCAAGACGATGTCGGTGGAGAAGAGATCGAAGGCAACGGAGCCACGAGGCCCAAATGGGTGGGTCCCACGCGGCTACAGTACCTGGCCGCGTGGGCCCCCCTCGTTTGGCCCTCGAGCCTCCGTTTGCTCGCTTCCTTCGCCCACAGGTCTTCTTCCTTCCAAATATTGACGCCCGTAAATTTCCAGGTGATTTCGTTGACGTTTGGGTCCCTGAAACATTAAAATAAGAAAACGGGGTTTTCTGCCTATGCAGGGTTAATTCCATAAAAATAGGAAATAAATGAATATTCCCAAAAATCATTATAAAACATTGATATAACCCTTATATGATGCAAATATGATTGGAATATAAGCAATTAAAGTGCAAAGTTCATGTATGCATTTTACATGCATCAATGATGCATGGCTTAGGTTGGCGGCCCAGACGTCTCTCTAGCCATTTATACCCACTCCTCAAACTTACTAAGTTTCCGCATTTATTTGGCACCATGATAAGCATCCATAAACAAAAGTACATGATATCAACTAAATGTAATTTAGTGCAATGTTGAAAGCTTTCTATGTGTCAGCACATATAAGTTAACTCCCAACCCCTAAGCTTGTCAAGCATATGACTTCATGTTTAACATTTGAAAAACTCTTTTACTTTCTCTTTGGTTGGCAAGTTTAGCAAGCACAATGGGATGCGTAGACCTTTGTTTAGAGCCACAGTTACTCAATCCACAGCCAAGTGTTGTCACTAAATAATATCTCACTTGCATCATCATATAACATACTAGAACACGGAGAAGATAAACATTTGCTACCACTTCCCTAGATGTTAAAGAAACTATGATGTGCGCACTTGCTGTTATTAAAAAGTCCACATAAGCACGGCAAAGGTGTCATACCTTTCATCCACTTCATGCACATCAACTCATCATCGTTGTTCTCCTCTCCCAACTTGAACTGCGCAATAAAAACTCAAATCTGCCATAAAACGTTACTGCATACAGAACTGTTTTTGCCCTACCTAAACACCTCAGAATAATCTCATATTTTACGGGTGCATAGGTTATGAAAAGTTGCAGTAGTGGTTAAAATTTTAGCTCATTCGGAGTTACAGAAAAAAAATGAAAAAAAAACAGTGAGCAGATTTCAGCAATTCCTGCACCTCCGTTTTTACTTTGGATTCAAGAAAACGAAAATATTTTTGTTCTTTTTAGTTTTTAGATGCATAAAGTAAATGACCAGAAGTAAATAAGCAAAAGAAACAAATAAAATCTTTTTGTGTTTTTGTGATTTTCAGAACAAGAAACTAAAACATAACAAGATAAAAGTGATATAAAACAACGAATGGAAAGGGAGAGAAGTACTCCCCCAAGCTTGCGATCAAGCTAGTATCCCGGATGGTAATCGTACCCACCACTTCCATCTCCAGGGAAGTAACCATATTGGTAGCCTTGCATTCCTGGATATTGGGGCTCCTCTTGAGGTTGCACTCCTCCACGGTCCACTTCCCGGTAGTCCTGTCAAAAAGGTCAGCACGAGGGAGCCTAATGGACACATTTTGTCCATTAGAACTCTTATAGCTATACATATAATGATCCTCATGCCTCTCACTCATTTCCATGCGAGAAGTCAAAGTAAAATCAAGTAAATTAGACTCTCTCACTAGGCTACCCATGTTATTATCAAAACCTCTCTCTTCCTTAATGTGCTCATATACTAAAGTAGCAATGGCACCAGCATAAATAGGAGTGCAATCAGTATTATTCCTCCTCACAGCCAAGTGCAAGGACCTAGCAAGAATTACTCCCAAGTTATACTCACACGGTATGTTCTCTTTTGCACATTTAAGTAAATAAATCATGGGTCCAGTGCAAGCAGAAGTGTTATCTCTAGCAATAAATCCTCTTGCAAGGAACAAGGCAAAGTATCTCAAACCGGGGTGTTGTATGCAAGTGAATTTACCCCTATTAAGTCTATCAGGAATGTTCACAGAAATACTACGCCAAAAAGCAACAAGTTCTTGGTTAGAATCAGCACGGGTCTCCTCCCAACTACCCGTGTTCTCTACGCGAATAGCTTTGCAGAACTCATCTAATGACATAACCAAGCGCTGCCCCCTCATAGTAAATTTAATGACAAAGGTGGGAGACGGTGGCTTACTTTTCTTACTGTGTTTGTAGTTTTCGGGGCCCTCGAACCGGAATGTGGAGAGGAATTCTCGCGAGAGTTCCTCGTATGTGTTCCGTGGATGAAGGGAGAACTCGAGTAAGCCAGCTGCAGCGGCGAAGGCGTTGAAGTCCTCCTTTATCCCCCAATGATCAAGAACCACGGGGTCTTGCCATTTTGTTGCATGAATCCGAAGCCTCTCCCCTGCATATACCGCACCATCCTCCCAAAGGTGGTTGTCATCATAATTCTCGGAAACTCTAGATGATCTTCTCCTTGGTCTCGAAGTCATCCCAAACAATCCTTTACCTTTGTTCATGATGAAACCTTGCTGTCCAAAAATAATATCCAACAAAAATTAAGATGTAACACTCTAAAACAACATTGAGCCATCCATAACTAGTCTCCACATCAATATCATGCATCAATATCAACTAGAAAACTTAAATCCATGGATTTCTCAAGCATATTAGGTGACACCTAGTGCAGCAAAATACTTCATACATAAAGCATAAGAACAAAAAGTAATTGGATGGGTGGAGGAGTCACATACCAAGGAGCAATCCCACCAAACAGATTTGAAAAATCTGCCCTAAACTTGGAGATCCAAGGATAGCAGGAAGAAGGAGCTCGGGAAAATTTGGGAAAAATACCTGGAGCTGGTTTTCTGTCGAGGGGAAGGAGATGGGCACAGGGCACTCACCTAACTCCACCTGGGGCCAAAGTTAGTGGGTCCCACGCGGCCAAGGAATCTGGCCGCGTGGGACACCCTCTTTTGGTCCCTGGTGGCCTCCTGGTGTCCCACTTTTGGCTGTTGGTCCCTCTGGTAAAATAACTTACCTCCAAATTTTTCTGGAATTTTTCGAGAAAATTTTCTGAAGAGAATTTTTCAAACTTCATATTCTGGAATTTCTGAACTCTGAAATAATTATGATTATGCATATACTCCAAAACTCTAGGATAAATAAAATTAAAATGCAATACAAATTTTTATGGGAATCAAGTTTTCATCATTTCCACATTAGTAATGAGGTTGATCAAGTCTCATTAATAATATGTAAAAGATATAATACATGATTCTTATTTTATATATATAAAGAAGAAATTCAAGATACCTCATATTTGATTGGAATAGTTCCAATCATCAAGGTAGCATACTTTGGTGCAGGAGGTGGTAGTGCAATTCAAAGCTTCCAATCATAATAGTATTTCTTTGAATAGAATTCACACTCTTGTTTATCATTGTAACAGGATTCTTCTTGGGAAAATAGATAGTATGCTCATTTCCTTTGACATTAAATGTCACTTTGCTCTCAGTGCAATTTATCACAGCTCCTGCAGTGTTTAAAAAGGGTCTTCCAAGAATAATAGATAGATTATCATCCTCAGGCATTTCTAATATAACAAAGTCTGTAGGAATTAACACATTAGCTATAGAGATAGGAACATCCTCACATATACCTATAGGCACAGCAGTTGATTTATCAGCCATTTGCAATGAAACTTCAGTTGGAACCAATTTATTCAGGTTAAGTTTCTTATATAAAGAAAAAGGCATAACACTAACACCAGCTCCTAAATCACATAATGCATATTTCACATAAGTTTCTTTAATATGACAAGGAATAGTTGGAATACCAGGATCTCCACGCTTTTCAGGCAATTTCCCCTCAAATGAATAATTAGCAAGCATAGCAGTAATTGCATCAGTAGGTATCTTCCTTTTATTAGTGACAATATCTTTCATATATTTTGAATATGGAGGAATTTTAATAGCATCAACAAGAGGAATTTGCAAACATAAAGTTTTAATCAACTCAAGAAATTTCTCAAACCTAGCATCATCCAAAGATTTCATTACCTCTTGGGGATATGGTATGGGTCTTTGTACCCATGGATCCCTCTCTTTACCTTTTTGTTGATTTGGATGCTTCTTCTTTTTATTCTTCTCAATAGATGGTTGAGGGTCTTCTTTTTCAGGAGGTTCAGGTTCTTCAATATTTTCAGCTTCATGTTGTTCTTCTTCAGGTGGAGATGATTCCTCTTCTTCATTATTATCATCTTCAGTCTCAGCATCAGAAATAGAAATATCCTTATCTTGTTCTTGAGAATCATCAATATCTTCGTTTTCATTGGGAGATTTTCCTGCAGAAGATTTCTTCTTGAGAGCCTCTTGCTCTTTCCTCTTGGGATGGTCTTCAGGATAGTCAGGATCCTGAGTACTTGCACCACCTCTAGTATTAACTCCACAAACCTGTTTCTTCTCAATAAGATTTGCATACAATTGATTTTGAAGAGAAACCATTTGTTCAACTTGATTATTCATCATCTCACAATGTTTAATAATTCTTCTAACCTCTCCCACACTAGCATTTAAATTTTCACGAAGAAATTTAATTTTATGAGAGTTTTCCATAATACTCATTCTAATATCATGCTCCTCAGGATCGTTATAATAAGCAAAATCATTAATGTACGATACATCAATAGGAGGTGTTACCTTTTCATTACCTTCCATAGAGCTAATAGCATTGACTTGGATTGGAAAACATGGTTGATCAATAGGAAGTTTAACACCCATTTCAGATAATTCCTTGAGATGAGAGGTTTTAATTCCCTTCTCTTTAATAGCCTTGGAAGCTTCTTTCATTGTCTCTTTGTTTAACTTAAGAATGCCTCCTTTCTTCTCTGGAAATATCTCTTTTCCATCTATCTCTTCAATATTCCAATCTTCATAATTTCTAGAGATAGTCTCCAATAACTCAGTTGCTTCATCAACGGTCCTTTCCCTGAAAACATTACCTGCAATACTATCAAGATAGCCTCTAGTGTTTTCAGTTAGTCCATTGTAAAATATATCAAGTATTTCATTACTCTTGAAGCCATGGGTAGGACATTTCCTAACCATCTTACTGTACCTCCCCCAAGCTTGGGGTAGATCCTCCTTCTCTTTCTGTGAAAAGTTGCTAATCTCAATAGTTAAACCATGGATCTTATCTGAAGGGAAATATTTATTATAGAATAGCTGCAAGCATTCCTCTTTACTAGTAATAGATCCAGGTTCTAAATGATTATACCAAGTTTTAGCATTTCCTCCCAAGGTAAAAGGAAACAACTTTAAGAAATAATAGCGTTGGTGGATTTCATCTTTACCAAATAGCACAGATAAATCATGCAAAACAGCAATGTGTTCAAAAGGAAACTCATCATCTCTCCCATAAAACTTAAACTTCTCAGCTTTTTCAATTATTTCAGGATCAACACTAAACTCATAATCTTTATCTTTAATTTTAATAGCTGGAGCATTCATTTTCTTAGTAACAGGGAAATAATCATCAAGAGGAGAATTTTTATAGCTATCAAGTTTATCCAATTTATCATAATTCGAATCCATAAAAGCCATAGTAAATGCATCTTCTTCCTCAGAAGAAGTTTCATGTTCATCATCACAATATTCAATATCTTCCAACTCAGACTCCACATTTTCAACAATAGCAGATTCAGGTGTTTCAGTTATCTCAGATGTTTCAGGTGTCACTTCTTTGTCTACGCTACCACATATTAAATTATTTTCAATACTAGTAGACATCTTAGACAATGGTGAACTAGATAAAGCTTTTTCTTTCTTCTTAGCAATAATAGCAGAAGCAACATTAGGTGAAAAGTTTGGCCTACTTGGCAAATCAGTACCTCTACGAGTAGTTGAAGGCCTTACTTCCTTCGGAGTATTCTTTTCCTTTCCCATAGTTGGGAACAAGCAAGTGCAGCAAATAAATGATAACAAGTTGTCTTACCAATAAAGCTAGGCTCCCCGGCAACGGCGCCAGAAAATGTCTTGATGCCCACAAGTATAGGGGATCGTTGAAATCTTCGTTGGGAAGTATTACCCAAATTTATAGTTCGACTCAAGGGGAACACAAGAATACCAATAAGACTTTAGCAATTGAGGCGTCACTCTCAACCACACCTGTATATCAATAAACTTGCAGCAGTGATAGTTATGGCAGTAGGATGATTCAAGCAAGCAAAATAAAACAGCAGTAGTAAACAAGGGTTTCCCAGTTTTCACCGGAAAAGTGAAAGTGTAACTCAGAGATTTAAAACGTAGGCATGAGGTGATAGCGGGGTGTTGCATGAATAAGATTGATCATATAATAATATACAAATAGCAATGGGACTTATCTCTAACTCCGATATATGTAGGTATGTGTTCCGTAAATAGTTGTGCGTACTAACCAAGAGAATTTGCACAACATCTATTGTCCTACCTGCCCATTTCACCGGGGCCAACTTGGAACTACAGGTAATTAAGGTCTACCCTTTCGAATAGCCCGGAACAACGCATTAACACTTCATGAACACATAGAATCCTCAAACTAAAACATCTCCCCCTTGTTTTCCCTATATGTCACTTTTAGGGTTCGCAGGTTCAACATAATAGCAGGTGATACACTTTGCAGATAAATACCAAACTCAAATATATGATGGGGCAAAATAAGTTCAGTACTGAAATCATGCCACTCGGGCCCTAGTAGCAAGCATTAAACATAGCATAAGTGCATCAACACAATACAAAAATATCCTCAAGATAAACCCCTAAGATCTCGGACAACGGGTATCATTACATGATCAATCTCATCCAATCCCCATCCACCTCATATGCCTACAGTGGACTACTCACACATGGTGATGGTGAAGGAGCTCATGGTCGATGGAGATGAAGGCGGTGAAGATGGCGGTGAAGACGGCCTCCGGATCCCTCCTCCGGGGGAGAAATCCTGGATCAATCTGTCTCCGAAAACGAAGATCGTGGTGGCGGCGGCGCTCTGTTTCGCGAAAGCTCCTCCCTTCTAGGTCAGC
This sequence comes from Poa pratensis, assembly GCA_947311845.1. Classification (NCBI taxonomy): domain Eukaryota; kingdom Viridiplantae; phylum Streptophyta; class Magnoliopsida; order Poales; family Poaceae; genus Poa; species Poa pratensis. The sequence goes on along the minus strand of CAMZMU010000057.1, from coordinate 50,743,811 downwards.
CACTTTTTCGTATATATGAGGGGGTACGCGAAAGCCGAAGGAGAGGCGGTGCCCGAGGCTCCAGATGGGTGGGCCCACGCGGCCAAGGAATCTGGCCGCGTGGGGCCCACTCTTTTGGCCCTCGGACGCTTCCTCGTGTCCATCTTTTGCACGATGCCCTTCTTTTCCATAAAAATTGACGTGGTATTTTTCTCCGATTTAATTTCCTGCAAAAACAACCAGAAAAGAGACTTTGCTAAAAACAGCGTCAGATTCAGCAGTTTTATTCAAATATGGGAAGATTCCGAAACAAATTATGAAGCAAAGTGCTTGGAAAAGTAGATGCATTTTAGATGCATCAGTAAACAATAAAATAAATGAATAACTTTTAAAAAGAGCATTTCTCAAAAATGAACAATTTTTTGAACATGTACATTTTTCAAATGTAAACATTTTTTTGACTCTGAACATTTTTGAAATCCGAATGTTTTTCAACTTTGAACAATTTTTTAATCTGAACAATACTGAAATTTGATTTTTTTAATCTGAACAATTTTCAAAATGAATAATTTTCAAATATGAAAATTTTTAAATCTGAATTATTGTAAAAAAATGAATGATTTTCAGAGACGAACATTTTTAAAGTATGAGTTTTTAAATCCTAAACATTTTAAAAAATGAACAATTTGTAGAAATGCACAATTTTAAATCTGAAACATTTTAAAAATGGAAAATTAAAAAAAACAAATTACAAATTTGAACTTTAAAAATATTAGATGAAACATAAACAAACATAAAAATAAATAACATACAAAGAAAGAATAACCGAAAAGAAAAAGAAAAACAGTTTAGGAAAATGAATAAGAAACAGGAAAACGAACAGAAAAAACATTAACCGGTGAAGCCTATACTGGGCCGACCCATTAGACTTCAATGATATCTTCTTGGGCTGCTGTAAAGGCGAAGAATATAGAGGAAAGGAAACCCAAGAACCTTCCTTTTGCTGCAGACGCTGGACGAGCGGTCGGCGGCGAGGGTCCGGCAGCGCCATCTAGTCTCTTGGAGTCCACTCTTCCTGGTTCGTCAATCTGAACCTGCCTTTACTCTGTTGTTCCAATTTCTCACATTTGAGCACTGAACAGTTGGGTTGGGTTCGATTTCTTACAGCAATGGCGGACACGGGTGTAGAGGCCGCCGCGGAGGGGAGCGACCTGCGCTCCTTCCTCGCCAAGCGCGGCGTGGCCGTCGACCCTGCTGCCGTGGACGACCAGGCCCTCAAGGAGCTGGACGAGAAGTACATCATTGCCAGGCACCTCGACGCCGAGACGGTGCTCTCCAAGATCCAGGATTTGGTGGGGCTGGAGCACAGGGGAGACGAAATCGTCGCCCACGATGGGTTGTCCTACCAGCTTCCGTGTCGGGGCCTGGAGCAGCAGGAGTACGACCCCCTGCTCCGGCAGGTGTGCCTGCGCCGCGGCGGCAAGGTCAATTCTTGCGGAGTCGGCGATCCGGCGACCTCGCGCTGGGCTAAGATCATCACAGCTGTGCTCTCCCATGTCCAGAACCTACTCCTCTGGGACAGTCGCATAAGCACCGACTCTGTGTGCTACTGGGATAAGCTCTTCGGGACGGACAAGAGGATCGTGGATGACGCCGTGCTGGACATATGCTGCCTGCTCGAGTGCATAAGGACATCTCTGAATCTGTATGACCTGAATCCGGGCATTGTCATCGGGCCAGTAATATTCACAATGGAAGATGGCAAAGAGAACCCTTGCAGCTCGTATAGCCCGGAAGGAGCTCGGATACACAAGGACATCTCCAAGATCAGAGTCATGCCAGGTGCAGAGGTCAAGTGCATCCTAGTAGTCTAGGGGGATTCTGTTTTCGACATTTTTAACCATGCGGAAGGTGGACAGATCCGCAAAGAGCTTGGCTGTGTGATTGTCACTGGCGGCGATGGGCAACCGGGTGTCATGGCACGGGCTTTCTTGCGCAAACTCAAGGATTGTCTGTCTGTCCCCGTGTATGCGCTTGTCAACCCCGATCCGGAGGGGATTTCCATCTTCGGTACCTACAAGTTTGGATCATCGGAGGAGCCATTTGACAATGTGGGTCTTACTGTTCTGGACATCAAGTGGATTGGGGTGCAGTTAGGTAAGGCTCTTGCCCTTGACATTAAAAATGCACTGCAGCTGACCAAAGAAGACATATCAATTCTGGAAGGATTATGTGCTAAAAAGTATGTAATGGATGATGAACTATTGAGGACGAACATACATTTCATGATGTACAGGGGGTTGAAAAGCAAGATCGAAGCCTTGTACTATCGTCAGTTCCCTCCTACTGACTACATCCGAAAAGCAATAAACAATCTGGAGGAAATCTGAGTAGTTCGATGTGTTAACTTTGGTAGGGAGACGTGTGCGTAGTTTGCCATGTTGACTCAGCAGGAAGGATAAACATTTAAGTCAGTTCATGTTGAGTGTGCAATCTATGGTTACTACTAATTCATGGATAACTCTTGGTGAACTGTATGCACAATCTAGGTTATAAATTATGCTATATGGCATTGACCAGCTTGTTATCTTTCGTAATGAGGATTGAGGAAGCCTTGGCTCACCATAAATCACATTGCCAGAAGAGCATTTTGGCAGGTTTGCGATGAAAGTTTCAGTTGCGAGGTGTTGTCTTTAGGTTGGGCCTTCATTTGAGCTTTTTGAGCTATCGTTCCTGGCACCACTGACGTCACAGGTTGGTGCACTGTATCCAAAATCTAGGTTAGTAGTTGCATGCATGCTAAGAGCCTAACAATTCCATCTTTAACTACTCCCAATTATATTTTCTTTTCTGTCGCAATAGTTGTGTAGTATTGATCAATTTAATCAATATAACATTTTCTGAACTGGTTATTTATTGAGAATAATGAAGTGACCTCCATGTTTCTTCAGACCATATTTGTGTAGGAAACTTTGGATTCATTTAAACCTAGTTCTGTCAAAATGAAAGATAGTGGATATTCTTCGCGGCAATGAAATGCATCAGGTTGAGTTTAGGCAAGGTGGATGAAATTAGTAGGAATTAATGCTATGTAGGTCGTGGCAAAGGTCCTTGGGATCGGGTAGGACATTCTGATACACGCTGGTTTGTGCTTGCGGAAATTGCAAGAGCTCTTACTCTTCTTTGGTCTGTTTTGTTTTCTCCTAGGAAATTGTCATGGTCCGGTTCTCTCTCATTCAGTAGAATCCTTTATTTTAGACCCTGGTATCTTTAGATTTGCATTTTTTGCTGGATTTTGTTATCTCCTAGTTCTCTTTAAAAGAGGATGTTTGCATCAGTAGAAGTACTTACTGCACATCTTTTTTTACGTTTTTTTTCATGGAACCACATGGGATTCCCCTACGGTATTTTTCTTCTATAATATAAGCGCCCAATATGAGGAGGGAAAATTACATGGTTTATGTGTAGAAGTAGGGGAAGGGAGGGAGCAGAACAAAGCTACTAAACAGGTGTAAAGGGTTTAGAAAACTTATTGTCGGTGTTTTGGGCAGGGTTTAACCCTGTGTACAATGAGGCTCATGTCCTTTCTGAAAACAGCGCCGTTTTAAAATTAAACCATTTCTTTGTTTCCAGAAGATCCACAAAGCATACTTGACAACATCCAGAAGTTTAGGCCCTCGAAAGGAAACTTTATCTCCTTCAAACATTTCTGTAATATCCAGTCTCATCCAACATCTGGCCGCAAAGGAACAATTGAACAATAGATGCTCTCTGCTCTCACTTCGATTCTGACTACAAAGTATAAAATTTACCCCAAACTACAACCTATTTGGTTGGAGGGAATTAAGAAGAGAGAATGAGAAATTAATTTATGGATCTCTGAAGCCCCCGAATTAGTCAAGCACGACACACAGTTTGTCCTCGAGCGCCGACCGTCCTTTCACCATCATCCAGCTTCTCTGCAGCTACACCATTAACATTCCGGATTCTCAACTGGCCTTGCAACACATGTCATAAGGGGCCAAAGAATCTTGTTACAACTTTGGGTGATAATCGACAATGCTGTTCTTTTGCTAAGTAACTGTTCGTGTTTTCTCTCTAGACTTGTGTGTTGTTATTGTTTGGATATATGTGATGTGTTACCGGAAAGAAACATGTTGATTCTAGGTGGAACTACTGTTTGCTGACTTAATTAGGACATGGTATGAACCTAATTTTAATCTATTGTGGTTGATGCTATTATATATAAGCGCGTCCATTTGCTCTTCTCTTGTAGTCATTGTCTTACTTCATAGTAATCCAAGCTTGTGCTTATAAATTTGTGGCAGTAGTAAACGTTGGCCAAATTGTTGCCAACTTCTGAATTGAGCTCCTGCACTTGGATGATTGAACATATTTATGTCCCACGTTTTTATCGTTGGGCTTAATTTTATTATTTTGCAAGTCATGCACCGGGCAAGAAATACGGAAAAAGAATTTGCTTACTGGCGGTCTGTGGAGCTGCTGTACATTGCCGCCAAGGCTTAGACCAGAGTAGGAAAGTGATGTTTAATATACTTTTGTAATGCTCCCTGGGCTCTAAGCTTCGATCCCTTTTACTCGATGCATTTCTTGGCAGGATCAAAACTTGTAGCACGGTTGCTTTTAAGAATTGAGGATGTGCTTTCATTCTTGCAACGAACTTAAAAATCCTCTGCATAAATATTTTTGGTGGGCAGGTGTAGTACTCGTGCATAGATTGTATCCTGTTTAGCAGTAGTTAAGGTCGGCGGGATGGATCTGAAATTCTGAATGCGCTTGGAGGATCTGAATGCGCTCTGGTTCCACCTGGGTTTCCCAGACCGTCCTGTACTTGGCACTGTTGGCAGGCATGGCGAGTCGCAGCCATGTCCCATGGGCCATGGTGCTCTCGAAGTGGACCCTCCACAGCCCCCAACCCCCGTCTCGTACTTGACCGCGCATCCCTCGTCTAGCTCTCGATTTCATGGAGACGGCGAGACACGGAGCGGCGGCCGTTGAATCCTGAATGTGGTGTTCGATTATTCGTGTCCCCGGCGGAGACCACTTCACAGGCGCGCCATGGTCCGGGGATGCGTCTGCCCCAGAAGCCTGAGCTCAGATCTCCAAAAAAGCTTGAGCTCGGCCGTAAGTAACAACAAATCATTTAAATTTCCTGCTAAGACAGGAGGAATTAAAATGGAGACAGAGGTGCAAGAATGAAGAAATTAAAGAAGGCGATCTCAATACAAGATACTTCCATGCTAGAGCGAATGGGAGGCGTAGGAAAAATCGAATTCTTTCTTTAGAACAGGAGGAAGGAATCATTGAAGGTGATACAAACTTAAAAGATTGCATCACCAATTACTATAAACAATTGTTCGGACAGCCAGAAGTCTCATGCATCAATGTCGACTTTGGTAATGTCCTGACCATTAATGAGGCTGAAGCAGCTGGTTTGATTCAACCCTTCACCTTAGAGGAGATCAAGGAGGTAGTATTCTCTATGGAACATAACAAATCCCCTGGACCGGATGGTTTTACAGCAGAATTATATCAATTTTTTTGGGAATTAATAAAGTGGGATCTAAAAGCATTGCTTGATGATTTCCACATGGGGTGACTTAATCTGGCTAGATTAAATTACGGGATTATCACATTGGTTCCGAAATGTAAAGATGCTAAACAAATTCAGAAGTTCCGGCCCATTTGCCTACTTAATGTGAGCTTTAATTTTTTTTACTAAAATCTTGATGAAAAGGTTGGAAAAAACTGTTGATAGAGTTATCTCTCCTGTCCAAACGGCCTTTATTAAAAGGACGTTTTATTATGGAAGGACTAGTTATCCTGCATGAAGCTATGAATAGTATTCATACCGGTAAACAAGATGCAGTTATTTTTAAAGTGGATTTTGAAAAGGCTTACGACAAAATTAAATGGCCCTTTGTGTGTAAAATGCTGAAACTCAAAGGATATCCGGATGTTTGGATTGATTGGGTGATGAAGTCAATGAGAGGTGGACATGTGGCAATTAGAGTTAATGACTCGATTGGTGAATATTTTATTACGCACAAAGGGTTGCGTCAGGGTGATGCTATGTCTCCCCTGTTGTTTGACCTTGCTGCGGATGCTCTTGCAATTGTTTTAGACAATGCTAAACGAGCAGGACTAATTAAAGGGGTGCCAATAAAAGAGAGTAATGGTGGGATACATATGCTTCAGTATGCAGACGATACGATTTTCCTTTTACAGGACGATATCGTCTGCGCTAAAAACCTCAAATTTATTTTATGTGCCTTAGAACAAATGTCAGGTCTTAAAATAAATTTCCATAAAAGCGAGATGTTCCTCTTTAGAAAAGCTGCTGATAGGTGTGAGGATTACAAAACTATTTTTACCTGTCCGAATGGTTCCTTGCCTATGAAATACCTGGGCTTACCTGTACACAAAGTCAGGATCAGAAATAAAGATTGGGGTCAGGTTGAGAGGAAAATAGAGAATAAATGCTCTGGTTGGTTTGGGAGACTGCTAAACATAGCTGGTAGGACTACTTTGGTCCAGTCCTGTCTATCTAATATGCCTCTAAACATGATGTCCTTCTATAAGATGCCTGTTGGCGTCAGGAAAATAGTGGATTATTTTAGAGCTCGATTGGTTTGGCAAGAGGAGAAAGACAAAAGAAAATACCACCTGGTCAGATGGGGGGTTGTATGTCAACCTAAAGACCAGGGCGGTCTGGGTATTATAAATCTGGACATAATGAACCAAGCTTTATTGGCTAAATGGTTGTGGAAATTGCAAACGGAAAATGGTTTATGGCAAACGATCATCAAAAACAAATATATCAAAAATAAATGCATCTTTGGAACTAGATACAAATCTGGGGATTCTCAGTTTTGGTCTGGGATAATGGGTGTGAAGGAAATCTTTTATAAATTTTGCAAAAAAGAAGTCGGAAATGGTGAAAACATAAGGTTTTGGGAGGATTGGTGGGTAGATGATAAACCCTTGAAACTGAGATGCCCAAGAATCTACAACCGTTGCAGAGAAAAAAAAAAGGTCACAGTAGCATTTGTTATGAATAATGGATGGGGATGTTTTACTTTTAGGAGAACACTCCTGGGAGATACCTTACGACTCTGGGAGAATGTCAAATTTTCTTGTGAGGAAGTAATTTTGAGACGTGGAGAAGACCGTATTAGGTGGTCTCTGACTAAGAATGATATCTTTTCGGTTAAGTCGTTATATACAGAATTTAGCCTGAATGAAATTGGTTTCCCACATAAATTCATGTGGAAATCCAAGGTTCCTTAGAAAATTAAAAAATTTCTTTGGTTGGTTCTTCGTAACAGCATTCTAACCAAGGATAATTTACTTAGAAGAGGGTGGAATGGTAATGCCCAATGCCATTTCTGTGGTCAGCCGGAAACGGTTGATCACCTCTTCTTAACTTGCTCGGTTGCGAAATTGATTTGGAGTGTTCTCCGCTGTGCTTTTGATTTCACTGCGGTTCCGAACAATATACAGGGACTTTTTGGTCCGTGGCTGAAAAGCTTTGGCAAAGAAAGGAAACATTTGGTGTTAACTGGGGTGGCAGTTGTGCTCTGGTCCATTTGGAATACCAGAAATGCGGTTTGCTTTGAGAAGAAAATAGTTCAGGATCCTTTTGGGATAATACATCTTATGACACACTGGATTAACTCTTGGTCTATTCTACAGACAAAACAGGAAAGCAGAGAGGCACTGACGTGGGGAGCAAAGCTAACGGAACGGGTGGCAAATGTGGACTTCCACGCTTCGCGAGGTTGGCGTCCTGGGATGCGTAGGATCGCCGGATGAAGAAGCAGATATTTTCCTCGAGCTTAGTTTTTCTGTAGGTTTAGATTCTAGTGGTAGTTGGTGGCGCCCTAAAACCGCTCTCTCTAGAAGCAGTTCTTTCCGGTTGCTCCTGGAGCCTTCATGTTTCATTGTAATTTCCTTTTCTGCATTTACTTTCATGTATGAACTACTAGCATGTGGTTTCTATTAATAGAAATCGGAGGGGCACTCTTTTTTTTAAGTAACAACAAATCAGAACGCATTCTCTCCAGTTGCTTCGCTGTCTAATTCTGAATTTCTACTTCATTTTAATTACAAGTTTTTGGTTCTTGACGCTTCAGATCAAGCAGGGGATCAGCAAGCAAAAGGGTGTGATGGATTGGGGCCCAAAACGTGTTCGACGGAATGCCCAGACTGAAACATATGGGTAATCTACCGGTCTGACGGAGAATTGCATTAGGCATGAAAGAGCCTGCTGCGGTGTTGCCCTCTCTTTGGTCAGCAAAGCCTGTAGATGAAAGACCATCAAGTCCAACCCTACATTTATTTGAATATTTAAGCATGCTTTTATTAAAATTATTTCCCATTTTGTGTTTTTCCTACTTCAAAATTGGTTCGTGGAATTTAATACAGAAATTTGGTGACTTGAAAACCTGTGTGTTGTGACTAGGTATAATCTCTTTGGAACTCCTCAAAACTATCGAAAGGACATAACATACACCAGGACCAAAGATCATATGAACGTTGTTTAAGAGCTTAGGACGGGAAACCACTCAGGCAATAATCTATAGAACAACAATATATTTTTTATAGTACTACTACATTTTGTTTACTAAATTATATATTTCTCACTTACACTTTTTATATTGTGATATCGAATACATACATTATCTCATCATTGCCCACATTTTACCTTTTAACTAGACACGGACAGAAGTTCGACCGGCACTACGGGCCAGGAACATCCGGTCCAAGTACCGAGCCACTTCCGGTCCAGTATAGAGAATTGCACCACAAAGGCGCATCACAGTGGCCACGAACGAACAGTAGTTCCTCACTGCACTTCCTGACCCTGGAACTTTCGAGGTCCCCCCCGCACATTCACGCCTGCAGACTCATAGCAAGATTTCTCTCACACCATAGGAGGGTTAGTGGTGCCAAATATGGTTTTCTATACGCGATTCTACTCATACGTTGCGAAGCGGATTCCCCTCACTTGATATTACACGGTTCATACCTACTCAAATAAAAAGAAAAACGTCGGGAAGCCGTCTCTATTAACCTTTTTCATCGAGGGACTTCCAACAATTTATGCTTCTCTTCGGATGTGCCTAGTCACTATCAAATAGCTCAAGCACATGGTTTATAGGGAGAGGACTTCAATGATATCATGTTGTTTATGTCGTCATTTTTTGGTGTTTGCTTATGTATTTGATGCTTTGAATGTTGTTCATCAGCTCCCATGTACCTTGGGGAGCTCCTATACCACGCGCTACGCGGACGAAAACTCCCGCCCACAGTGTTTCTCCTATTGGGTCACTCCGAATGCGGCTCAAATAATAGGTAGTGTTTGTTCTCTTCTTTTGTTTTCATTTTTTATTTTCTTTTCTGTTTTAGTAAACAATAAAATAAATGAATAATTTTCAAAAAAGAGCATTTCTCAAAATGAACATTTTTTTAATTTGAACATTTTTCAAATCTGTCCATTTTTCAAATCTAAACATTTTTAAAATCCAAATGTTTTCCACAGGCCCATTAGCTGGGGGGGGGGGGGGGGGGTACTCGTCTTGGGCTGCTGCGAAGGCAAAGAATAGAGAGGAAAGGAACCCCAGGAAACCCCAAGAACTTTCCTTTTGCGGCGGACGCCGGACGAGCGGTCGGCGGCGAGGGTCCGGTAGCGCCATCTCATCTCTTGGAGTCCTCCACTCTTCCTGGTTCGTCAGTCTGAATCGTCCTTTACTCTGTGGTTCCAATTTCCCACATTTGAGCACTGAACAGTTGGGTTGGGTTCTATTTCTTGCAGCAATGACGGACCCGAGTGTAGAGGCCGCCGCAGAGGGGAGCGACATGCGCTCCTTCCTCGCCAAGCGCGGCGTCGCCGTCGACCCTGCTGCCGTGGACGACCATGTTATCACTAATTCTTCATTAGGAGGGCTTAAACAATTCTGATTGCAAGTAGAACACCTAATAGGATCTTAACAGAGGGATTAGGGATTGCTTACAAACTGTTGAAGAAGACGTGACTGCCTGCTTGATGCAGGTAGTACTTGTGGTGGAAGGAGTGGTCGAGGTAGTCGTCGCCGGAGCGCCGTAGTCGTGGAGCAGTCCCATGAACGCCGGCAGCACAAACCCTCCTGGTGGCTGACGGTGGAGATCAGTCTTCGGCTCCCTTTAGCGCTACTTTAGGATCGGTAGTTTCTTTTTGGGGTTGAACCTTAACGTGTCTATCGTTGGATAACACACGAGGGGTCCTTTTCTTATATATGTTAAGCGCCTGCGAGCCGGGACCGAGTCCAATAGTTGGTTAGCACCCCCGATTAAAGTGCGTGCTGTGGGAGTCAAGGTCCCCTACTTTTTCTCTTGGTTTGTTTGAACCGGAGATCAACTCCAACATTCTCCCCCTTGATCGAAAGGTAAACAAACATCATAAGCCCACTCGCAATAGAAATAACATACCAAAGTAAGGTGTTTACAGTGATCCATGAAATGTCACTGAACCTCAATACTTATAGTGTATCATTCTATCTTGAAATGGAAAACATATTACTTTATGGGAGTTGGATTATTTGACGGTCCTTATTCCAGAATCAAAAAGCTTTCCAGCAACCCATGCTAGCAACTTAATCTTAATATTGGGTGGTAAGCCTTCAGTACCGGATCCATAAAAACATATAAAACTTATTTATATGCTTAACATCAATAGCTTGATTCTAGATTCTATCTTTCACACCGTTAAAATATATTGTCAATGGTTTTGGCAACACCATTGACTTGTTGTTACTCGCATAGAAAACTGCGTGTTCATATTGCAGTAGGTGGTTTAAAAAATGTTGTCTACCACCATAATTTTGGGATAGAAACTTCTTGACATACAACCTGCTCTTTCACCTCTTAACATGTCACATGATAAATTGCATCATATTACTGATGCCAATAAAATCATTCTGGAGCTTTTCCACGATATAGCTCCATATGCGAGGGTGAGGATGTAACTTAACGTGGAAACTTTAATATCCACACATCTCGCAGAAACTGTGTCTGAATAACCAACGATAACGAGGTTACCAGACTTCTTATTAGTGAGCATGTAAACTTTATTGCCTTGCATATTTGCAAGGAGTTTGGCGGCCTTTTAAGTGGTCCACTTATGGACTTTCTTGAATATTTGCCAATTATCCCGAACAAAATAGGGCTTGTTCATACTTGAATACTTACATTTCTTCTGACAGCCGAAGCATAAGGAACCGACATTATCTGATCAGCTCATAATGGTTCCTTGGACACTAAAATGTCCACCTTTATTGCCCTTAACTTGATTAGCAGGTGCGACAGAGTACTGGTGCATAATATTTTCTTTCGTACTCTATCGACGTATGTCGTCATAATAGAACGTATACTCCTTTTGGAGTTGTATCTTGGGAATCTCAGTACAAACAAAGTACTGGGCATCACCAAGATCCTTTGTCTTAAATAGACGATAGAAATTTCTTGACTAACCAAAAATATTCCATCTTTATAAGGTAGTAAACTTACTCCCCCTCATCCTATGGTATGAGTGTCATAACGCTCGTCTTATTTCATAATTGAAATTCTTTAGGCAACATACCATATGTTAACTTCAACTGTATGACAAAACTTTATGGTTGAGTCATACGTACGCTCTTAATTTAGTCAACACAACAACATGTTATAATAATAACACAAGCGACATAACAATTCACTGAGGAAACTCTATTGAGTTCAATGCATCATTAGAGACAGAAGCCCTCTAAGACGATCATTAACACACATTATTAATCACAAGGAAATTGTTGATTATCAACACTAAGTGTTGCATTAGGTATTTATTCTCAACTTACCTGATGCATATGAACAAAGATCTAATGGAGTTATCCTTAAGATTCATGTTCATACGCTTCAGGTTCCCTGCTAATCACTTTATTTAGAAGATGGAAAATATTTCCAAAATCTTGATAACAATCAATTTAGTTCATAACCACACCACCGTTGGGCAGAAGATGGAAAAGAACTTCACGACTGCGACACATGATCATAAAACGACGTTGGTCAGGAATATAACCATGGGCCACATGATACTGACAAATTTGCCACTTGACTGAAGTGTGTGACAAATGATTATAAACGACGTTGGTCAGAAATATAATCATGAGCCACATCAACATTAGATTAGCAAGCTCGTCACTTTAACATTCATGTGTGCTTCATAATACTCATGAGGGAATAAATCCACATTAACTTGATAAAACAAGTCAAAACATTCTTCACTATAAACATTCATTCTCCAAAATAAGACTTCTCGTTGGTTCCATCCTACTTGGAGAATTTTTTCTCATATTTAATGAGACATTCCATTATCATTTATTCTGTAAAATAAGACTTCTCGTTGGTTCCATCCTACTGGGAGAATTAATACATTCAACTTATCCCATATTTAATGAGACAATTCCATTCTCCTCCTCGAATTGTGGTAAATATGACCACAAATTCGACGAGGTCTCATTATTCACTTTCATCTTGAGAGTGCCATGGCACATATCAATACTCAATTCATTCATCGAGGACATAAATATTCTCAACACATGGTAAGACAACATCAAAAGGTTTCATTACAAAGAACAAAAGGTTTATATAAATAAACAAAATGTCTTCTAATGCTTTATTCTTTATTGTCCTCCTAGCATAACCCCTTAAACCCCATTTGAAATGGGTAATACATCCTTAAAATATTCCTCAATAGAGGCCAAATACTCTTTGGCATATACTGAGTCGGGAATTGCATTCTTTATCTCAGAGGAGATGGTATGCTTCATCATAAGGAGTGAAACATCGTTCGACTTATTCCACTCAACTACCTTTTGGTCATACTTTTCCTTCTCCTCAGCAGAATTCACAATCGGAACTCTGGGAGCCTCTTCATATAGTGCAATGTGAAGGTCAAAAATATATACCAGGAAGAGTGTCCTTTCCTTCCATTTTTGAAGATCAGCACCAGTGTTCAAATGAATGAACCCTGTTTTATGGTCCATTGCTGTAACAAGGACAACATCTTTATGAGCATCAATAATAAACATCAAACTTGAATTGATCTAAAACAAGACAAGCTAATCGTGCTCTATCCGTATCACCGTTGGGCTGAAAACGGAAAAGAGCACTCAAACAAAAATGGGACATGGCAGTAATCAACGTTGGTCGGAATACTGTCATATACCATAAAACGTATGCTCATAAATGGAAACTCAAATCAAAATTTCTCTTTTGACCATAGAGACTTAAAACACATAATGATCAGAAAACTATTTTGCTAAATTAATAGCCATAACTAACGTAAAACACCAATATATATGGTGCAATCCAAAATGTTACTATAAAGTAGACACGTGGATTCATAATTTATCACTGATCATTTTCCATCAAACCTTGACACCATAATTTCAATAACGTAAATAAAACATGTCAAAGATAATCATTAAACTTTCAATGATATGATAACAAAAGTATCATTCATTTTAAACATTCTCATCATGACATCTCACTGAGTAATCAATAGATTCACATCCTCACTGGAAATGACATTATAAACATTCTCCAAATAAAATTTGGATATTACATCATGATCTCACTGAATAATAAACTTTTAATAGTCAATAAATGACAACTTCTGACCATGGTATCACAATAGAATTCTCTAAACGTCATTGTTGAGAGAATCATCATGATGAGCCTCCATCACCTTCTGTCAGTGCATGTCAAAAGACATTAATGCATCTGACATAATACTTTAGCATTATGGCTCATCATTATTAGGCTGCATAGTGCGCTGCGGAAAAATGAACCACACAGCCATTAAATCTTTCCTTAAGGTGGCCTCAACCCATTAGAGATGATCAGATCATTAATAAACACCATAAACATGGCATCAACTTAAACTTAATCTCAATAAAATCTTCGAACAAAATATCGATAAACTTTAGAGAGATACTCATAATTGTGCTCAAAAGAACATCATCTCATAAACATTACTCAACATCAAAATGCTATAAAAGAAATGGCTTACATTAATCTTATAGCACTATATTCCCTTATAAAAATAAGGCGTTTCTGGTGTAAACAGTGCATAAAGCCTTATTTGAAAACTTCTAAACTCAATAAATGCACTAAAAACTAGAAAATCCCAAGGAAACTTCATCTTACAAAATTTCCATATCATTCTCAAATTAAATATCAATTTAACAACATTAAATCTCAACATTCATTGATATTTAAAATGATGCTCAAACTTTAAAACCTTATTCTAGGCAATTATTTTCTGTATTTAAAAACAGTGCATAAAAACTTAATCAGGAAACTTAAAATGCACTGAGATGGAAAACAGATTTTTTTTTTCATTTCTTATAATTTCGTCCAGAAAAGGAATAGAAGCTCACTGGAAATTGGCCCAGTAAAAAAAAAAATTAACAATACGGGCCATTTCCAACCTGGACTGCAGCCTCTTCCTAAATATGGCCCAACTAACCCCGAAGCCCATCTGCCTCCGGCGGCGAGCTAAGCCGTTGGATCAGATCCAGCGGCTGTCCTTGCTCGGCGGTGGAACAAAAACCAGCAGCGCTGCAAACCCTAACTTTATTTCTCACCTCCTCCCCGCGTTTCACGCACCCGACGAGAGAGAGCGACGCCGACGGCTATGCTCTACTCCCCGGCGAAACTGGCCGTCACGGTGGCGACGCTCGACGGAGCAGCGTGCAGGGACACTGTCCCGCGCGCTCCTCCGACGAACGCTGCCACTCGTGTCGTTTCCCATATGGCGGCGGAGCTTTATGTGTGCGGCACGGCGGCCGCCGGCGCACCTTTCTGGTGATGAAGACGGCGGGCGCAGAAGCACACTGCCGCCGGCATCCATTCCGTGCCTCACGGCACGTCTATCCGCGCGTCCTCTCCGTCGGGAGGGAACGGCGGCGCGGCGTCCTCCTCCTCGCGCAGCAGTGGTTGCTGCACGGGCCCCGGAGGGAAAGGCGACGGCGCGGTGGCGTATTGAGGTTAGTATCTTCATCCACATGAGGGGATTTGTGTGCAATATTGCATTCTAGGGTTCGTCAACAATTTGGGATTTCTGGCTAGGGTTAGGGTTTCGGGATAACAAAAATTTGGGGATTTTTCTCTTCTGGTCAAATTCGTGCTCCCCTATTTCCAATATCACTGAAATTTTGGTGCCATTCCCCTCCTTCTAATTGCTAATGAATCGGAACAGTACTAATCCTTGAACATTTAATTAAGCACAAAGAAAAATAAACATTATCTTAGGCTAATTACTTTGTTGAACATGATTATTAGCACTGCTCCGTAGCAAAAAGAATAATTAACATTATAATCAGGAATGCACATTGAATTTGGCCGAGGCTTAAAAACTTTCCCTAATCATACTTAGGGTTCTAAAGCAATCAGATCAGGCTCTGATACCAATGTTATCACTAATTCTTCATTAGGAGGGCTTAAACAATTCTGATTGCAAGTAGAACACCTAATAGGATCTTAACAGAGGGATTAGGGATTGCTTACAAACTGTTGAAGAAGACGTGACTGCCTGCTTGATGCAGGTAGTACTTGTGGTGGAAGGAGTGGTCGAGGTAGTCGTCGCCGGAGCGCCGTAGTCGTGGAGCAGTCCCATGAACGCCGGCAGCACAAACCCTCCTGGTGGCTGACGGTGGAGATCGGTCTTCGGCTCCCTTTAGCGCTACTTTAGGATCGGTAGTTTCTTTTTGGGGTTGAACCTTAACGTGTCTATCGTTGGATAACACACGAGGGGTCCTTTTCTTATATATGTTAAGCGCCTGCGAGCCGGGACCGAGTCCAATAGTTGGTTAGCACCCCCGATTAAAGTGCGTGTTGTGGGAGTCAAGGTCCCCTACTTTTTCTCTTGGTTTGTTTAAACCGGAGATCAACTCCAACAGACCAGGCCCTCAAGGAGCTGGACAAGAAGTACATCATCTCCAGGCACCTCGACGCCGAGACGGTGCTCTCCAAGATCCAGGATTTGGTGGGGCTGGAGCATAGGGGAGACGAAATCGTCGCCCACGATGGGTTAGCTCTTCGACACGGAGAAGAATCAGAAGAAGACGGTGGATGATGCTCTCCTGGACATATGCTGCCTGCTCGAGTGCACATGGACGTCTCTCAATCAGTATGAACTGAATCCGGGCATGGTCATTGGACCAGTAATATTCACAAGGGAAGATGGCGAAGAGGTACCTTGCAAGTTGTTGGGCCCGGAAGGAGGTTACATACAGCCGGAGTTCTCTAAGATTAGAGTCACACCAGGTGCAGAGGTCAAGTGCATCCTAGTAGTCCAGGGGGGTTCTGTTTTTGACAATTTTAACCATGCGCGAGGTGGGCAGATTCGCCAAGAGTTTGGTTGTGTGATCGTCACAGGTGGCGATGGGCAACCAGGTGTCACGGCACGAGCTTTCTTGCGCAAACTCAAGGATTGTCTGTCTGTCCCTGTGTATGCGCTTGTCAATCCTGATCCGGAGGGCCTTTCTATCTTCTGTACCTGCAAGTTTGGGTCATCGGAGGGGCCATTTGACAATGTGGGTCTTACCGTTCCTGACATCAAGTGGATTGGAGTGCAGTTAGGTGAGGACGAACATACATTTCATGATGTACAGGGGGTTGAAAAGCAACATCGAAGCTTTGTACTATCGTCAGTACCCTCCTACTGACTACATCCGAGAAGCAATAAAAAATCTGGAGGAAATCTAAGTAGTTCGATGTGTTAACTTTGGTAGGGAGACGTGTGCGTAGTTTGCCATGTTGACTCAGCAGGAAGGATAAACATTCAAGTCAGTTCATGTTGAGTGTGCAATCTATGGTTACTACTAAATCATGGATAACTCCTGGTGAACTGTATGCACAATCTAGGTTATAAATTATGCTATATGGCATTAACCAGCTTGTTATCTTTTGTAATGAGGATTGAGGAAGCCTTGGCTCACCATAAATCATGTTGCCAGAAGAGCATTTTGGCAGGTTTGCGATGAAAGTTTCAGTTGTGAGGCGTTGTCTTCAGGTTGGGCCTTCTTGAGATTTTTGAGCTATCGTTCCTGGCACCACTGACGTCACAGGTTGGTGCACTGTATCCAAAATCTAGGCTTGTAGTTGCATCCATGCTAAGAGCGTAACAATTCCATCTTTAACTACTCCCAATTATATTTTCTTTTCTGTCGCAATAATTGTGGTAGTATTGATCAATTTAATCAATATAACATTTTCTGAACTGGTTATTTATTGAGAATAATGAAGTGACCTCCATGTTTCTTCAGACCATATTTGTGTAGGAAACTTTGGATTGATTTACACCTAGTTCTGTCAAAAAGAAAGATTGTCCGCCTTGAGTTTACGCAAGGTGGATGAAATCAGTGCGAATAAATGCTATGTAGGTCGTGGCAAAGGTCCTTGGGATCGAGTAGGACATTCTGATGCACGCTGGCTTGTGCTTGCGGAAATTGCAAGAGCTCTTACTCCTCTCTGTTCTGTTTTGTTTTCTCCTAGGAAATTGTCATGGTCCGGTTCTCTCTCATTCAATAGAACTAGTTGAATGCCCGTGCGTTGCTACGGGTGGGTTTCTAGTTATTTTTTGTTGTCATACATGCAAAAGATACTTGTATAGTATTCCAAAAACAATGAGATTCTACTTTCCATATAATACAATTTAATAAACTACTCCCGCCGTTCATAGATATAAGGTGTGTTACTTTTTCATGAAAAAACCAAATTATAGGGTGTAGTGTTTTCCGCCACTCATATAAATATTTTTTCTAGAGATTTGATTATGTTTCCTTAACTCATGCAAACTCCTCTTTTTTCCACGTAAAGTCAGAGGTAATTCCGTCTAAAACTGGTGTAATGTTTTCCTCGACGAGCATTCTATAATTTGTGCCAAATCTTATACACCCTACATATAGGAAATATAATTCAACATCATATGTGTAGCAAGCAACAATCCAACAATTATCTCTTATTGACTAAGAACAATTATCTCTTAGCAACAATCCAATATTTAATTTGATTAAACCCAAGAAATTTGTACATTACAATATTCTTATCAAATACAACAGAGCTGACATAATTCATCAATATTGAAGGGTACACTGTCTTCCAAAACTCATACTCTACATCGTATATGATCCTAGCATGCACGTTGAAATATAATGGAACACGTGGGCCATGGGGCACCAGGCCACTCTCTACATCGCTATCGATTAGCTCAAAGCAAACAAGGGACGCCTGCCCCATTCCCCTAATCAGCCATGTCATCGCCGTCGGCTTCCGCTGGTTTAAACACATTTTAGAGCTCTGGAGAGAGTGACTTTTGCATTTGAACATAAAGAGCATGCAATGAGTTAATTTGAGTACAACAACTCATCTATATTTCTCTAAAATAAATAAGGGATATAGAAAACGCGATCCAAGCCCTTGAAACAGGGGCAGCCGAGTTCGCATGCTCCTCAGCCCATGACCACGACAGAAGCATCAGCAAAGGTCACCAAGCATCGGCAAAGGTCACCGGTCAACGGTATAGTGGATAGAGAAAATATCAATCACCATAAAGATTTAGATTAATTACAAAAGGAAACTGCATATTATAACCCAGGTTCAATTCACGATTCAAATATGAAAACAGAATATGACAAATAGTTCCCAACAAAGAAAAGCAGCATGAAGGTTTACAACACAAGCTCAAGCTATCGTAAGTATAATCATACTGGAAAACAAAGCAATTTAAGTGCATGTAGCATGGCTGGTGTGTACCTTCATCTTAAACAGTAGGCAAGAATAGGCACATACTGCAGGACGTACTTCAGTATGGCAGTGAGATATTCTTTCAGCTATAGACTTAAGTGACTGGTGATTACCAGGACTTTTCTCCTATCAAGCCAACAAAAGTCCATGGTCGCCTTCTACTCAAACAAATATATATTTAGGCTGCTCTCCGTTACTACTATATAATTTGATGTAACCGTATTACTGAAGCTAGCTGTACAAAAGTACAACACGGGGCAAATATAAGAGAAAAAAAAATTGGCACGCAAAGGAGACGAGTAATTTTCATGGAAAGAAAATTAGAAACAAACCAAACTCACCTTTGGGGAATTTGTTCCACAACATAAATATGGGCATGCACACAAGTCTGACAACCTGCACACAAATGTTGATAATCTTCTTAGAAAATCAATTATAAGAAGTACAAACAGTCAAACACACAATCAAGAATAAGATGGATCAAACCTTGCTGGCTTGCTGGTCTGAAGTTTCTGACATATTATCTACACGTTACTGCTCTGGGGATTTAAAACTTCAATCAGTTCCCAAGGTTTTACTTTATCAGGCATTTTTTCTGAAATTGTTAGCTCAATATTCATGCTTCTAGATGCTTGATCACCGCCATTCTATCAAATTCAATGTTAAGTACATGATGTTTAGGTTGTTGCTAATAAGGTTAGAATAGAGGCATTAAAACATATGAAACTTGTCAAAGTATTTTTGTTCTGGATCAGCATACCAGCATAGTAGATGGCTTTTGCGGAAGAGTTTATGTCTAAGTATTACATTCGGCCAATGTTAGGAGTACCTTAGACATATTAATTTGATAATAAAAGTTAGGAACTTTCTGGAAACTAAACCCACAACCTGGCATGACAACAGCAGGCAGTCTGATATGTGCTTACCTTCATAGCAGAAGCTTCATATGGTGATATAAATGTTTCCAAAGGTCAGTTTACAAAAGCCCGTAAAGATCTGATCCCATCAGAATTTTGAATCGTACATATAAATTGATTTTGAATCATACATTCATTGGGAATATTCTCTTCTTTACTAAACCTCAAACGTGGAGATCCCTCATAGAATATATAGAGGTCAGAGACTGGGCAAGCCTCCGTCAGCTTCACTTCAATGCAGGTAAGCATGTTGGTATTCACTGGTTATCGTCATCACTGGGTAAAGTGTGATTCTGAGGTGTATCAAACTGCACAACACCCTGCACTACACCAGATGGATTTGCTTGTTCCGCATCAGAACAACCTTCAAGAAGAGATCCCGTGTTTCTTCTCCTCCATCGACATAACCCTGTGGTGATGCAGCATTAGAGTATTGATTAGTGATCAAGTATTAGAGTATTGGACAGACATGCTCAAATGATATGTATCCAGATACGATATGTACATAACAAATTTACTACAAATTCCATATACATCTCATGATACACTTGGTACATTACAACAAATGCAAAATCTATACAGCAAAATATACACAAAATCACGCAGATCAGCAACTCACAGATCTATAAAAAAAATCTGTGCAAAGGATCAAGCAGAACTTTGCAAATGAAGGCCAACCGTGGTGGAGGCGTGGAGCGCTCTTCCTGGATGTAGCTGAAGCATGGATGCACCCTCTGTTGAATAAAGACATCCCACCGATTATTGCAAAGGAAGCCCAATCGTGGTGGAGCACCCCGGGCTAGATGTAGCTGAAGCACGGACTGGGCAGCAGCGGCGGATGTCCGATGGTGCAGCTCTTGGGCGCCGCATCCACGGCGACCTGGGCGACGAAGAGCGGTGGAACGCCGTGGTTCGGGGGGACTATGGCGGCGACGGTGGAACGCGAGAGAACATCGATTGAAGCGGGCTGATTTCGCTGGCCCACTCTGCCGTGGAAAAATGTGCTGCTAGGCGATGCGCATGAGGCCAGTGAAAGCGCCAGCGCTGCCGTCGGCGCCTGCGACCGTTGACTCCGGCATGCGTACGATGCACCTGAACCACCACGTGCGGCCCCGATCCGCTTGTACCGGTCGCGGCATCCCCAGGGCATGCATCACATGGCCTCTCCTCTTCCTCATATGGATCCCATCGCCCACTCTCTTCTTCCTCATCGATCATTTTGTCCACCTCATCTAGGTCCTCATGGCTCAGTGTGAGAAGAGGCGGCGAGGGTGGAGGTGGAGGCGATGCAGATCTGAGATAGAGAAAGATGCGATGGTGGGAGGCTGTCGGCGTCGGCGGAAGAAGGTGATTTCCCATTTTCCTAGGATGTGAAAGGACATGGCCCGGCCCGTGTATAGATGGCCCATAGATAGTCGCCGAAAGATTTGCGATCGCGCAATGATAGGGCCATGTTAGCGCGTTAGTCCATCGATGGTAGCGATGTCGGACGAAAATTTCTGCCAGGCTACGTACGTACGAACTCCCATTTAATAGTAAAGATCCTTTATCTTAGACCCTGGTATCTTTAGACTTGCATTTTTTGCTGGATTTTGTTAGCTTCGAGTTCTCTTTAAAGAGGATGTTTGCATCAGTAGAAGTACTTATATTACTGCACATCTTTTTTTACTTTTGTTTTTTCATGGAACCACATGGGAGCCCCCTACGGTATTTTTTCTTCTTCTATAATATAAGCGCCCAATATGAGGGAAAATTACATGGTTTATGTGTAGAAAAAGGGGAAGGGTGGGAGCAGAAAAAAGCTACTAAACAGGTGTAAAGGGTTTAGAAAACTTATGTCAGTGTTGTCGGCAGGGTTTAACCCTGTGTACAATGAGGCTCATGTCCTTTCTGACCACAGCGCCGTTCTAAAGTTAAACCATTTCTGTGTTTCCAGAAGCTCCACAAAGTACACATGACAACATCCAGAGGCCCTCGAAAGGAAACTTTATCTCCTTCAAACATTTCTGTAATATCCAGTCTCATCAAACTTCTGGCCGCAAAGGAACAACTGAACAATAGATGCTCTCTGCTCTCACTTTTATTCTGATTACAAAGTATAAAATTTACCCCAAACTACAACCTATTTAGTTGGAGGGAATTAAGAAGAGAGAATGGGAAATTAGTTTATGGAGCAAGTAAAATCTCTTGTTTGGTTGGGGATCATGGGAATTTACGTGGGATGGGGTAGGGGAGTCTGAGGCCCTGAATTCCCATCGATCTCTTACCTGGGGACATGTTATTCCCATGTCCTATCCCTCGACGAACTCTCTCGCCTATACCCAAAATCTCTTCCCATCGGTTGCCGAACATGCTGTAAGTGCCGCTCCATCATGTCTATGGTACTTAAACAATCCACAAGAAAAGGTCATACACAAACTTCCGTTTTTGGCAAGCATTAGCTCATCCAGAGCTCTTTGTAAATGGGTGATACATTCGGGCCTTCAAAAATAAATCTATTATATTTCCCTAAAAAATCTATTATATGCAGCAGATGAATACTCCCATCTCTCTTCAGGAAAGAGAAAAACATCAATTACCAATCCCCCCTGAGTATCTTCTTTCACGGCATCAAGAAGAGAATCCACTTGATGTAGTTCATATAGAGCTTGTTCAAACACAGGAATATCAAAACGATGCGGTAATTGTCAGAGTCCTGCGCCATAAGGGATACATCTGAATCAAGAGCTAAAGAAAAAGGTCAGGTGAATTCACTCCCCATCCAGTCCTGCGCCATAAATCTTTCCAAAACAAAACCGAAACACCAGTACCCAGCGTGCAATGCGAAACACCCCTGAATGTTGCGAGCAAACTGCAGACGTCATGGCACCAGAAAGACCCAACCTTGCCTGCTGCTTGGGGAACCGAATGGCTGTAGTAAACTTGCCAAACCATGCTCACTCAGCGCGTATCATCATGCGTGCTGGAAGAATTTGTACAAATATTTTAAAAGCAACGTGCCACTTTGAATCTTCCAAGTTAATGACACCCAGTTCTCCCTTAGTTTTAAGTCTACAAACCAAATCCCACGCTGCTATGGAATTGTGCCTATCCTTATATTTTTTATCCCACAAACAACGCCTCCTCGCACGGTCCACCGTCTTGACGGTCATTTTGTTCAGTTTTAGCATGCACATAAAGAACGCGGGCAAAACGAAGACACGCATTCAAACGCCGCTCCACACTATCTGCAAGAGGTGCAAGCTCCATCACAGTAGGTCTAGTGGCGCCCAATAGTAAACCTAAGTATCCCCACAGAGCATTCAAAGAAATCAGCAAGAGTCGTAGCATAGACTAGACCTCATCAATATTTATCGGTACTAGGCGGGAATTGGGCGAAATTCGATAAAAATTAGAGAATTTGACAAATTTTGTTATGCCCAAACAAATAGTCTACCTAGTTAGTTTTTTATTAGGGGACCTACCTAGTTAGTAGTTGCCATGGGATCGGGCCAAGTGGGTTCAACTTTGTTTCTAGGACAACTTGTCAGTTTGAGAAATAATAAAACGAGAGTCCCCTGTGGCCAGGGAGGTTTAGGGCTTTGGACTGAATCGTGTAATCGATTCCGTCATTGAGATCCAAAAACCAACTCGATCGGGCAGCAATGGCGGCCGCGCCAACTGAAGTTCATCCGCTGGCCAAAAGGAGGAAGCATGATACGAGCTGTCTTGAAATCACGCCTCCAAACACGGAAAAGCTGGTGTTTCCGGCCACGGCGTGTGCTGGCTGGTCCTCGCTCCCGGACGACCTCGTCGGTCGCATCGCTGACTCCTTCCTCGCCACCAACGACCTCGACCATTACATGCACTTGCGTGCCGTCTGCCCTAGCTGGCGCCGCGCCACCGACGACCCCAACACCAACACCTCCGATCACCGCTTCCGTCCGCGAACATGGATCTTCCTCGACGAGGTCTTCGAGAGCAACGACGAAAGGCGGATCCTGTTGAACACCGCTACCGGCCGCTTCCTCCACAAGAAGCTCCCGCTCCTGCTGGACTACCACGTCGTTGCCACCACTGGCGGCTTCTTCCTGCTGGCGGAAAGTAGCCCTCCTCATGCCGCTCGTGTGTTTAACCCTCTTACTGGCTACATAGTCCCTTTCGCCGCGCCAGTGCCCCCCGATGTGCAGGTCGCCTTCGTGTGTTCCTGTGAGAAAGCATCTTCGCTTGGCCTCGTTCTGCTTGGCGACTCGTCTTGCAAGCTTTACACGGCCGTTACGGACAGTGAAGGTTTCCTCTCTCAAGACTGTAACCAAGTAGTTTATAACTTTGTTCGGAAGGCGGTCGTAGGTGGTGCCTACCCACACAACTCTGCAGGGCCAGCGTTTGTTGGTGAAATTGCTGAGTTGTGCGATTTGCTGGGGTCTCTTCATGGTGATTATGCCAAGTGTTTCTCCACTGATCTTCCTAGAGATGTAAACGACATCTGGTGTTTTCTAGTGGGTTTGGGTATACATATGGTGCTTGTAATCGAAAAACGTGGAACCCTGTTTGTGTTCAAGATGAACAACGAGAGAGGTAATTTCGAGCCTGTGCAGAGCATCAGCAATTTTGTCATCTTCATTGGTCACCGCAGGTGCCTATCAGTGGATGCTAATAAGTTTCCAGGCATCGAGGCAAACTGCGTGTACTACACTGAACATCTTGGTTCGTCGGCTCACATCTGCAAGTGCAACATCAAGGATAAGAAAGTAGAGAGGATCTCTGAAGCGCCCGAATTCGTGAAGCAGGACAAGCGGTTTGTCCTCGCCGACCGTCCTATCACGATCATCCAGCTGCTCTGCAGCTAGACCATCAACATCCCAGATTCTCAACTGGTCTTGCAACACATGTCGTAAGGCGCCAAAGAATCTTGTTCCAACTTTGGGCGATAATCGACAGTGTGCTGTTCTTTTGCTAAGTAACTGTTCGTGTTTTCTCTCTAGACTTTTGTGTTGTTATTGTTTGGATATGTGTTACCGGAAAGAAGCATGTTGATTCTAGGTGGAACTACTGTTTGCTGACTTAATTAGGACATGGTATCAACCTAATTTTAATCTATTGTGCTTGATGCTATTGTATAGTGTGTGTCCACTTGCTCTTCTCTTTTAGTCTTGTCTTCATCATAATCCAGTCTGGTGCTTAATTTCTGGCAGTAGTAAACGTTGGCCCAGTTTTTGCCATCTTCTGAATTTAGTTCCTCTGCTTGGTTTATTGAACATATAACATATTTCCGTGCCATGTTGTTCCCCATATTCTTAATTGTAATCATTTTGCAAATCATGCACCTGGCAAGAAATACTGAAATAGGTTTGGAATTTGCTTACCTGCGGTTTGTGGAACTGCTGTACATTGCGGCCAAGGCATAGAACAGAGTATATGAAAGTAATGTTTAATATATTTTTTAATGCTCCCTGGGTCTAAGCTTCCATTTTTTTTATGAACAACGGGAGGGGAAAGACCCCTACCTGAATTTTATTAAAAAGAGGGTAGAGATAAGATAGCTCAGGGTTTTACATGCAAGCATATACAGGGAGAAACAGGGGAAACAGAGAAGCATAAGTGCTACTACATCATGTCCTGACCAAGATTGGACTGTCCAGTTTGATATCCAGATTTGAATAGCTTCATTTTCCTCATTTTACTCGTTGCATTTCTGGGAAGGAACAAAATTGTATAGCACGATTTCTTTTAAGATTGAGAATGTGCTTTCAATCCTGCAACGAACTTCAAAATCCTCTCCATAATTTTTTTTTGCGAGGTCTGCATAAATATTTTTGGTGGGCAGGTGTTGTACTTCTCAATAGATTGTATCCAGGTTAGAGAATACATGTGCTGATTGGTTCATACTATGAAACAATCTCAATAGATTGTATCCATCTTAGAGAATACATGTGCTGATTGGTTCATAGTATGAAACAATCAAATGAACGTTCTAACGGAGGTGCACATGCACAAATACCGGTTCTTGCCGTACGTCTATAAATTACCTCCAACTGCTGCATCCAATATTCAAGTCTCGGCTTGTTCTCTGAAAAAGGATAAAGTTCTTGTGAAGTTGTAGGTTACCATTCAGCAGTAGTTAAGCTTGGCGGGATGGAGCCTGGTGGAGGGCCATGGTTCTTGGGGGACCAGTTTTGGTGGCTTTATATCCTGGTGAGTTGAGTCATCAGCTCACTATCTGATGGAAAATTGAAGTTAGTACCGTGCCATTGAGTTTATCACATATCAATTGTTTTTTCTTAAAAAATCAATTCATTCACTTAGTAGACTATTACTAGTATTTAGTGGTTCAGGGGTCAAGTGTAAAATTGTCAGCAATCACATAAAGTTCAATTCCAGCGGTGAAGCAATGTACTAGTTGTTGAGTATTGTACCTGCGAAACCTTCCTTTTGTTTTGGACGGATACATCTCAAACTCTGATAGAATCCTTCTTATTGTCGCTTCTAGCTCCTCATCTGCTGCTGCTGTCTGCTCCAAGTTTTTGCTGTCTGATAGCTTGCGGAGTTGCCCACTGTATCCACCCAAAAAATAAGCTTACAGTTTCTAGGCTTAAAAGTCGTTGGCTTTGTTATCTCTTGGAGATCCATTTATGCAGTCTTACCTAGTTACACCCAGCAAAGGGACATACCCATTAGAAAATAAGAATTGCTCATGCGGAGTTTGACCAATTCAATTTGTTAGATCTTTCGGCCGATTATCTTTTGGTCAATTCGTTAGATACGCTCGCTAAGGTGTTGGAGAATTTTCCTTCAAATGTGATGTTCAGAATACATCTTGTTGATCCCATCTAGCATCTTGGAATGAGTTGATACAACGTCTAGCTTTGATCAATCTGACGTAGGGGAGTGATGAGTTTAGTTAGAATTTACACAAGAGTGGTAAATTTACAGTGGACTCAATATTTAAAGATTTAATCCAACCGGATGTACCAGTAGATAGTACTCCCTCCGTTCCTTGATATAAGGTGTATTTATAAGAGTGATATAAGTTTTTGACAAAAAAAGTTCAAAATATGAGGTGTATTGTGATTTATGGACAATTTATCCATCAAAAAACGAGTCAAGATCTGTAACGGAGGAATTTGATGGATTGTTTTCAATTTGCAGCTATTAGGCACTCCTTTCTCTCGTTTTTTTCATGAGAAAATTTGTCCACCTCATGCAAAAATTCTGGCGTCTTAATATTCGTGTCAAAATCTTAGACATCTTATATCAAGGAACGGAGGGAGTAATAAGAAACTCTGGAAGATGAATATTCCACTCAAAAATAAGATCTTTGTGTGGTATCTTCGTCGACGGGCAATTGTTACTAAAGATAACCTTGCAAATGCAATTAGCATGTGAGTAAAAAGTGTGTCTTCTGTCACAAGGACGAGACTATAAAGCACTTATTCTTCGAGTGTAAATTTGCTAGTTTTATATGGTCAATCATCCAGATAGGTTCTACCTTATACGCACCCACCAAGAAGCAGTGCTAATATTTTTTGGCAACTGGCTAAATGGTGCGGAACATAGGTTTAAACAACTTATTAGCGTGGCAGCGCCGTTATATGGTCGTTTTGGCTGTGTAGAAATGACAAGGTTTTTAATAATAAAAATTATTCTCTCATGCAGGTTATCTGAAGGAGTACAACTACGTTCCGCTCGTGGTCTCCGTTGCAACGTGTGGAGTATCGCGATCTGTTTACGGAGGTGTATACAAGACTGGAGGATACGGCGAGATACTTTTTATCCCAACATTGATGGCAGCATAATTTGCGGATTGGCCCTCCACCGCGTTTTTTACAATTTCTCATCATGATATGTAATGCATCTTTTATTGCTTTTTGCACTTCGAACTTGTGACGGCTGTGTGCATCCTAACTATACAGAGGTCGGGTGTAATGCTTAAAACTTTTTTAAGTAATAAACCTTATTTTATCAAAAAATGATCATTGAAGGTAGTCGACCCAACTTACATTGGTCTCAAGAGCTTTGCTTGCCTGAGTATCTGAATGCCCATGTTGGCCTTTTCTTTTTTAAGCTATTTCAGTGCAATCTCTTCCGTAAAACTCGTAAGGTAGTACGAATATTTTCCCATTCAGCTATTTTGTTCATTTTGTCACGTCGTGTGTTCTTGCTTTCATCTCACTACCTGACTGATTAGAGTGATCTATGTATAATTATGTTTTATTTCCAATAACTGTGTTTGCAAATTGCAACAAATGTCTCGAATCGGCTGTATGAAATGTCCTAGCGAGACTGAGTTGGCATTGTACAGAATGTAAACCTAGGATGATTACACGATCTCTTCCTCACACACGAGGAAGGGAACATTAGATATATTTGAGACAATCGCCTTATCTACTAAACAGTCAGATCAGCGACCTTACATGTTGGATAACTTGGCGTAGGTCCAGATTTATATGGCCCAAACTCATCCTCATCACTCTTAAGAACGCCCGTGCGGCATTGTAGGCCTGCTTGAGGTCACTCCTCGCTCTGTTGGAGGTTTCGATGTGCTTCGTAATGTGCTTGGCGTTCTCTTCACGAAGATGAACGTACTCAGATAGTACTCACTCCTATCAGCTTGTAGTGTCCCGATTATAGAAATAACCGAGATAGGAGGAGAAGATTCTGTAGCAGAAGCAACAATCCTCCGTTGATTCAATCTTCTAGGAGCCATGACGCGCGTGGAAGGAGGTGCTAATGGGCTGGAAGAAAAAAAACTGCGAACGTTGGGCAAGGAAGAAGAGAATGGGTAGTACACCGCAGAGGTGGGTCTTATACACTAGTAGGAAAACCCTTAGAGTAGTCCTAATATCAGTGGTGTTTTTTTTGTGCGCCACTAATATTGTCAGTGGCGTGTTGAATTCGGGTGCACCACTGGTTTTTCGTGTACCAACGGCGTGTGGGTAAGGAAGCCACGCTACCAGTACATGGAACACACGTGACCACCTTGAAAAAATGTGTCTGTGGCGCGTGGTTTTGGTGACATGACACTAGGAATATTGCATCTGTGACGCGTCCGCATGACATGCCATAGGTAGTTGGCGAGCGCTGGGCGCTATAAAATCCTCCCTCACCGAAGAGGTAAGCATTTTCTTCAAGCCGCGCTCTTCTTGTTGTTCCAGATCGAACCCCCTCCCCTCACTCCCTCATCAATGGCGAACAACCACGAGGCGGGTGACAGTTTCGGGGCGCTAAGGTATCGACATGCCACTCTTTTGTGCATCTTCTGTTCAGATGCAGAAAGGGAGATGAACCACTCTATATGTCAATAGTAAAGCCTTACTTTTTCAAAAACATGAAACGGGATATCATGCAGGACAAGACTTAATCTCCTTTGTTACCATGTCATGCAGGCCCGGGCCCACTCTGGTGCCGACTGTGCCGCCGGCACAGGGCCCACCAATTTGGGGGGCCAGATTTTTATGTACCTATATGTATACATCTGGAAAAAAAAATGAGTTTTAATCCTTTCTCCCTCACAGTTGGGCCTTATCGCACGCTTGCCCATCTTGCTCCTGCTGGGCCTCTCGCGCTCCTGTTCGGCTGTTGTGGGCGAATACGAAACGAGATCGATCATATCCATCGATGGATCGATCTGCTGTCCTCAAAACACACGATTCCCGGGAGCATGAAGCCAGAAAGGCAGAAACAGAAAGCGACGAAGACGGAAGACGAACACGCACATGTCGGTTTCGACTTTCGATCGATCGGCGATCGCAATCTCCATCCGTGGCTGTACAGCGCACCTGCGCCGCGACTGGGCGGTGCGACACCGCGGTGGTCAGTTAGCGACAGTTCCTCTAATCCTCTTCAATCTTCATCGCCTCATCGGCTGATCACAAAAACAGGTATAATCTGGTTAATATTTTGTATGGAACTTCTAATTTTAGAGCGCATCCATGCTTTAATTTTATTTATTCATATTATTTTGCAATATGCAGATTTGACATGGGGAAACATAAGTCCGGTTCACAGAAGCGCAAGTTAAAAGAAAAGGAACGAGATTTTATTAAATCTCAAAAAGGTGCTATGGACAAATTTCAGGTGTCCGAAACTGATAGTGATCCAAAGGCAAGCAGTGAGGTTCTAGGTTTGGCAAAAAATGAACTTGGAGAGTATGAATTTATAGTGGCAATTGTCATTTGGTATGAGGTATTGTTTGCTGTTAATTTAGTAGGCAAAAATTTGCAAACAAAGGATAAGCCTATAGATGTTGCTATTGAGAAAGTGCAAGGGATTATATCTTTCTTCATCAAGGGGTACAGGGAAACTGGTTTTTTTAGAAGCATTGGAGATAGCCAAAGGAATTACAATTGAGATGGATATTGGTACAATATTTCGTACAAGGAGAGAAATTAAAAGAAAGAGACAAAGAAAGAGACAGTTTGATGAGAACCCAGATGACACAAATATTGCCACAGGGTCTGCAGAAGAATCATTTAGAATCAGCTATTTTATACCTCTTGTTGATCAAGCAATTTCATCACTCACAAGAAGATTTGAAGGGTTACCAGAAAATATTTGGTTTCTTATTTACCTCAGAAACATTGTGCTCATTAGATTATGATAGTTTGAACTCTTCTTGTGATCATCTTGAGGCTGCCCTTAAAAAGGATGGACAATCTGATATTGATGCCAATGATCTATTTGCTGAGCTGAAGTTTCTTCAGAAATTTATGCCAAAAGAAAATGTTGGACCTGTTGAAGTTTTGAAGTTTATAAAGCGGCATGATTGTTTTCCCAATACAAGTATTGCATATAGTGTTTTGTTGACCATTCCCGTGACGATTGCATCGGCAGAGCGAAGCTTTTCTAAGTTGAAGCTATTGAAGTCCTATATGCGTACTACAATGACACAAGAAAGACTCAACGATTTGGCCACAATAGAGCTTGAGGGCGACATGTTGGAGAAGATAAATTATGAGGATATATGATTGAAGATTTCATTTCAAAGAACACAAAAGAATGATGATGTTCAAACAAATAGGTATGATTTTTAATGTATTCAATTGTTACTTAAAATATTATGTCATATATATTAGAATTGTTTATTAATTTAAATTTTTGTGTGAGATAGGACCCTGTTTTAGATTTTCGCATGGGGCCCCGGATTTTGCCGGCCCAGCCCTGATGTCATGCAATTACAAGAGAAGAGAAATCCATAACCTTATTACACCGCCTGCTTTGTGGTTTTTGTGTTTTAACTTAGCACAGTTTCTTTTAGATGGCGATGTTTTTGGGTTGCTTAAAAAATCATGCAAAGCGCACGTTAGAGCTAGCTGTAGAGAATATAACTAGCATCCTATATAAGTCACCAAGATGCACGTTATTAAGAAAAGTTGACGTAGTCAGTCGACTTAGAGCATCTCCGGTCGGGCGCCCAAACGGCCGCCCAAAGCCCTTTGGGGCGTGCTGGACAGGTTTTCGCTCTCACTCGCGCCGCCACGTCTGCCTCCGACGCGTGGGCCATGCCTGTCAGTGAGACACGACTTCAATCGGCGGTGGTCAAAGCCGTCGTCAAAGGCGTGTGCCACGTGGCGACGCCTCGTTTTCACTGCCGGTGGACGCCAGTGAGCCATCGCGTCCCACTGCTCGTCGGCGTGAATGCGGCGCGCCTTTTCGAGGCAGCGGCGTTAATGCCACCGCTCTTCGGCGGCCATAAAAGGCGTACGCCGGCCCTGTGCTCGCCACTCTCGCCACCGCTCTCTTCTCTTCCTTCTCTGCCCGCCACCGCGAACCGCACCAGGAGATGGCCGGGAACTGGAGGCGCACCGGGAGCGCGGCGGCGAACGGCATCGTGCCGCGCACCCTCCTCCGCGAGCAGTCGGGGGCATTGCGGGACAACGGCTACCCGGTGCCACCCGACATGCGCGTCGGCCACCGCTGGGCGATCTCCGTCCGCGGGATCCCGGTGCCGCGACCGCTGACGCGGGCGAACCACGACTTCGCCCCCGCCATGATCTCGCACTACTGACGCGAACTGACGCCGGAGATGCGTCAGGACCCGCGCTGAGACCCGGACAACGAGGCCAACTACGGCCGCTACAAGGAGGCGTTCCAGCGCCTCTTCGACGAGGAGATGCGCCGCTGGGACGGCCCTGGGCCGCCGCCAGTGGACAAGAACGTCGCCGGCCGCGAGGTGTTCTGGGCGTGCGCAGGCGCACGCTCCACTTCGTCTTGGAGCACATTCGCAACGGCGGGTCTCTCCTCGATTGGCCGGCGGCGGCGCCTCCGCCCCCGCCTCCTCCCGCGCCTCGCCTATGGGCGCCACGTGCCTCGTCGCGCTCGTCGGCGTCCTTGTCGCGCTCGGCGGCCCCCTCCTCCTCGCGCTCGGCGCCCTCCTCCTCCTCCTCCCGCTCCCGCGCCTCGCGTCTGCTCACGCCGAAGCCGGAGCAGATGGAGGTCAAGACAGAGCCGGGCCTGTCGCCGCTCCTGGCCAAGCTCGTGGCGGCACAGGCGGGCACGGACGACGACGTCATCGCGCAGGCCGTCGCCGCCGCCTCCATGAACGACGTGCCACCGCTCGATGGGCCCGCTGCCTGCGCGTGGTCGGCGTTCGAGCACGCCAAGGCCAATGGCGTGCCCTTCTTCGTCCTCACCGGTGACGACGGCGCCGGCCCTAGCCGCATCAAGGAGGAGGACGACGGCGCAGGACCAAGCAGCGGCGGCGCCGGCGTGGAGAAGGAGGAGGAGGAGGAGGAGGAGGACGACGACGAGGACCCGTACTACGCCTTCAGGCCCCAGTACCACCGCTGCCAGTAGATTATAGGTTTTATAAATTTCATTCAAATATGTAAAATTTCCTGAAGTTTGAATGAAATTTGATGAAGTTTAAATTTACAAAAAAATTGGACGCCGTGAGTGGAGAGCGAGTGCGCCCAAAGGCGCCAGGCCGTCCGGAAGGCCTTTGGGCGGCGCGCCGCGACCGAGATGCTCTTACCACGAAGTACAGTTATCGCGACAGGGTAGCCTCCGCAGGGGTTCTGCTCCCCAGAACTTTCGTGAGACGAGTGTGGAAGCCATGGAAGCGTCGCCTTCGACTTCGGCCACGTCTGGTAAGTGGACTCTGGCCTTTTCCAAGGCATCAACACTAAGCGAGGGGATGGACCCTTGGTTCGTTCTGGACGAACTCTCTCCTACGTTGCACCAGTGGATGTTCATGGGAAAGTTTGTCCAGGACACACTCTGACTGAGATTGACAGATTGCAGGCAGAACCTGTTAATACGAAAAATACATTTAGCCACCGCCATGTCTTTTTGTGTAGTGTCACCAAAATAATATCCCTGCTATAGTTCATTGCCTACAGTTAGGTATGAATAGATTATCAGATACATCGCACATTGTAGATCATACAAGAGTAGATACTGTAGCACCAAAATAAGATCCCTCTTACATGGTATTATCTATAGTCAAACAAGATAGCATCTAAAATTTACAACACACTGTAGACGTACCAATGTATCTAGTGAAAAGGGAGAGATATGTTGGATCTAACCCATAGACGGACACATGCACATTTATCTTACAAAAATAGATATAAGAGTACTAGCAATATCTATACCTCTTATAAAGTAAAACCCCACTAAAGTGTATTAATTATTATTTTTATCTAAACATGCAGGCTATCCACATCACGCATTATTTTAGCCAATCAATTTTCCATGCTATATCCACTAAAAATAATTTAATAATAGTACATCTTTCATGCAACCTATCATGTCAACGTTTTTCAGCCATATAATTATCCATGTCACTATATTTAATTCTCAAATATTCAACATTTTAATACGAGTTACATTTACTGTCTTGACTATTGTGATCAAGATGAATCTTGACAATTGAATATTTCAGACGTCTTATAGCCATTTCATTTACATAATATTTTTTTTTTAAAGATTCCCGCTGCAACGCGTGCGGTATTCTCAAGTTTTAATAGATCAGACACTTCCATATATACTAATTAAGTAGACCCCCGTGAAAAACATGTCATGCATATTCGTAAGTACTTTTCATGTTGGAAGAGAGTGCAAGGATAAGGACGAGGACGACGACCAGCGGGGCTAACAAAGTGTCTGGCCTTCAACCTCAAAGAACCACGGCCACCTTGCCACAGGGGAGGCCAAACACATGACGGTGGGACCCGAGACACCGGCAACACCTGTGACCTTTGATATGCACCTGGGAACAACTTCATACTTAATCTAGCACATGAGATATGACTTCCCCCCTCCGACACCATGATCAGGGCATGGTCTTAGAGTAGGAGTCGGATGTCGTGTGAAGTGACACTATAAGCTATCTGCCGGTCCAAATATGTGCAGAAGATAGAGTAGGGTTTCAAAAAAGGGACGTCATATGGTTAGAACCCACTGTTTATTCACATGTAAACAAATATCTATGCATAGACTTGAAAACGGGACTTTGTCCACCGCTCAATATATGATGTATCCTCGCATTTGTTTCTGATGGTGAATGACATGGTCAATGTAGCGCGATGTACCGCTATGCCAGCCTTGCCAGTAGATATAAATCCAATACAAATCACAACCGATACAACGGCGATTCCTAACCGACGCCTATTGCGTCGGTTGAAACAAGAAACGCGTATCCCTCCGCCTACCATATCCTCCAATAGTTGCGACTATTTGGGCCAGGCCATATTGTTTTTTGATCAGTTTCTTTCCGTATAGGAAGTTTCTAGAAACTTTCTGGGTCGTTTCTTCTGTTCTACTGGTTTTCTGGTTCCTCGTTTAATATATATTTTTGGCTATTTTCTTTTCGATTATTACTCTTTTTAAATTCATAAACATTTTCATATTTTTTTGAAAAAAATCATTTTCCAAAAAATGTTCATTTTTGAAAATGTTCAAATTTTTAAATGTCCATTTTGGAGAATGGCTCAGATTTTAAAAATATTCATTTTTCGAAAAATGTTCATTTTCAAAAAATGTTCATTTTTGAAAATGGTTCATGTTTCAAAATAGTTCAAATGGTCCAGATTTTAAAATGTTCATTTTTGAAAATAGTTCTGATCTAAAAATGTTCATTTTAAAATTGGTTCATTTTCCAAAAAAAAATCATTTTTTGAAAATTGTTCGGATTTCAAAAAATGTTCAAATTTTTAAATGTTCATTTTTGAGAATGGTTCATATTTTAAAAATATTCATTTTGAAAATGGTTCATTTTTCTAAAAAAAATGTTCATTTTGGAAATGCTTCAGATTTAAAAATGTTCATGTTTCAAAATGGATGAAATGGTTCAGATTTAAAATGTTCAGTTTTGAAAATAGTTCAGATTTAAAAATGTTCATTTTTAAAATTTGTTCATTTTTCGATTATTTTTTTTTGAAAATGGTTCAGATTTTTAAAAATGTTCAAATTTATAAATGTTCATTTTTGAGGATGGTTCAGATTTTAAAAATGTTCATTTTGAAAATGGTTCATTTTTCGAAAAATATTCATTTTGTAAATGCTTCAGATTTTAAAATGTTCATTTTCAAAAAATGTTCATTTTTTAAAATGGTTCATGTTTCAAAATGGTTCAGATTTTATAATGTTCATTTTTGAAAATAGTTCAGATTTAAAAATGTTCATTTTTAAAATTGGTTCATTCTCCAAAAAAAATCATTTTTTGAAAATGGTTCAGATTTTGAAAAATGTTCAAATTTATAAATGTTCATTTTTGAGAATGGTTCAGATTTTAAAATATTCATTTTGAAAATGGTTCATTTTTCGAAAAATGTTCATTTTTGGAAATGCTTCAGATTTAAAATGTTCACTTTTGAAAATGGTTCATGTTTCAAAATGGTTCAAATGGTTCAGATTTTATAATGTTCATTTTTGAAAATAGTTCAGATTTAAAAATGTTCATTTTTAAAATTGGTTCATTTTCCAAAAAAAATCATTTTTTGAAAATGGTTCAGATTTTGAAAAATGTTCAAATTTATAAATGTTCATTTTTGAGAATGGTTCAGATTTAAAAAATATTCATTTTGAAAATGGTTCATTTTTCGAAAAATGTTCTTTTTTGGAAATGCTTCAGATTAAAAAATGTTCATTTTCAAAAAAGGTTCAAATGGTTCAGATTTTAAAATTTTCATTTTTTTAAAATAGTTTAGATTTAAAAATGTTCATTTTTAAAATTGGTTCAATTTTCGAAAAAAATCATTTTTTAAACGGTTCGGATTTAAAAATGTTCAATTTAAAAATGGTTCAGATTCAAATGGAGTACATTTTATGAACAACCCATTAAGGAGACGTGGGCTAAGCCCAGCTCTATTTCCGTAAAAGAGAAAGCCCTCCGCCGCCGCCGCCGCCGCTGTCACTACCACGAACCAACACCACTCCACTCCTCTCCTCTCGCGTCTCTCCTTGGACGGAATCGAGCTCCCAGCCGGTGACCATGGCGGAGGCCGCAACTGCAGCAGAAGCGGCTCCACTCCACCGTGGCCTCCCGGATGAGATCGTCATCTGGGAGATCCTCGTCCGCCTGCCCCCTAAATCCCTCCTCCGTTGCCGCGCCATCTGCCCCGCTTGGCGCCGCGCCACCTGCCCCGCCTGGCGCCGCGCCACCTCCTCCCGCCACTTCCTCCTCGCCCACCACGCCCGCCAGCCTACTCTCCCCCTCCTCCAAGCCTACCATGCCAACGCCCGCGGCGACGGCAGCGGCTCCATCATAGACATCATCCCTTTCGACCACAGGGCAGGACTCACTTCCGCCGACCAATTGCAGTCCGTCGCCCGACTTGGCCATGCATCTTTCTATATGGAGGCCTCGTGCGACGGCCTCCTTGTCCTCTTCACCAACGAGGCACACCTCTGTATCTGCAACCCGGCTACTCGTCAATATGCTCCCCTCCCGATGCTTGGTCGTGAATTCTGGCTCTTGGGGATGTACCCGCACAGCCCTACCGGCGAGTACAGGCTACTGCTGACCAAACAAACAGATTTGATGCATGATGAAGAGCCACCTACCACTGAATATGCCTGCCACGTTTTCACAGTAGGCTCATGCCAGCCTCCAAGGCGCATAGAATGGCCCGATCCCCGGAAAACGATATTGTTCAGGAGGGCCCTATTTGCCAGGATATCTGTCCTGTTACATGGTAGCCTGCATTGGTACAAGTGGTACGAAGGCCCAATGATAGTGGCATTCGACACGACGGCTGAGTCGTTCTGGCAGATGCGCTCCCCGATTGTTTCTGATGATGACGCTGGCCAGTTTGAGATTGGTGGCATGCTTGGCCTGTTCAGCCTTAACGATGGAGAGACAATCATGGATATTTGGGTGATGCAGGATTATAAAGCTAAGGTTTGGGCCTTGAAGCACCGGATTGAATTGCCGATTGCACAGCTCAGTCTGCAGTTTGGATAGTTTTACAATCAAATCAGTGTGGTGGTTCCATCTGGGAATGGTTATGTGCTCGTGCTGCTCAGAGTTGCCGAGTGGCTACTTCAGATTGACACCAACGGCAAGCTGGTTGCCAGTTTCCATCGCAATGGCCTCTGTCCTTCTAAAGTTATGCTCAAACAAACTCTTGTTCCGCATACCTTCTTTCCGGCACTAGAGGGATATGTTGTCAACGCTTTGCCTTTCATCTGACAGCTTTTGAGTGAGGTGGTGATTCTTAATGGCTTAACTGTCACTATCCTCATGATCTGAAGCGTGTGCTATGAGTTGTCTTGTATATCAAGTTATGATCAAGAAGCGTGTTGCGTGGAAGCTATCCTTATTAGAAACCCTTTCAGATCTTAAGGAACTATTGTGGGTGTCAGTACTAAAATTACCAGGTCAATGTTGGTGTATGTGCAACTATTCTGCCTCATGTATCTGTTTCTTAAGTTGGAGAAGTGACTTTGCTTTTTTATCTATTGGTCTTCTTTGAATTTACTAGTTAGCAATCTGCCCACATCATCTCTATTTCTTGAACTGTAGAATTGACTTTGTCTCTTTATCTAGGTCTTGTTTTTTCTGGAGAGATTGTCTAGTGGTATTCTCGATTCTCAGTATAAAGCAATCTACATGTATTTCCTGTTTATGTGTTTTGTTCTAGCTTATGGTGAAATGTGGCAAACTGTGACCATGATGGAGGCCACAACAGCGGGTCCTCTCCGTATGTCCATTTCATACATGTGCTTCCTGATTCTTTGTTTTCTTTTTGTTAATGATGAAATGTGGCAGATTGTTCTATCCATAGACTTGCATGTTGTAGCTGAATTGTAAGGGGTTGGAGACTACTCCTTATAATTGTACCATAGTTAATTTTTCTTCATAAATCCATTGCATCTGGTTATGTATGGACACTAGGCTTCACCATCACGAGTCAACATTAGCAGACATTGTTATAGCTGTCCCCTTTCAAGCAGCTGTTCTATTTTCTAGGAAATAACTGTTGTACTATCAAGTTAGCAACGATATCCATTTTTATGATCCCATGCCTTTCTATTGCCTTTTATGGTATTATCTCCATTTCACCCCAGCTGGATACCATTTTAAGAAGTGCTCCACGTAATTGTTTCATGGGCATGTTATTGTGAGACACATTGTTTCCATTTAGATTTGGTACCATAGCTGAGGCGAATGCTCGTTGACATGATCCAAAATTGAATGAACGTTGCAAGATAGATTTAGTTAGAACAGTAGGCTTAAACTGGTGCTCTCTGGATCACCCCTATGATGAAACAAAGCCCCTCCCCCAGATTTGCACATTCTTCATCCCGTTTTGATCTGTAACAAATGCTTAGGTTCCACACTGTTTCATTGTGAGACACACTGGTTATCAGCCATGAGACATGCTCATTTTCATCTATAAGTAGCACAAGACCATTTCGGTTACTAATTCTTGAAAGCAAAATCATGTCACGGTATAATTATGTAGCAAGTTGAAGACTTACTCTGATCATTTTCTACTGTGTATCATATGTGCCACTGAAAGATAACTTATCATTGTTTGCTGCATATGTATTATATTCCATAGCAGAGCAATTGCTCAGAGTCTCAAATTCAGGCTACTCAACAGCCGATTTTCTACTATATGACCCTTCTGGAGTGCTTTGGCTACAATTTACTCCATCGATGAAGTATATAAGTTAAGCGTCCAGATTATTAATATATGTATTCCAGTATATCTGGGATGTGGAAGTGGTGATAAAAAAGTCCCGTCGTTACTGCATTTTGTGCTCTTTGGGTGCGTTGTTGCAGTTCTAGCAGAGGTAAGCTGGTGCATCACAAGAACAATGCGAGAATTAGGGTGGTTTTTTCATAGTCCTAGCCCACATAGTTATTAATCCATCCAAAATATTTAACCCATCGTCTAGTTTTACAAGATTCTACCCATCCTAAATTACCTAAACTAGTTTGGAGGCCCTGACTTGATTTTGGAGGGTGGTTTTTCCAAACGCACTGATGTGGCTTGTGATACACAAAACTTCTACCGATAACCACAAGAAAGGCTTGACATGGTCTGGTACCAGCTTGAGGGCCTGGTTTTCCATGTGGCTTGGGGCCTAAGTTTGGTGGCTTCTTCAGATCCGGTAGGTTGTTGGGTCCTCAGCTAACTGGCGGGAAATATAAAAGTTTGCATTGTGGCACTGAGACCATCAATTCATTCAGTTAACATCTAAAAAAATCAGTTCATCCAGTTAGATAAATAAGTGGTTTAGGGATAAACTAAATCGTAGTGCAATATATGACGGATGAAGCATACATTAGTTGTTTAGTTTTCTTCCTCTGAAGCATTCTTTTATTTTTTGAGTTGGATAGGTTATCTCTGATTCTATGGAACTCTAACCAATGCTTCTTCTGCAGCTTCTACCTCTGCTGTTGTTGATTGATGTTGCCCGTTCGTCGAACACATTGACCCAGGTGGCCCACCAGTACCTTCTGATAGCATGCTGGTTTTATCCGCCACAAAAATAATGCACCAGGTATTGCAATTCTTGCCCTAAACGTTCGCTGAAGAATTCACCTGGGTGAACATTTTGGCTGCTGGGAGCGTCCCTTGCTTGGGTATAAAAACTAGGGGAAACCATTGTCTTAGATTCCTTCCAGATCATTGCATGCAGTTGTCTTGTTTCGATCTTGAACAAGCACGTTTGGCTCTTGGAGACATTTGCTCTCCCTTTTTCAGTAAATTCAGAAACTTAATTTAATACATAAAAAGATCCAAAACTAATCTGGTGTTTATATATTGGTGTGAGAAATGTGACCTTATATTTTTGTGATTAAAAAATAGTTTGTGTTCTGCGTGAATGCAAACAAAATGAGGAGGTAGAATAGCTTTTTCTCGTTGTGCTCACAACTCAGTTGCGGTGTTCATGGAACTTGAAATCTAGAAACAATATGGTGTCATTTAATCAAACACAATATGTGGCCGCTGTTCTAGATGGTTTTTGTAGATTGAGTTGTTAACCAAAAAAATCTGGGCAGGTGGCTTACTTTTACATACACTCTATGCTGTTTGGACGATACGGGTGCTGATTAGAATAGATGAAACCATACCATTTCAGAAAATAAAAGGACATTCTTACTTGTACATACACTTTTTTGTTTCACATGTACCGTGTAGAGGCTGGGTTTGCATATGTAGCTCGTACCTATCATTGTGCATCTACGTACTATTGTCTTGCCAGTACCTTAACTAACAGAGGTAATGGTGGATGATGTTATATGTTGCTAGTTGCTACATGAAAAACAGTGCTTATAATTTACCGGCAGTCTGACCCATATTTCATGATGAACCATTTCGTCTTCATGTAAGCAATGCACTATCGTTTCAGGCCTTGAGGGCATTAGAGTGCAATTTTGTTGCTAACAGCACAAAAAAGTGCATGTTCTTTCTCTTTGCCAAATACATCTAGAGTGTATTTCTACTCATCTACTGGATCTTCTAACTTGGAATTTCTCAGTTTTGGTTTGTTCAGCTAATCCACTCTTGCTTATTTATTCTGGGAACCTCTGCAACCATTAAAAGAATAGCCAGCTTGACAATATGTTCCAATTTCTCTCTAGGAGCTGACATGTTGGCAAATGTTCCCCCGGTCCTTTCTTTTTTTAACTTTTGAGAGCGGAAGTGATAGTGATAGGTAATCTGTACTGAACAACTAGCTACAAGATTATGCGCACGCTGTGCACTGGAATAACTCAATTACGTTTGACC
The DNA here is from genome assembly GCA_947311845.1 of Poa pratensis. Taxonomy (NCBI): domain Eukaryota; kingdom Viridiplantae; phylum Streptophyta; class Magnoliopsida; order Poales; family Poaceae; genus Poa; species Poa pratensis. The sequence goes on along the minus strand of CAMZMU010000057.1, from coordinate 50,702,896 downwards.
AAGTCAAATTACCGTTGATGTAAAAATAAGACCATGCTTAATAATTATAAAATAAAATATGCATGATCTAAAAAGTGATAATAGAAATTCAGAGGTAGTTTTCCCTGCATTGGTGTATCAGTGCAGCATGCTGGAAATTAGAATTATTCATGGGAATTATATCCCAACAGTAGTTCTGAAACTCTCGAGTAGTTTGCCAGGTTAAATTCTGACACGCTATAAATGTGGTTTAATGCCAGCTACGCATGTTGCATACTTGAAAACCTTATATGCCCACTAGTAGAAAAGTGGCCTTAGAGGCGGACCTTTAGTTGCGGCTCGTTTCCAAACCGCGACTAGAGGTCTCGCGGCTCCGACAGATCCAACGGCTAGGACAGGTGGCGGTTTGTGCTGGAGATTTGGTCGCGGTTGGAGCCACCAACCGCGACTAAAGGTCCTCCACCTGCGGCCGGAGCCGCGGGGGCACGCGCGAGGACCTTTAGTCGCGGTTGGAGCCACCAACCGCGATCAAAGGTCAGTCGCCTTCATCTTCCACCCCGAGCCAGCCTTGGCCATTTCGAGCTCGAGTTGAATCTCCATTTTCTCTCCACCGAGCTCGATTTCATCCACGATTTTTTGCACCATTTGTTAAGATTGACGGTGGTGCATCTATCCAAGGGTTAGCAACTGCAAACTCTCTCTTTCGGCGCCCGTTTCGTTGGTTGTCTAGCTCATTTAGCTCAATTCATATTTGTAGTGCTAGGTAGGTGTATGATGAAATGCCTAAGTTAGCTCATTTTGCTTATTTAGCTCAATTTTGTATTGTCAATTTGATCTTAAACTAAATTATGTTTTTGTATTTCAGTGTCACAACATTCACCTCCTCACCGTCGTCGATAGACCGTCTCGTCACCGACACCACCTAGGTGAGCTTTCTTTTTTATTTAAAAAAAATCTATGTTGTATGATTTTGTTCCATAATTATTATTTGTTTTTTTTGTATAAGTTGTATAATTGTTTTATATATATATATATATAGTGCCATGGTTTTCACAAATACCCCCACCGGCTCTCGTCCGCTCTATTATTCGGATGTGGTATGACTTTTAATAACTATATATTTGTTTCGTTTCGCGTTTATGACAATCATGCGGACCAACTTTGACATAAATATATATTTGTCTAGGAGGTAGTTGAACCGGAAATTCCAGTGGACCCTATTGTTGAATATTTTGTGAAAGAAAACGATGATTTGAAAGCTAAATTAAAAATAAGTGAAGATCTCCGCAAAGAAGAGAAGAAGGAATTGGAGGTTAAGCTTGTCAACATCATCGATGAACACCAGTTCAAGCTTGCCGACGTCGTCGATGCTTACGAGATCAAGTTGGATGGGATGCGCTCGAAGCTTGCCGACGTCGTTAATGCTTACGAGATCAAGTTGGATGCGATGCGCTTGAAGCTTAAAAAAATTAGAAGATATGCCATTAGTCAAGAGGCTTGGTATCATTATGCTGTTGGTTCAATAGTTACCTTAGTTGCGATTCAGATCGCATTTGTTGTTGGACTTAAATTTTTTAAATAGTTCAATGTTAGTTTAAATTAATGGATATTTAATGCTACAATGTATTACATTTGTCGCCACTCTACTTTGCTTGAATTATTATGGTCACTTATCTATTCATTACTGGCATGCATAATTTTTTTGATATACTTATATAATGCAGATGAGACGTCAATGGATGTACGGTGACCGAGTTTGTGCCGAATTCATTACTGGCATGCATAATTTTCTCCATGTGGCTGAGACAAGCAAGCGAAAGGATGGTTTTATGTGTTGTCCATGCAGTCTCTGTATGAATAAGTATACATACTCTTCCACAGACAGGCTTCACGAACACCTGTTGCGAAATGGTTTCATGCTTGGTTATTATTGTTGGACCAAGCATGGAGAAAGAGGGGTTATAATGGAAGAGAATGAAGAAGAGGAGGATAATGACAACTATCCTCTGTTCAATGAACACGCTGATACTACAATGGGGGAAGACGAAGTTGAAGAGGATGCCATCTTTGATGAGCCCGACGATGATCTTCGTCAGGCCATTCATGATGCACAAATGGACTGTGGAAGTGAAAACGAGAGGTTGAAGTTGGAGCGCATGTTAGCCGATCACAGCAAATTGTTGTACCCAACTTGTACAGATGGCCAGAAAAAGCTCGGTACGATACTGGAAATGCTACAATGGAAGGCAGAGAGTGGTACTACCGACAAGCACTTTGAAAGTTTGCTGAAAATAGTTAAGAAGATGCTTCCAAATGAAAACGAATTGCCCTCTAGTACGTATGAAGCAAAGAAGGTTGTCTGCCCTCTAGGATTAGAGGTGCAGAAGATACATGCATGCATTAATGACTGCATCCTCTACCGCGGCGAGCACGAAAATTTAAATGCTTGTCCTGTATGCGGTGCATTGCGGTTTAAGATTGGGCGAGATGACCCAGGTGAAGTTGAGGGCGAGCAAGGTTGTCCAAGGAAGAGGATTCCTGCCAAGGTGATGTGGTATGCTCCTATAATACCACGTCTGAAACGTTTGTTCCAAAACAAAGAGCATGCCAAGTTGTTGCGCTGGCACAAAGAAGAACGTAAAAAAGACATGATGATGAGACACCCCGCTGATGGGTCCCAGTGGAGAAAAATCGACAGAGTGTTCCCGAAATTTTCGGATGACGCTAGGAACTTAAGATTTGGTCTAAGTACAGATGGATTTAATCCATTTGGAGAGCAGAGCTCCAGTCATAGCACTTGGCCTGTGACTCTATGTATATATAACCTTCCTCCCTGGTTGTGCATGAAGCGGAAGTTCATTATGATGCCAGTGCTCATCCAAGGCCCGAAGCAACCTGGCAACGACATTGACGTGTATCTGAGGCCATTGGTGGAAGAACTTTTACAGCTGTGGAGTGATGAAGGTGTGCGTGTGTGGGATGAGCACGAGCAAACGGAATTTGATCTACGAGCGCTCTTGTTTGTAACCATCAATGATTGGCCTGCTCTTAGTAACATCTCAGGACAGTCAAACAAGGGATACAATGCATGTACGCATTGTTTAGGTGAGACTCAAGGTAAACATATAGGTAACAAGATTGTGTACCTGGGCCATCGTCGATGGCTTGTACCGAGGCATGCAGGAAGAAAGGAAGGCCGACATTACAAAGGTGAGGAAGATATTCGGCGGAAGCCTACTCGACCTTCTAGTTCTGTTATACATGATATGGTCAAGGATTTAAAAGTAATATTTGGGAAGGGTGCTGGAGCACTATCTGTTCCGAATGACGCTCAGAACCACGTTCCCATGTGGAAGAAGAAATCTATATTTTGGGAGCTGCCCTATTGGATAATGCTAGAGGTTCACTCTGCAATCGACGTGATGCACGTGACAAAAAATCTTTGCTTGAACCTGCTTAACTTGTTGGGCGTGTATGGAAAGTCAAAAGATACACCGGAAGCAAGACAGGCCCATCGACGTATGCATTCACGAGACGACGATCATTCTGATAATCATCAAGGTCCTGCGAGCTATGCTCTTACGAAAGAAGAGAAGAAAATATTTTTTGAATGTCTTCGCAGTATGAAGGTTCCATCTGGCTTCTCGTCGAATATAAAGGGAATAATAAACATGGCAAAGCAAAAATTTCAGAACCTGAAGTCTCATGACTGTCACGTGATTATGACACAATTACTTCCGGTTGCATTGAGGGGACTTCTAAAAGAAAATGTTCGAGTACCCATTGTGAAGCTATGTGCATTCCTGAATGCAATTTCTCAGAAGGTTATCAATCCACTTACTCTAAAAGATTTAGAGAATGATGTGGTCCAATGTCTTGTCAGCTTCGAGTTGGTGTTCCCACCAACCTTCTTCAATATTATGACGCACCTTCTAGTTCACCTGGTGGAAGAGATACGTGTTCTCGGTCCTGTATTTCTACACAACATGTTCCCCTTCGAGAGGTTTATGGGAGTCTTAAAGAAATACGTTCATAACCGTGCTAGGCCAGAAGGAAGCATCTCCAAGGGCTATGGAACTGAGGAGGTCATTGAGTTTTGTGTTGACTTTATTCCTGATCTTAAGTCGATTGGTGTTCCTCAATCGCGTCATGAGGGGAGACTGCGTGGAAAAGGCACGCTAGGAAAGAAAGCAATCATATGTGAAGACGTGGATTCTTTCACTCGAGCACACTACACAGTTCTGCATAGTTCCATCTTGGTGGCTCCGTATATCCAGCAACACAAGAATGATTTACGCTCCAAATACCCAGAAGATGAGATTGATGGAGTACACATCAGGACTTTTGGCGGTTGGTTACAGAAAAGACTGATGAATGTCACCACAAATGAACTACAGCTATACTTATTGGCCAAGACACCGTCTTCGACTATATTGACTTTAGGACTTCTGGAGGTCTTTATATATTGTCGCCGACGGGGTAAACCCTAATCCACCATTCCTAGCCACGAACGCATCGTCTCCACGAGATGGATCCGCCACGCCCGCCGCAGCGCCTTCTGGACGAGGTCGAGCGTGGTCGGCAGAGCGCGCTTGGGCGCAACCGCGGGAGTCTATCCCGCCGTATGCCCACGAGCCCGGCGTGGAGAGGAATGCCCAGCTACCGGCCTCCTGCTCCACCAGGTGCCGCCGCACCTCCACCTGGCGGCGCTGCACCTCCACCAGGCGCCGCCGCTCCTCCCGCGGAGGAGGAGGAGGACGACGACTTCGACTGGAGCGACGACGGGGAAGAAGGTTGTGGGTTGCAGATACAGGAGGCCATGGAAGCCTCCTTCCAGTCTATCCGCGACTACCCTGTCCAGCGAGCCAAGACTTCCTACCAGCTCAAGGCGAAGGAGGCTTCCGATCTGGATTGGGCGCTGAAAGACTCATCCTCCATGGATCTTGCCCTCCGCCGCAAACGTGCGCGCGAGAACCGGCGGCCGCCCACGGGGCTGGCTCCTCCCGCCGTTCCCCCTAATCCTACGGCCTTCGAGCCAGCAAGTCCGTTTATGTAGAATAATGTTGGTGATGTTGTATCAGGGGTGTGTTTCTTTCAAGCGCTTGTGAGACGTTGTATCATGTGTAATAATGTATTAAACTTTTTATGTAATGCATTAAGATAAATGAATTAATAATTTTTATCTGCTTTCTTCTGCATTTTACAACACCAAACATTCATCTTACAAATATGTGATAGTTTGCTCTAAAATTGTTATAAAAATAATTTTAGGGTACACAAGTAGTGGTTACAACATAGAACCATCCATAGTTTTTGGAAATTCGACCACCTTAGATGAATAGCCATGCTCTCCATTTTATCCACGACTCATTAAGTTGGGACCAAGCGTTGAGTTCCCTTTCAATTAAAATGATAAAAGAAAACAAATACAACAAAAGAAAAAAGAAACAGCAAAAAATGTAAAAAAAGCCCAATAGTCGCGGTTGCAGCAAACAACCGCGACTAAAGGCCCCCCGGGCTTGGCGCCAGAATTTGGGCGGCCCAGGTCGACCTTTGGTCGCGGTTGTTGGCTGCAACCGCGACTAAAGGGTCTTTGGTCGCGGTTGCAGCCAACAACCGCGACCAAAGGTCGATTCCGCGCGGTTTAGTGGGGGAGTTTGCGGAAGTTTTTGCAAACTCCCCCAAATCGAAGCACACAACGCCTCCGGGCTCCCACGACGCACAACGCCGGCGAAGCCCTGCTCCGGCCAGCCGCCGCGCCGTGGTGCCCATCTCCGGCCAGCCGCCGCGCCCGCACGCCGGTGCCCATCTCCGCCGCGCCGTGGTGCCCCTCCAGCAGCCGCGCCCCTCCCCTGCCTCCGCCGCGGTGCCCCCTCCAGCCGCCGCGCCCCAACGCCGGTGCCCATCTCCGCCGCCGTGGTGCCCCTCCAGCCTTCGCGCCCCCACGCCGCGCGCCCCTCCCCTGCCTCGCGCGCGCCGCCGCCGGTAGGTCTTCCCCACGCCGCGCGCCTCCCCTGTACTGAATCTTCTTATCACTCCTTGCTAAATGTAATCCTTCTCTAAATCAAAGTAGTCCTAATTCTTTTTGTATCAATATTAGTGGTACACAATGAGAGATAGCAATAAGTAATTTGATCTAATTTTAGAAAGTTCCACCGTATATTAACATCTAGCTATCTATGGTGAAACGGTCTGGGATCATTAGGTGTAGTATAATGAGAATAACCCGACCGGTGTAGTAGAAAATTACAAGTGATTTTTTTACAAGTGTTGCTGTAATTGTGAATGAATACTAATTATGCAAATTTAGTCATATGTCACATTTTAGTGAAATAGAATTAGTAGAAATATTTTTCAATTGAGTTAGAATTATTTGTCAAGTTAGTTAGGTCAATTTACTTAGGTTAATTTAGTTAGATCAATATAGTTAGAAATCATTTTATTAGTATATCATAAGTTAGTTAGGTCAATTTACTTAGGTTAATTTATTAGTATATCAATATAGGTAGAAATCATTTTATTAGTAGATCAATATAGCTAGGTAAATTTATAGATATAAGTAAGGATTTAAATTTGTAATTGTTTATCATATATACTTTGTAACTTTTTGTATCAAATTTGTTAAATTTGTTATTGTTTTTGTCATACTTTGTATCAAGCACATGTGGATACTTTGTATCATAATTTGTTAAATTTGTATCAAGCACTTTGATACTTTGTATCAAATTATTGTTTATCATAATTTGTTAAATTTATTGCGTGTAGGAACATTCAGCTATGGATCACCCTTTAATTGTGCGAGACGAGGAAGGAGAAAACTTATTCATGCAGGATATTTTTGAGCATCGCGATGCAAATGCTGCCGGTGGAGAAGGCGCCGTCGACGATCGAAACGAAGATTTTGAGCAATTTGCATCACAATTTTTAAACCCGTCTGGTGAGGGTATTTTAGAGGAAGAAGAAATAACAGCCTCCACCTCGAACACCCTCCACCTCGAGGTTATATATGAATTCTATATTTGCTTGAACACAAAATGCATTAACTGATTTGTATTGCACTTATTAACGCATTATATTTCTTACTTTAGGCGTCCACCTTGCATAAAAAGGCTAAGAATCAAGCTCCTCGAGGCCCAGCGAAAAGAATGACTAGCGAAGATGCAAAGTTACCAATCTATAAAATTGATGTAGATGGCGATCCGGTGGAACCGATAGAGAACCGCAGAAAATATATTAGTCAAGCTGGAGTTATTGTTAGGGACGAGGTCCCGATCTCCATAGCAGAATGGCTTAAGCCAGCAGGCGTTGCCGAGGATGACCCTTGCTATGTCCACCAGCATTATAAAGATTTCTGCTTTGACACACTCTTGCAGCATTTTAACCTCCCGGATGGTATTGAGCCCGCCTTGAAGTTGAAACTCAAGCACTGGACTCTCTCCAAGATGGCCGACGCCTTTCGGAAATATAAGCAAACATTATGGGCAAAATATGAAAAGGTTGATCCAGATTTCAGTCAAAAAAAACTGGTGAAGCTAAGAGATCACTGGGAAGCCTTTAAGGCGTATAAGACCTCGGCTGCGGCTGTGGCCCGATCGGAAAAAAATAAGCTAAATGCTGCGAGTAAGACACACCACCATAACTTGGGGCCAGGTGGCTACAGGTCAGCCATTCCTAAGTGGCTAGCCATGGAAGATAAACTCGTGGCTGCAGGTTTCACTCCACAGACATACAGCTGGCCCGAAAGGTCCAAATTCTGGTTGTTCGCGCATGGCGCAACGTTGAACGAGGAAGGGAAGATTGTCCCGAGGGTTGAAAAATACAAGGCAACAGTAGTAGCCATGGTCCCAAAAATTGAAGATGCAATAAAGGAAGTTCTAGCGGGTACGTGGGAACCCTATAGAGAGGAAGACGAGCTGGCACGGGCCCTAGGGAAACCTGAACACTGGGGACGTTTACGAGGCTTACCCGGCGGTGCCACCTTGAAAAAAAGTATCCGCAGCACGCTGACACTTATAGAAGCCGTGCAAGAAAGAAGAAGCAGGGTGAAGAGCGGATAGCGAATTTGGAACGCCAGATGAAGCAACTCATTAATGAACGCCAGGTGCAGCAGCCCCAAGATCCTGAAGTCGTGGATGCTCGATCTCAGCTTAGAAGCAGCGTGGGTTCCACGCAACTAGAACTCGATGCTCGCTACCCCGTGGATGATATCACGGAACCGACACCATGTGAGCTACATACGCCTGTGAGCAACATATCCATGAAGGTGGCGGTCGGCTATGCTTTACCGATTGTCGACACAGCAAGCTACCATAATGGTGTCATTCATCCTGGCTATGCTGTTGTCGGGGTGGATGAAATTGTGCCGGGATCGGAATCATTGGCTCTTGAGATTCCTGGAGGTAACGGTGAGGAGGCATTGTGCGATGTCAAGGTGGTTTCGTCCAGTGGAACAAGAAATACATCAAGTTCTCAAAGCCACCGACTCAGCAAAGCCCACCCTGCCGGGGTATCGATGAGACACATCCATCTCCGGCACCGCGTGACAGGGACCCCACACCGGAAAATAATCTAGAGGACCATCTCAGTCAGCAAAGTCCATCTCCATCTCCATCTCCGGTACGGAACCCCCCACCGGAAGTGTCCGTACCGCTTAAACGGAGAAGGCGCGCGTCTTCCCCGGTCAAGAGGCGACCTGCTAAAAGGGCCACAACGCCTGATCTGAGGCAACCTTGGCAGAAGACTCTTGACCAAAACGAAGCAGCCATCGAGGAGCATAATAAATCATTGTTCGCACCGAAAGTGCCGCCGCCAACATTTACCGAGGGCTATACTGCAGCGGCTTGTCATAAAGTCATTGACAACTTATATGTCCCTCCAGAGAAGCCGCCATCTGACTATGTCCGTTCTATTCAGAAGTCATATGACGAGGTGACGGCGGCGGAGGCGCCGAAGAAAGGTGAACAAGACGCAGAGTCAGTCCCGCCGCCGGCGGCAAACGAAAAACAAGCAGCACCATCGGTCCCGCCGGCGAAGGAAGCTACAAAAGCAGCACCATCGGTCCCACCGCCGCCGAAGATAGGTAAACAAGTTCCCCAGCTCGGAGAACAACCCGTACGTTCTGTCCCCCCGCTAATTGTCCCGCCGCCGACGAACAAAGATAGTCGAGTTCCCCAGCGCGGAAAACAACCAGTACAATCTGACCCTAAAGAGCCGATGGTGTTTGACATAGAGGTAATCCGTCGTCTTGCCGCCGAAGCGCAAATGCCTATAGATGAATATGCTTCGAGATTGAATTTTGAGACTGCACCACCAGCTCCTCCAGTAAGAAACTTCGTTCCGGGGAAAGCTTTGGTGCAAATCAGGGGCCTTCCAACAAAAATGCGTACTCTGCATCAATGGTACATGAAAAATGCAAAGAAGACATCTGCTATCGTTCTGAAATGTAGGGAAGACGATGAGCACTTCTTAGAAGACTACAATCACACTGTTACGTTTAGCGAACTTTTTCAGCTATACAATCTGCGGGCACTCGACAAATCTATCATGAGTTCCTATTGCCTGTAAGTGATTTATTTAAGTCTTTACCTAGTCTCGTTCATTGTTTGTAATTATTCTCACTTTAATCTTTTGTGTGCTATATTATGCAGATTGAAGATGCTCGAGCTCAAAAAGCTGAACCAGCATGACATTGGGTTCATTGACCCGGATAAATATAACGAAGAAACCATAATAAATCCCTTGTATAACAAGAACACACCGGATGATTTGCTAAGGGTGTTCAAGCGATACCGCGACAAAAGAACTATATATTGGCCTTACCACTTCGGTAAGTTTTAGTGTCTTCTACACATTCTAATTTGCTCACCCGATGTTAAGTTTAACTGATGAGTTATGCATGACTGTGCCCAGCTACCACTGGATTCTTCTTGTCATTAGACATCACGAAGGACTTATTCATTCACTTGACTCATTGAGGTATCATCCTGACACTTACAGGAGTTGTTTCGACTTACTAGCAAGGTACATTCATTTCTTACCGCCTCTGTCATTCATATCTTGATGTCAAGTCATTAACGAATAACTCATTTGTGAATGTTCTTTGTCGGGCAGAGTTTGGGAAAGGTTTCGAGCGGAAGATCCTGAAGGTGGGTGGCGCCAAAAGCTGGATTGGAAGTTAAACCAAGTAAGTACTGCTACCTCTTCGTCCACACAACATTTCTCATGCATACTTCATTATTATTGACTGAAATCTATTCTTGTATAGTCTTGCATGGAGCAACCAAAGGAACTGAGTACTGTGGATTCTTCGTTTGCGAGTATATATATGTATTAGTCACCGAGAAATGGAATATGAGAAAGGATGCAGAGTTGGCAAAAAAGCGCGAGAGGCTACCACTCGACCACCGCTTCAGAGCAATTGGAGAGGAATTGGCGGGATTTTACCTTTCAGAGGCCTTACAGGAGAAAGGAGAGTACTACGATGCTGAAAGCATGAAATCGTTAAAGTAACTTGTTGTTTTGCTTCAACTCTTGTACTACGATAACTCTTGGCGCATCAACGAACTCTTGTCTACGATCTTCAAGTATTACTTAATTTAATTGTATGTGTTATAAATATGTGCATCGACTTCATACGACACGGGAACGGTTACGACATCGAAAACGTTACGGTTACCGTAACGGTAACCGTCACGGTTACCGTAACGGTTACCGTCACCGTAACCGTCATCGCAACGGGAAGGGTTACCGTTACCACGGGACACGGGAACCTAGCTATAACCAAACCCCGGCATATATAAACCCTAAACCCTGCAATTAAATCGAAAAAAAAAAAAAACCAAAACCCTTTGGTCCCGGTTGGTGTCCCAACACCCCACGTCCCCCTAAAGCCCACGTGGAGGGACCTCTAGTCGCGGTTCGGAATCCGCCGCGACTAAAGGGTGGGGGCTTTAGTCCCGCCAGCCTAGTCGCGGTTGCCCAACCGCGACTAAAGGTCCTCTGGAACCGCGACTAGAGGTCATTTTCTAGTAGTGGCCAACATTAGTTCTGAAACTCCGAGTGTGTAAATAAAATAGAGTAGTGTTATAAGAAATATATTGTTGTTTTCTAGATTATTGCCCGAGTGTTTTCTCGTCCCTAAGCTCTTAAACAACGTTCGTATGATCTTTTATCATATGTTATGTTGAATGAAGATTTCTTACTCCCGAGCTACAGCGCCCCATATATATATATAATCAAAATTAATAGTTATGAGATTTTAAAAAATTAGAAAAAATCATGTATGTTGCCTATAATGTATACCACCAAAGTGCAAATCTCAATTTAAAATACTTTATATGTAGAGCTACATAAAAATGAAAAATATGTTGGTCCGAGTATAACACTTTCAAAATCTCCAAAACATACAAGATTTTGTCATTTTTTGGGTAGCTCATAATACAAAGAGTTTTCACATTGTGATTTTGCATGCTTGTAGGATCATCAGTAACTACATCCAAATCTTTTTGTTTTAGATTTTTTAAACATGTAAATATGATTTTTGATTTTTAAAATATAGAGAGCACTCAAGGTCGGGAGTCAAAGTGACTTTTGGACTCTTGATAGTTTTGAGCGGTCAAAAAGAAATTCCACGTTAGAAAACCCCGATTTTTTGAGTAACCGAAAATCGTAGTAAATATCATGACCTGATTTCATAGCAGGAAAATGACAAAAAGGGAAAATAATTTTAAAAGAATAGCATAAATATTTAAATGAGATTTTAGAGGAAAAGTTCACGCATGGGAGATTTAAATGAATCGAAACAAAATAAAAACACAACATAGGTAAATTCACGATTACATTTTTCAATAATATTTTAGTACCATATGTTTTCTTACTTTCACGGGGTTTAGCTGCTTTTCTTCATAGTCGAGTGGTTTGCAGGTGTGGCTCCATGTCAGCACAACAAAGTTTCACCAACGTGGCATCCACGTCATCTTTCTTCTTCCTCTGTTTTTCCCGTGTCGCAGCCATGTCCCATGTCCCATGGCGCTCTCGAAGTGGACTCTGCACAAGACCACAACCCCCAACCCTAGTCTCGTACTTGACCGCGCATCCTCGTTCAGCTTTTGATTTCATCGGGGGCAACCGGGTCTGGGTGACATGGCCCATGGAGACGGCGGCGGGATGGGGATCACCTGCCTTGCCACGAAGAACGACTGCCTCCAAATGAAGCTTGTTCACCGTCTTCATGCTGGTGGCGACGCCCCGTGGCCTCGCTGGGCATGGCGTTCGGTGGTCGGCCGGAGCGCGGCCGGCTCGCACTGGTCCCGCCTCTCAGCTCGAATGCCGTTGTACCGCTGCCTCTCGGTTGCCGTGGTGGGTGATGGCCGGCGCACGGCTTTCTGGCTCGACATTTGGGCCGGCGGCGCCGCGTTCGCCCATCGGTGTCCGGCTCTCTTCTCTCACGCGCTGGATGCGGAGGCCTCCGTCCACGAAGTTCTTAGCCGTGGCGTTCGAGCTGCTCTTGTCCCGAGGCTCAACACTGCCGGGGCGCGGCAACTGCCTGAGCTGCTGGACGTCACCGACCGCCATGCCCTCTCCGACGCAACGACGAGCGGGTGCTAACCAGGTGTGGGAAAACATCTGGAGCCCTCGACACCGCCGCTCTGTACAAGCTTTGCTCGGGGGTGGTGTGCGCTCGCCGTTCTATGAGTTCGTGTGGAGAAACCATGCGCCCTCAAAGGTGCAGTTCTTCGCATGGATTCTCGCGTGCCGCCAGACCCAATGCCGCGAGTCCCTGCTCATGAAGCATGTCCTCACCGCGGATGAAGCTGGGTGTCCCTGCTGCGATGAGCCTCTGGAGTCTACCGATCACATCTTCTATGAGTGTGCCTTCGCGGCCTGCTTCTGGTCCTCTGTCGGCTTCCGTTTTCCCGCCGGCGCGGACGCTCGCCGGTTCTACACCCACGACATTCCTGCTGGAGTGCCGCGCGACACGGCGCCTACCTTCGTTCTCCTCTGCTACGGAAACCTTTGGAAGCACAGAAACGCAGTGACGTTTTGAGAACAGGAGCCCAACCTCCCGCTGCTCCTCAAGATGTGCCGTGACGATGCCCGTCTCTGGTGCGCGCGGCTGCCGCGCGACCATGCCGTGGATGCCGAGGCCTGGCTGCGCTGCCTCGGAGAAATCCCTCCCCGCTGACTATGTTTCGTGTGAAACTCTCCCCTCCCACCCCGTTCAGTGTCATGTTGTAACAAACTCTCTATACGGCCGTTTTGGGCCACATAGCTCATATATATGAAAATTCAGGTGGGGTTTATCCCCCCGGTGACAGTTCAAAAAGAAGCTTGAGCTCATTTGTTAATGCTTGAGCTTGGCCATAAGACAACAGATCAGAACGCACCCTCTCCAGTTGCTTTACTCTACGATTCTGAATTTTTAGTTCATTTTAATTACAAGGTTTTGGTTCTTGACGCTTCAGATCAAGCAGGGGATCAGCAATCAAAGGGCTGTGATGGACTGGCGCCCAGAACGCGTTCCACGGAATGCCCAGACCGAAACATATGACAATCTAACAGTCTGCCGGAGAACTCTTTGGACAGCAAAGCCTGTAGATGAAAGGCCATTAAGTCCACCCCTCCGCCGTATTGGCAATGTACTGGTAATGCTCTAGTGTTCCCTTCAATACTTTTTCCTCTTCGTCGTTTTCATGGGTTTCTTTGTTTCATCTGTCTCTGAACTTTGTATAAACAAGAACAAGTGGGTCAAATTACTAAACTAGTACGAGCCCCATCATCAACCATACCCTGTATCTTTAACTAGTTTAGGGTATATTCCTGGATACTCAGGGCCACATCAGCTGGAAAAGGATGGTACGGTTGTAAATAGCAATCAAATACAATAACAAGAGACACGAGAAATAAACTTTTGACCGTTTTGGTGGTGGATCTTCTGGCAAAAACAAAAGATTCCATTTCAGAACAGGCCAACTGGCCAAAGGTGGTACTTAGTGGGTGGGCTACTGTTAAATAATTGCATTCAGGCTCCCTGTATGGTTGGATGATTAGTTTGGAAATATGCTTACTAAGCAACGCAGGACTTCCGCAGAGTCGTCATTAACCCACTCAAACCCCCACAGCTCATAGGAGCTGTCCACTAACCAAAATATAATCCTTTTGTGATCCTGATAGCATACTCATCGTCTAGCAACTCCATCCTTCAAGCAAAGGTTCACATAGTTCCATCTACGCAACCATGTTAGAGGGTGTAATCTGGTTGCTAATCCTGAAACTTAGGGAGGCCCTGGCAAATGAAGCAGTTGAGCTAGGGAAGCCATTCCTCGTGTATGAAACATCTGCTCTGCAAGCTCTATTTGGTGAAATTCGGAAAATGAAGGAGGAGTTGGAGAGCATGCAGGCCTTCTTCCGAACTGCCGAGCGGTTCAAGGATGCGGATGAGACAACTGTTGCATTCGTGAAGCAGGTCAGGGGTCTCGCATTTAGTATCGAGGATGTTATTGACGAATTCACCTACAAGTTGGGGGAAGACCGTGAGGGGATGTTTCTGTTGAAAGCAATCAGGAGGGTCAAGCAAATCAAGACATGGTATCGGCTAGCCAACAGCTTGCGTGATATCAAAGACAACCTCAAGCGTGCTGCAGAGAGAAGGCGCAGATATGACCTGAAGGGTGTTGATAGGGATGCAAAACTGACGAGAGTAGGCAGCTCAAATAGAAGATCTTCCGAGTCTGTACATTTTAAAAGGGAAGATGATCTTGTGGGGATTGCGGAGAATAGGAACTTACTGCTGAAATGGATGAAAGATGAGGAGCAGCGACACATGATAATCTCTGTTTGGGGCATGGGAGGTGTTGGTAAGACAACACTTGCTGCTCATGTCTACAACATCATCAAGACTGACTTTGACACTTGTGCTTGGATCACTGTGTCTCATAGCTATGAAGCTGATGATTTGCTAAAAAAAGTTGCTGAAGAGTTCCGAAAGAATGACAGGAAGAAGGAATTTCCAAAGGATGTTGATGTCACAGATTACAGAAGTCTCGTGGAGACAATCCGACGTTACCTAGAGAAAAAAAGGTATGTTCTTGTATTAGATGATGTTTGGAGTGTGAATGTTTGGTTTGACAGCAAAGATGCATTTTTTGGTGGCAAACTTGGTCGGATAATTTTCACATCAAGGATATACGAGGTCGCACTACTTGCTTCCGAAGCCCAAATGATTAACTTGCAACCCTTGCAAAATCACTATGCATGGGATCTTTTTTGCAAAGAGGCATTTTGGAAGAATGAAAATAGCGACTGTCCAGCAGAATTGCACTATTGGGCGCACAAGTTTGTAGAGAAATGCAATGGCTTGCCAATTGCTATAGTGTGCATTGGGCGCCTCTTGTCATTCAAGAACGCGACATTTTTGGAGTGGGAGAATGTATACAAAACTCTTGAGATGCAATTTACAAACAATTTCATCCTGGATATGAACATTATCTTGAAGGTTAGTTTGGAAGACTTGCCACACAACATGAAAAACTGCTTTCTTTACTGCTGCATGTTCCCAGAGAATCATGTCATGCAAAGGAAGTGGCTTGTACGGCTCTGGGTTGCAGAAGGATTTATTGAAGCGAGTGAGCATAAGACACTGGAGGAGGTTGCAGAAGATTACTTGACCGAGCTCATCAATCGATGTCTGTTAGTAGAGGTTAAGAGGAATGAAACAGGGTATGTTGATGAGTTCCAAATGCATGATATCCTTCGTGTATTAGCCCTCTCTAAGGCACGCGAAGAGAATTTTTGCACGGTCCTTGATTACTCAAGGACTCATCTTATTGTGAAAGCACGCCGTTTATCAATTCAAAGAGGGGATATTGCACACGTTGCAGAATCTGTGCCACATCTCCGCTCCTTGCTTGTTTTCCAAAACTCGCTATCTTTTGGTTCACTTCGTTCATTCTCAAGGTCTGTTAAGTTAATGTCTGTCTTGAATCTGCAAGATAGTTCAATTGAGAGTCTGCCAAATGAGGTGTTTGACTTGTTCAATCTGCGTTATCTGGGCCTTAGATGAACTAAAATTACAAACATCTCTCGGTTGATTGGAAGGCTGCAGAATCTTCTTGTATTGGATGCTTGGAAAAGCAAAATTACCAACCTACCAGTAGAAATTACAAGGCTCTGTAAGTTGACACACCTTATTGTCATTGTCAAACCATTGATACCATCTATGCAATATGTTCCTTCTATTGGTGTACCAGCACCTATTGGTGGTATGTGTTCTTTGGCGAGTCTGCAGACATTATTGCTGGTGGAATCTAGTTCTGAAATGGTCAATTACCTTGGTGCTCTAGTTCTACTGAGATCATTCCGCATTAGTAAAGTTCAAGGTCGCCATTGTGAAAAGCTTTTCGGAGCTATTACCAATATGGTTCATCTAACCCGGCTTGGGATCCAGGCAAATGATGACGAGGAAGTTCTGCAACTAGATGCACTCAATCCACCTCCATTACTTCAGAAAATTTTCTTGCTAGGGACATTAGATACAAAATCACTACCTCGGTTTTTCTTGTCGATTAGTAAACTGAAAAGCCTCTCCATTTTGCGGCTGGTCTGGTCAAAACTTCAGGAAGATATGTTTTGTTACCTTGAGGAATTACATCAGTTGGTAAAGCTTCAACTTTATGATGCATTTGATGGCAATAATATGTACTTCCGAGCAACGTCATTTCGGAAGCTTCGAGTACTGAAAATCTGGGGAGCTCCACATCTCAGCCAGATGACGATTGAAAGAGGGGCAATGCCCAGCTTGGCTGATTTGAAGCTCCTGCTCTGCCCAGAGTTGAAGTTGTTGCCAGGTGGCATTGAACATGTGAGCACCCTTGAAGAGCTGACTTTGAATTCTACGGCAGAAGAGCTTGTGGACAGGGTTCGACAGAAGAAAGAGGAGCACATATCCCATGTTCAGAGGGTTTACGTCGGTTTCATCAGGAACGGCGAGCTGGCTGCAGAGAGGATTCAGTAAATGCATCTCCGTCCATAATGTTATTGTTTCTTCTCTATATATAAGTCGTGTGATGTAAACATACAAAACCTTCTATATTTAATCATGTTTCTGTGTCTCTTTGCTATATTTCCAAGGACCCATGTCAGCTTTATTTTACTTTTAGTAGTCACCAATCTGGTTTGACGTATGTACCATTACTTGTTTTTTATTATGTGCTTTATCTGTAAAGATTTAAACCTTTTCCACTCTAGTGATGGACACCCATCATTCATAGTATGCCTTTTTTTAGTTCAAATTTGTACTTTTCGTTCAGGTATTCAAGCATTGTTTGTCCTACATGAATTCTGTACTTTTAGCTGGCAAAAAAATCTACCAGTTATTTATATAGTTGTGTTGTCATACATTCGATTGAACCAAACTTGCATTATTTTCAACCTTTGGTTTCTTTATATTCTCTTCCCCTTTCGTATGTCATTCTTGGCGAAGTAATCAATTCTGTTTCAAGTGGGACAAATGGGATAAATCGGCAGGTACACTCCTGGAAAGCAGGGAACCGAACGGTGCATGTTAAAACAGAAGTGCCATTTGTGATCTATTCCCACGGTAGAAGTTCTTATGTGCATTTCAGTTATTTAGATTCAGAACAATAAGCCTGATAACAGCCCCATTTCTTTTTCTTTTTGGGCTAATACCCTACCTGCACCCATGTTGAATGGAAAATCGCATGTTTCCATTTTTTCTGAACATAGAAGCAAATTCTCCATTCCCAAAAAAAATAAGTGGGGATTTTTTTTCTCTTGGTGATATATGTTAAAATAACTAGACGCTACCCGCGCGTTGCGGCGGAATTTTTAGCCATCTGTAGAATAAGGATTCATATATAGTTTTATGGAAACTTTTATGTAAAGCAGGGAGTTTATTAGATTATGTTAGTACTGGATGACTCATTGTGCATTGTTGTTTAGTCTCTAAACTTGTTTGTCATCAGAAAGGATAGTCACACTATAGCATTTGTTCTTCCGAAGGATAATATTCCTAATACTGTAGCTACGGCTGATGGTCGGTCTTAAGGGAATTGCATAATCTTACTAAAAACAGAATATAATCCTTGGTTACTGAAAGGAGACTGCAGATGAAATATTTATATAGAAACATATGAATCGCTCTTTAGAGGAAAATTGCAAGAATATTTAAAGTACTGGGCAAAAATAATACAGACAAAAGAGAGTCATTCTTGCTGCCCAGAGTGTTAAATATCGATAGATAAGTGATTACCAATTCCACATTAAGAAATACATGAAGGATTTGGAATGAAACAGAAGCAAATTAAAACTGTCGGAAAGAGATACTGCCCAGTATATTCATGCAGACACGCATTTGATCATCCTGAATTATTATGGGTTACAATAGAGGCTAAGCAACCTAGTAATGAGTTACTCTTGCTGGAAGAAAAATATTACTCACTATATTAAGGCGCGTCACTTTCTCGCCCTCTCAGCCACCCGACCACGGTTCCTGGAACAGTAAGTACTGTTGTACACTGTTCACATATTTTTTCTTTTTTTTTGCCAAATTTTTCCAAAAAAATTTTAACTTTTTTTTTACGTGCTCAGCCACCCGTCCACTGTTCTGAGTGCTCCTTTTTCTTTTTTTCCCCAAAATTTTTTTTTTACTTTTTTTTAATGAAATGCTTAGCCACCCGTCCACTGTTTTGAGTGCTCCTTTTTCTTTTTTTCCCCAAATTTTTTTTTACTTTTCTTTACGTGAAATATATGCGCGTCGACGAGTAGGTTCACGCGAACGGTTTTGAGTTTTGCCGACTCTAACTCCTCAATTTTGGATCCAAACTCGCACAAACATTTGACACATTTTGCCAAAAAATTTGCAAAAAAAAAATCCCCGCGTTTTCTAAAAATTATATCGTCGAGCACTTTCTCAGCCTAAGAGGCCTCCGTGCACTGTTCAAGCTACAGTTGTCACTGTTGTACACTGTCCACAGCAACAGTGATTTAATCCGCGCCGTCATCCGCCGATCGAACGGTCCGCACGGCATACCCATGCCGTTTTTCAAAAAAAAACCTCGCAGATCGCAACATTGCTCCGCAGCCCACACTTTCTCGCTGCAGAGAACCTATCCGCGTTTTACGAAAACCCCACGGAACCGTCGAAAAAATTCGCCACATCCCCCCTTCCCCCTTTCTCTCTCACGTGCGGCGGCGAGATCGTCGCGGCCGCCGACGCGGTATGCCACCGCACTACTCTTCCCCCATCAGATCGACGCACACGGGCGGCTCCGTCATCGCCTCTTCTCCCTCCTCGCTGAGCGCCGCGTGCTGGAACGCCAGAGCCGTGCCGGAATCGTCCGCGCCATGCCTCTGCTCCCTCCGTCGCGACTGCTCGCCGCCGGCGACGCTCCAGCCACCAAACCGCAGCGGCGCCGCCACTTTCGGGTACCCCACATCCAAGCGGGTCCCACACGGCCAGAACCGCGTCCCAGATGCCGACGGTTCGACGCCGCGAGCTCACCGTGACCGTCGTGGCCTCTGCTAACGTCACCCCGACGTCGGGGTTGGCCCGCTCTGTCAGTGACTTACACTTTTTCACACAGATTTAAGAAATTGCTAAATCTCCGACAAGTGGGCCCAGTTTGCTCACATATTTTCCAGAAAAACAAAAAAATACTGCAAAATGAATAGTTTAAAATCTATCCATCAGAAAAATATGAAAAAATTATCAAAATGTCCAGAAAAATACATGCTAACTACTTACAACATAATACAAACATTTTTGGACATTTTAACTTGCCAAATATTTAGAGACGACCTAAATGCGTTCCCTCTAATTAAATGAAGTTGAATTTAAAAAATACTTATATACTGAAAATATGAAGAAAAAAAAAAGGTCCAGAAAAATACATGCTAACTACTTACAACAAAATACAAACATTTTTGGACATTTTAACTTGGCCAGTATTTAGAGACAACCTAAATGCATTCCCTCTAATTAAATGAAGTTCAATTTAAAAAATACTTACATACTGTATTCCACCGATTATGTAGCTTAATTAAATATGGCAACATACAAACACAATCCTATAAATATTTGAACATTTAAAATTGCTAACATTTTTTTAGATACTCAAGACGACAAAGTCCAACGAATTTTACCATTTTGAATTGAAATACAAGAGTAGCTTTTACTTAATGTTGACGATTATTTTCTTATGATCTACAAATTTATTGTTGTTCACGCGGATTACATTGTTGCACCTGTTCATTTTTACCGGTTGAAACATCTGTTGACAAAAAACAAAAAACAAAAAAAACACAAACACCCATCTAATATTTTCTCTCCTAATAACATTTTATTTCACTACTAAATTTTTTTTTTTGACTTTTCTACCGTAGGGGAGAACCCCTACGGTTTACTGTTTCACTACTAATCACCACACGGATGCAAATAACAACAGTCACAAAGCTTAATGTATTATACAAATCAAATCTGCCACTCTACTTGCAAAATATATTATGCAACCAAAGCAAAAAATAATTCATCACCACAAATTAGCATCAAGGGCGCGGCGTGCGCCGCTCCGATTCAACTAGTAGCTAATTTAGGTAGAAGCCCAGTGCAGTCCTTAGTTGTTCCATTCGTTGTTGATGCCCTGCATTTGGGTTAAAAAATAGCAGTATTAGAAAGTTCATGCTTGTGAGGTTTGTGATACAAAACTGAAAGTTACAAAAAGAATTGCATATGAAAATTAATACCTCTGTTTTTTATTTTTTATCCACTTGAACGACTTAGATGTCTGCTGCAGCGTTGCTGTCAGAAATTGTGTTTGAGGGTAAAAATGAGAATGGCGAATGAGATATTTGGTATTTGGTATGAGGGGACGCACATACCCTTGCTTATGTCGTTTGGCAGTATGAAGTTCAAGTTGTCCCGCTGAAAGATCCACACCTTCTGATATTTAAAAATTGCATTGGGTGAGAAATTAAATGATGTATTCTAAGTTTTGTTGCATTTTTGTACCTTTTTATATCTGCTGGTTCATGTTCTGTAAATTGAATGCTTCTTTTTGCTGTATGGTAAACTTATAGGAACAGAAAAGAGCTTACGGTTGTGGGTGAATGTCAAATTTGGCGTTTGCAAAACTGGTGTAGAGGATTCTTCATTTAATCGCTGACGGACTGAACGTTCTGTTGTACATACAGTAGTGTGATTGGTATGAGCCACATGGTAATTAAATAAGTCGTTATGTATATACCCAAGTATAATAGAAGATTTGAAGTCAATATTTATATCCTGAAGTTCAATAGAAGATTTGAAGGGACATATTGACCAAGGGACATATTGACCGTAACTAACCTCTACTCCTAAGCTGTGCACGCCTACGCCGGTTACCACAAGAAGCATCATGGATTGGTTCAGGGGTTACGACAGGTTGTGACTGACGGCGAGGGCAGCCACAACTGCGTGAGATTGAGTTACTACCGTGATGCCTTGCAGGATTTTCTGAACTTTCAGGGTTATCCATCTTTGTAAACCGAGCACATACAAATTGCCGTACAGTAAGCAGAATGTAATCTTTCGCAGTACGAAGGTGAGATTATATTCAGTGTGACATGTGGACGATCTTGCCCTTAACAGTCACTGAGTAACAGATATTCAAATGTAACGACACTACCTTGCATTGCTTTTTGAAAAAAGCAAACAGAAACTGAAAACTCTCAAGTTTCAACTCTGTATTCAATGCAAGATTCCAGGTGTGCAAATTCGAATGTAAGAAATAAATTTCAGGGGGCATTTGAACGGAACAAACATGTGCGAACAGTAAGAGTAAGAAGAAGATGCATGTACTGATTCAATGTAAAGTAAAATCATTTGTAAGAGATGATAGATTGCGTACCAATGTAAGCTCGTTGTCTAGCGTGGTCTCCTCCTTGCTTGAGCAACCCAACAGTTGGAATACAATCGTAATTGAATAAATTCAGTCGGGGCCTGAGTGAGTAACACACATAATCCAATGAAAAATCCAACCAAATCGGAGGAGGCAAACTGTCGAGCAGTTCTCGAGCGAACAGCAACCTAACAGATTGACAAAGATGAGTGAGCGGGTAAAAAAAAAGAAAGGAGGGGAGGAGAATCTAGAGCAGACATCTACCAGAGATGGAAGCGAGGAGGCGGCGGCGCTGGAAAGCCATTGGAACGGACTGAGCTTTTTAAAGATGGAGGTGGTGGCTGTTCAGTTCAGCCTATCAGTTTCTTCTGCAATCACAGGGCAATCATGGCCGGCGAAGGAGGCGGCGGTTTCTTGAGCATTTGTGGCGAGAAGGGCATAGGTCGTAGTGGCCGGAAATCGTAGGTCGCGGCGGCAGAGAAGAGGAACAGCGGGCAACAGGAAGTCATTTTTTTTCGAGTGCACCAGTACGTAAGGGAAGAGGCTGAATCTTATATGGGCCTGTCGTCCAGTGGAAAGCCAGGCCATGTTCAAAGATGAGAGAAAGATGCGAGGAAGGAGCCGGTAAATCCGGGAAGGCGACGAAGCGTACGTACGCAAGCGAGGTATCCCGCATGGAAGCTTTCCTTCGAATACTTAATTGTGTTGTTCTTCCTCCGCTCCAACATGGTTCACTTATGTCTGAACTTCAGTTACAGATCATGCTAGAATGGCAGAAGGGTGCTTAAACATGACTTTATGTGGACTAATGGGATTATCCATGGGAAGAAATATAGCAACGTAGTTTGGGCTATAGATGGAGATGCTCTGATTTTTATTGATATGCTAATTAAATTTGTTTACAATGATAAACACAACCTGAAGATACACCACAACTTGCATACATAGTTCTTTCATCTTCGAGCCGTAGCAAAATTGTTAGCTTATTGTCTAGACCGAATTCCATGCGTGCCAATGTTGGGTGTATAATCAGAATTCAAGTGTTTGAATCTAAATTTTCTCATGATCTTGGTTTATTTCTTCTATGTTTTTGCAAGAGAAAAAATAAATAAAGAATAGGTCAACAGAGCTTCCTTCAAAGTGGTTTAGGCACACGAAAGAACGCTCCAGAAATCAAATTTGAACTATGAAATGCTTTTCACAGTTTAGAAGTTGTAATGATGTTCTAGTACTTCAGAAATTACCGTAGAATAAGGGGTTAACAAAGCAGTGGGGTTGTGATGTTACTATCAGATTACCAGGGGAACTGTTGGATTCTGCAAATATTGTGACCACATATATCTTGCATTCTGGAATAATTGTGATGTTTGTGCAGGACTGGTGGAATAATTGGATTCTACGAATTTCCTAAGGCCTTGTTTACTCTAAGGGTTGTCTAGGGGATGGGAGAAGTGAGGATGAGAGGGGATTTGGTGAACACCCAATCCCCACAAATACTCTTCCCCAAAAATACACTAGCATGGGCTAGAGTTTTTAATCTAGACAAAAATGAGGTGGTTGGTGGGAAATATCTAGGGATTATCCCCTCTAATCCCCTAAAATACACTAGAAGTAAACAGACTAGTGGGGATTTTCTGGGATCCGGGATAATCCCCTCAAATCCCCTAAAATACACTAGAAGTAAACAAGACCTGAAGGTGTTAGAGTTGGTTGGTTCTTGGTGGAGCTACATTGCAAAATGACAAACTCATCCTTCCTGTGGAGTTACTTCCTTCGTGAAATAGATGCCTAAAGTACAAAATCTTTTTAGCAGATTTTGTTTTTGTTACGGTCGGCACCAACCTTGTGTCTCCTCATTGAGTCATTAATTGGACGACCATGTATGATAGTAATCCTTCAAAGTTTATGGCGTATACGGCGTAGAGGAAGGCCGCTAGGAGCTTGGAGCTTGTCCTCCCAAAATCCGGTGTCAAAGGAAATTCTTGAGCAACTTCCAACATAAATGTTTTCAACCGTTGATTCGGTTTGTGTGATAGATCTGGAACGTCCAAAAGGCTAGAGCCCCCAAATTTTAGCTTAGAGAGCCCTCAACTCTAGGTGCTCTCTGCTAGAGCCCCTATTTGGCAATTGTCTCTGTCTCGGCCACCTATATCTCCTGCTCTGTTTGCACGACCACCATCCACCTCCGCTTTTTCCCGCCTATGCCCATGCTGCCGCCCATCGTCTCCGGCTTCGCACTATCCTCTGAACCCGAGGTTGATGTTCTCATCTGCCCTCTTCTACGGTGCGCCGCCACTCTCCATTGCCTCTCTTCATCACCCTTGATCTCAAGAACCAAAACAAGGCAGTCTGGACGTGCTTGCACATGTGCTATGTAAGTGGCCGCCTCCTCTCCAGCGTGGTTGCGCCTACCTCTCACCTCCGCCAAAGGCCGACTAAGGAAATAAACTGATGGTGAATCCATGGGCCAGTGTGTATATAAAAAGATTTGAGCAAAAAAAATCAAATGTGCGCAAAATCGCTAGTAGTAAAATGGTACTAGCCTAATAAAACGGCCTACATTATTGAACAGAGGTAGAAGAAACAAATGGAGGAAGGCGTTTTAGCTCCCGAACTCATATGCTCCTGGTTGATTTTTTTTAAATAGTTAACATTTCAAAAAATCTGAAAATTTTTGGTGACGAACATATAAATATTTTCTAAATAGTGCAAAGTTTCGTGATGAAATGACATGTGTGGTGATCTGTGCAAAAATAACCAAATCAGTGCTCTAAAACACTTAATTTTGAAATCCTATTTTGGCTACTGATTTGTCTTTTTTGTACAGACCAGTTCAGATGTTATTTTACCACGAAACTTGATATGTTTGTGGAACATTTGTATATGTTCGTCTCCAAATTTTGTTTAATTTTTTTTGAAATATTTTACTATTTTCTATTAAAAAAATTGACCAGGAGCATATGAGCTCAGGGCCAATTTAAATTTCCGATACAGATGCTCTTAGTTAAAATGGATAACATTAATATCTTGAGAGAAAACGAAATAAATCCAGTGGTGGACAGAAGTACTACTCGACTACTCGTAGTGAGTAAAATGCTAGGAAACAAAATAACGTTCGTAGATGGGTTGACGTGGAAGGCATCGAAACCAACTCGAACACAGGTGTCGTATTAGGAGGAGAGTGCGATCTATGACATAAATTCTTCCCACCCCCAGCTCACACGTAATAAAAACCTCTCCACGGCTTGGCCAGTGGCCACTCTCGTTCTTCCGGGCATAGGAGTGGAGAGGAGAGGACAGGACCTGCCGGCGACGAAGACATGGGCGCCAATGGAGAGGTCAGTAGCGGTGGGGGCGGCGGCTGCAAGGGCGTTTTTCCGGCGGAGAGCGTGATGCTGCCGGCGAGCATGGTGCTGGTGCAGCTCTTCTCCATCGTGCTGGTGCTCCTCTCCAAGCTCGCGCTCAACACCGGCATGCAGCCCTTCGTCCTCCTCGCCTACCGGAACCTCATCGGCGCTACCGCCGTCGCGCCGCTCGCCTTTGTCTTTGAGAGGTATGTACATTGTGCACGCGATCAATTCTTGGAGGTAAGTGTCCGGCACCCTCAGATACTTGAGCCATAAACCTGTTTTTTTTTTCCTTTTCTTCGATCTAGTAATTTGGTTTTGAACACAATATTTTCCAATTAATGTTCAGTGCATGAAAAATCAAGACACGATAGCAGGAGAGATTCACTCGATGGAAGATTAATTCGTTTTCTAATAATAATACCTGCTACAATTAATGTCCCAGGATGTTCTGGTTAGCAAATGCTTAACACGTTAGTCCTTTGAAGACGGGAATTTTTCACAAAATATTTCTAGTGATTTGCTTGTTGGCATGCAGTGCTGTTACGAAAATAGATGTACAACTGTTTTGCATTGGCATGGCAAACCTTGCACACTAATTTCTTCCCTTTCAAATTTGTAAGGTTTGGTTTCCTTATCTGACGTTGCTAATTTGTCATTTCTTGACATGCATCCTCTTTTTTCTCACAGGAAAGCAAAGAAAATCCCAAACCTCGTAGAGTGTGGCTGGATTTCCATAAATGCCACTTTTGGGTTAGCACTTATCTTCCATCTTCTCACTCCACTACTCCTTGTAAGATCGATGTACTTTTGAGCAGACATTGTGGAGAACTGGAGATACGTGATCACGAGAGTAGGCAGGCAAATGACAGTGTTATCCATGCTATATTTGATTTGCCACACGATGTTGACGATGAACACAAATGATCACAACTCACAAGCACAAGCAAAACAAGAGACAAACCAATGTAGCATGATAATAATTCTTGGATTCTAGTGTTGTTTTGTACATGTGTTTGAACTTTGAAATCTGACTCTTGACTTTTGTTTTCCTAACATTGGTATAGGGTTATCCTGGCAATGGGGCTGTACTACTATGGCCTGCGCGGCACCAACGCCACCTACTCCGTAGTCTTCCTGAACCTCATCCCCATTGCCACCTCCGCTGTCGCCATCACACTCAGGTAAGTACTCGCGCTGTCATGAAAGGAAAAAATCATGGCCCTATAGTCAAAATTGTTAACAAACTCTGGTTCTTCAGGGCAGAGAGGTTGATATTCACGAACTGGCCTGGCAAGGCGAAGCTCTTCGGCATCATGGCTTGCGTCGGCGGAACGATGGTGGTCACACTGTACAAAGGGCCGATGCTGCACCAACCTTGGCATACCCACCTGCTGAGGCCCCATGCTCAGGCAGCAGCTACTTCGGCAGTTCACCACAATATGGTCGCCGGCACACTGTTCCTGTGCGGCAGCTGCCTTGGATACGCCTTTTGGTTCATCATACAGGTGTCAGTCATTACTGAAAATACTTTCCTTAAAAAAAATACTGTCAATACTTCTTCAATTCCACATTTGCACGTAGTTGCTTCAGGATGAGTGTTACAATGTCCTAGGTGAAAAGGAGACCATAGCCTTTCTGATTGTTATTGTTGGCCTTACTGACTCATTCTATCATGTAGTAACATTTTCTGCAATTTGCGTCTACAGGTTAGGCTTGCCAAGGTGTTCCCATCTAGGTACTGGGCGACGACGCTGACGTGTCTGTCGGGAAGCCTGCAGGCTTTTGCTATCGGTGTATTGATCGACCACGACATGTCAGCATGGAGGCTCAAGTGGGACCTGCAGCTCCTTACCGTCGTCTACTCAGTAAGACTTGACAGTGGGTTCATGTCATCATCTCTCACCGATTGACGAAAGATGAGTTTTTTGTTGATGTTCTGTGTTCTGCTTCCAAGGGGATATTCAACACCGGCGTCGCGTTTGTGCTCATGTCGTGGGCGGTGAAGCATCGTGGGCCGATTTATCCCTCGATGTTCAACTCTCTGGCGATGGTAGCGACGGTGGTCATGGACTCGGCACTGCTCGGCACCAGCATCTTCTTAGGAAGGTGAGTTTCTCGAGCAGGGGGTAAACCTCATCAGTTTATTCAGATAGAGATGCGGTACTTGTGAACTGTAGCAAATATGGCAAATCTCAACAACACATGTCATGATTGACTGTCTGCAGCATAATGGGGACCCTGCTAGTCATTGTGGGGCTATACACGTTTCTGTGGGGGAAAGCAAAGGAGCTGCAGGAAGCTATGGCCGCGGGGCGGAACGCCGGTGAGAGTTGGAGCTGCGTCGTGGCGTCGATGAAATAGCATAGGGGGCGTGTTCATGCCGACTAACGGTACTGATGCATAGTTCCGCGGGGACAATGATCAATATAACAATGGCTACTCGGAATTTGGAACTGGTGAGACTATGGGCATGGGCAACTTCAGAACTCAGCGTCTTGTATTTGTTCGGCATCTCAAGAACATCCAGTGCAGTCCTCTGCACTATTTCCCTCGTTGGTGTCAGTTTATGAGCTAGGTTGTAGTTGCTTTTGCATGCTCTGGCCTATGAAACACATTTAACAAGGTACAGAAAGTAGAGCCCTGGTAATTGCATTGAAGGATGCTGGCCCGGCTATCTGAAACAGCAGCAGAGGTAGAACCTGCGAAACAAGCGGTCATTCAGAGTTTCAGGCCTGTAAAAAAACTTCAAAGTAGAGAACTAAAACGACTAGTGTATGCTCGTCGATTTAGTGCTGAAAGGTATACACCTGCTACTATATGAACCTAGTTAACTGTTTGTAGCTGTTAACTGAATGAAACAAAGTAATCAAGCGATTTTTGTTTAACTGCTGACCAATGAATCGGGTAATTTCACTGGCAAATAGGAGAACAACGAAGGTATATGTTCAAAGATTCAATTGCATTAGTAAATTCATAAGTTGGCAAAAATTTGTCCAACTTCTGTTGCTGACAGAAATTAAGCACCCAATAGCATTCCTAAGAGGTAATGCAAGATAAGAACAAGTGGACAAAAACAAAACATAGCATCAAGCACAATAGATCTAACATCAGGTTCGTACATTTCCTAATTAAGAGAGCTTACAGTAGTTCCACCACAGGTCATCTAACCTAGCCTCCAATCCAAGGGTCAATCTGTTTCTTGCCCGGAACAAGTCAAGGCAAATAAAGAAAAAGACATGACAGTTACTTAGCAAAAGCATAGCAGGAAATCACAATCAGCAAAGATGGAACAAGATTTGTATGCGCCTGCTTTATGTGGCTTCTTGTAAGGCCAGTTAAGAACCGCTGAGGTTGATGGTGTAGCTGCAGAGAACCTGGATGATGGTGAAAGGACGGTAAGCGACGAGGTCAAACTTCTTGTTCCGCTCGACGAAATCAACGTCTTCAGAGACCCTCTCGAGTGTCCCGTCGGCGATGTTGTGCTTCCAAATCCAAGCAAATGGACCCGACTGTAGAGTGTAGTAGACACAGTTTGCCTGGACAGACGGGAACTTGTCGGCATCGACAACCATGCACCTGTGATGGCCGATGAACAAAGCATACTCGCCAATGGACTCCATAGGTACCAACGCTCCTGTCTCTGGTTCGATCCCAAGAACCTCAACACATCCCTGCGCCTTGGTGATGAACATGGCGTCTCCACCAAAATCCAACATGAAACACCGGACGTCGTTGGCGTGTCTAAATGAATCGCCGGAGAAGAACTTGGCAATGTCGACCTGAAGCTTCTCCATCAATTCGAACAGATCCTCAAGCATGCCACTAGACGCCACCGACGCCCACCCGCCACCGTTGGCGAAGACACCACCCACCCCCGCCTTCCTCATGAAGTTGTAAATGTCGTCGCCGTCGCTGTGGGCGATGAAACATTTGCTGTCAGGAACGGCCGTGTAGTACTGGCGAGACGAGTCGCAGAACAGCATGAGGTTGTGCGGCGAGTTGTCGGCGAAGAAGAAAACGGCGACCACAGCGTCCCGGGGCACGGGCGCCGCGAAACGGACCAGTTCGCCGGTGAAAGGGTTGAGGACGCAAGCGGCGTGAGGCGGGCTCCTGTCAGCGAGGACGAAGTAGCCGCCGAAAGTGGTGGCGACGACGTGGTAGCCGCAGAGCACCGGCAGCTTCTTGCGGAGGAAGCGGCCTGTGACGGTGTTCACAAAGACCCGCATGTCGTCGTCGCTCTGAGTGACCCCGTCGTCGAGGATGATCCACTCGCGCGGGCGGAAGCGGCCGTCGGCGGCGCTGTTCCTGGGGTCGTCGGTGCCGGCGCGCCAGCTGTGGCAGACGGCGCGGAGGTCCATGTACCAGTCGACGTCGTTGGTGTCGAGGAAGCAGTCGGCGACCAGGCGGACGAGGTCGCACGGGAGCGAGGACCAGCATGCTGCAGTCGGAGGGACCGGAGCTTCGCCGGTCGCGGCCGCCACTGCCGCAGGCGCCACTAGTTCTTGCCACATGAACGCGCGCCTCCTTGCCGCAAAGCAAAACCCCAATGCTCAGAGTCTGATCTTGGCTGTGAACAAAGATGCACATTTTTAACAAGCGAGCCACGGAAATGCATGGAAACCAAGAAATACACAATCGGCATGAGTAGCTTGAATAGTATTCGGTTACCAGATCTACTCATCTACAGATGAACAACGCAGCGAGAGAGGCAGCAGGGTAAAACGGATGGCGGCCTAGGGACTTTTGGAGGAAAAGCACATTTCAGCAAGCGAGCGAGCCCCGCCAGTGTGATCTTGTAGGCGGCCGCCTCCTCTGCAACGAGATCCTCGCGTTGATGGGCCGAATCTTTGTGCAGAGCATCCTGACGACGCATCCGGCTGCGCCAGCGTCGAGAGCCGGCAGCATGCTCCCCGCGGCTGGAGTAAAAGCCGTATCCCCCCTCAACAGAGCCGGCGTGCACCCCATTTCAGTGGCACGCGCTCCGAGGAGATCACACCCGCAGGCGAAGGACGATCCGGGGCAGGGGCCACCACCACAACCGGAGCCTGGGAAGCTGGAGGAGGCGGAAGCTGGGTCTGCAGAGATGCGGAAGGGGAAGGGGAAGGGGAATGGGATGGGCTTACCAGGGCATCAATGGCGTGGCAGGCGCAGATTGGGGTTGCGCAGGCGCGATGGCTGCTCCCTTCAAGGCGACGCAGGGCAGGATCCGGCAACGAGCTAGCATGGGCTGTGGCTGAGCACTCGATGCAGGGCAATACACCGATTTTAATGTCTGAGAAACAAACCATGTTGTAATAAAAAACAGGAAAACAAATCGGTTTTGCTAATTCTCAATCGAATGAGAATTAGCTTAGTTCTCATTCACACGACGTCATCAGTTATAAGTGGACTTGCAACTGATTCGTACCATTTGATTTGTTTCGCGTGCATCAGTTGCAAGTCAATTTGCAACTGAGATTTGATGACGTCATGCGAATGAGAAATAAGTTAATTCTCATTCGACCTTGCAACTGATCTGGACCATTTGATTTGTTTCGTGATTCGTACTAATCATGAATTGCAACTTGACTTGCAACTGTGATTGATTACGTCATGTGAATGAGAATTAAGCTAATTCTCATTCGACTATGCGCTAGGGAGACCCGAAAACAAACCATGTTTACATGTTGAACAAAAATTCAAACCAAACCAAGTGAACTCATGTTTTGGGATATTTTACGGTACATCCTACTACACATTTAAGTGTGTAGTATATGACCGATCCAATGGCTAAAATTGCTTGGGCCCAAAGATAACTTAGTAATTCTAATTATTAGAAAGTGAGTTATTCATTCTCGTTTCGGACGCTCCAGCTTGGGCAGTACTCCGAGCCGCTCGAGCCGCTCGAGTACTGCGCCTCGTCGCCCTTGTCCTCGGCCGTGTTCTGCCGTCGGCAGCGTCGCGCGGGGGCACACGCATCGACGAGCACTGCATCGAGGAACTCCGGGCCACGCGGCACCGGCACCGCTGCCATGAGGAGTCGTCGGCATACGGGACCACGCTCCTCGACCGCCTCCACCGTGCCATCGCCTGGCGGCCCTGCGGCGTCCCGCCCAGCCCCAAGAAGAAAAAGAAGCAGCAGCAGCGCGACGACGAGCCAACCGTGACGACCATCGTGGCATCGTCACGAGAAACTGCGGCGATGCCTCCATCGTCGGCGCCGGCGTGATCAAGAGCAACTGCGTGAACGGAAACGGACATGCGACCGCGGACGACGACGAGGCGAGGGTGCAGTAGGCGCGCGGGAAGGCCGGGGAGGACATGGTGCACGTCGTGGTGTCGGAGGAGCGAGGCTGGATGGTCGTCGGCATCTACGACGGCTTCAACGACCCCGATGCCATCGACTAGGTGACTACCTCGTCGCCAACCTATACGCCTCCGTGTGCCGCGAGCTCATCCACGACGATCCACCCGACAACGGCGGCGGCAACGCTGACCCCGCAGCCCGGCGGCGCGACATCGGCACAACGAGGTGCTGGACGCGCTGGCGCGTGCGCTCCGGCGCATGGAGGAGGGGTACTTCGCGGCGGAAGGGCGCCGGACGTGTACTCCATGAACGTCGACTGCAGCCGCGCTGTGCTCGCGCACCGGCCCGAGCCCACGAGCGTCGTCATGCCGATGCAGAACGGCGGCGTCGGAGTTATCTCCAGCACCGTCATCAAAGAGAAGATGAAGTGGCAGTTCGACGAGAGCGACCCCGCGATGCAGCTCACCATGGAGCACAGTCATGCCGATGCACAGCTGTGGATTTTTAATAATAGTGAACTGCCTAAAATGCCCCTCGGGAGGATATATACTACCGAAAATATGAAGTAGTACTTCGAATATAGACCATGGGATCCCGTAGAATGAACGCCCCGTAATGATTTGATGCACCGTAAAACAACCCCATGTTTTTAAGGCCTCCGGAACAAATCAAGACTACAACACTACAACAGTAACAAAATGTTAGACCAACCGGAACAAAATTTGCAAGGACCGTAAAATCAATCACCACAACAACTGAACAAGAATTTTCATGCCATGAGAAATAAATCACATCTAAAAATAAAATTAATCGACCGGAACAAACATTTACCGCCTCCAAAACAAATCATGACTAGAGGAGGAATAAAATAATTGAACCAAGTGGAACAAAATTTGATTCCCTGCTATGTGAAACAAATCAGGAATATTGCTGGCACAAAAAATTGTTTAAGAGGCACAAAAGTTTAATCGCGTGTGGAATCAAATCACAACTACAAAGTGGAACCACTTTTTAACTAAATGGAATAAAATTTTAGCGTCATTGCAAGACATACGGGTTAGAAGCCATTAGAAAATTTTAAATCTCGTAT
The DNA here is from genome assembly GCA_947311845.1 of Poa pratensis. Classification (NCBI taxonomy): domain Eukaryota; kingdom Viridiplantae; phylum Streptophyta; class Magnoliopsida; order Poales; family Poaceae; genus Poa; species Poa pratensis. The sequence goes on along the minus strand of CAMZMU010000057.1, from coordinate 50,670,298 downwards.
TAACACCGATGGAACATATCCCTACTATAAGAGGGGCAAATAGTTAAGATAACATGAAAAAAAAACATCTAGAAACTGAGAACTAAGAAAATAAAATTCAAGAATGAAAAATGGTATGAAAGGATCAAATAAATTTTGGCTTTAACGTGAAACATAAGAAAACTAAATCCAGAAGGAAGTTAAAAAAAAATCTTGATGATAGAAGTTGAATAGCAAAAAGTCAGAAGGAGCCAACAACATAAGGAAAATTACATCATAAATTATCCATAATAATTAAACAAAATTTACACTAACTAGAACAAAAATGTTAGGGTCCATAGAAAAAGTCAGAGGAAACAAAATTTTAGTCCCAAAGAATAATACTGGCTTGTGAAATCCATTTAAGAAGGTAAAGAAAGTAGAGCTTTGGTAATTGCATATAGTCACTGAAATAACATGTTACCAGGAAACTATGCATCACTGCATATAATGATCTCCAGGAGAAAATAAGGCCATGGTTTTCAAGTGTTCATACAGCAGCGGCAAGGGGCACACCCAAGAATCAAACATGTTGACCCTAGTGGGTTCTTCATGGAATCCTTAGCTCTAGAATTCTCACCCAGCGCTCTTTGGAATCAAACATGTCGGGTTGTCTGCGGCAGGATGTTATCAAATTCAAACGGGCGGCGGAGGGCCACCCGGGCCTGGCTGTGCGAAGCAATCTTGTAGCAGGCAACAGCCGCAGAGGATGCCATTTAGAAGCTGCACAACAAGCAGTCATTCAGAGTTTCAGATATAGTCCCTTTCAAAGAGAAATGAGAGCTTCATAGTAGAAAACTAAAACGAGAAGTGGATGCTCGCCGATCTAGTACTAAAAGTTATACACTCCACCCTGAAGCGCCGAGCGTTTACTAAGTTCATTTTGTATAGCTGTTAACTGAATGAAACGAAGTGAATTAAAGTGATTTTTGTATAGTTGTTGACTGTATGAATCGAATTATGTCGTTGCCAAAACCCAGGAGTTCAAGAGTTCTATCGGTAGCTAAGGAGTAAGGATTACAGTTACCAGTGCCCAAACAAGCCCCCAAACCCGAGCCTACCGGGTGGAGGCTTGGCACCTTGATGTCAAGGCTCTTCGCCAGCTGGAGCTGTAGGGCCTCCCCAACCCGGTCCTCCAGGCCCATGCTGTAAGCAGTGACCTGATGCTGTAATCAGAGACCTGATGAACCAATTGTTCCCAGCCTCCCAGGTGCTTAAAATTGCTCCCAGTTGCTGTAATCAGAGACCTGACGAACTAATTGTTGGTATGAAGAATTTGTAGGAGTAAAGTGAGACCTAGCACTAGCAGCTGTGTGCACACCTATTGTTCAATGGCTCAACCACTGGTCTAGGTTCCAAATTTTCCAACCAATGATCTCTGCTGCTGTTGCATTACAGAGAGAAGCTTGAGTTTTTTGTTTAGTCCAGTCTCCAGTTTGGTGTTCAGTTCATGCTCTGCTGATCAAAGTTACATTTTTTCCCATAGTCTGTTTCAATCAACACCTGATAACTTCAGAACAGGACACTGTATATGTGAATGTAAAACACCTGTCCGGCCGAAACATGTGAAACACCTGTATCTACAAACCCCATCTTAGAGCATCTCTAGCAGAGCCTGCAAAACGCGGAACCGTAAAACTGTTTTGCGGGTCACGTAACGCGCGTTTTTTGCCTAGAAACGCCGCCGCGCAGAACAGAAACCTCAAAACCAAACTGTAAAACAGAACATGCTGTAGAATATTCGGTTGTCTTCTTCCTTCGTCTTTTCCCCCAACCTGCAAAACGCGAAGAAATCTCACGACAGCGGAAGAGCCAGTCCAGCAAAGCCACCGCCACCTTCGCCTCGTGCTCTGCTGCTCAAAATCCCCACCGATCGATCCCACGGCCAGCGATGGATCAGGGCGGAGAAGTCTGGATCCGCGCGGCGGTGGCTGTCGCGGTCCGGGGCAAGTCCGTGGACTACTCGGCGCCCCTCCGCGACCACTGCTCCTCGAGGCCACCGCTGTTGCTCTTCGTCGTCGAGCCGCCGCCGCTGCTCGTCGCGGCGGCGCCGCCACCGCTGCTGCTCATCGCGGCCATCGCTGCCGCTGCTGACGGAGCCCACTCGGGCTGGCGTAGAGTCCCCGGGGCCGGCGAGAAGCTCCTGTCCAGTGCCTTCGAATTTCCGGCGACTCCGGTGGCGATTTCGGCGAGGTCCACGGCGGAAGGTCACCGGCGGATGCTGAATATTCAGCCCGCCAACGCCTAGCGTGGATACAGGCCACCTCAAAATCGGACGCGAAATCTGTGAACTTAAGGTTTGGAGGGTGAAATTTGCGGGCCCCCTCAAAATGGTTTACGGGTCGGGGAGTTTTGAGGGTTCTGTTCTTTGTGTTTTTGCGGTTTCGAAACCGCATCCGATGGTTATTTTGCGGGTTTGCGCATTTTGCAGGCTCTGCTAGAGATGCTCTTAGAGACAGCAACTGTATATCGTGTCATAATATTTTACATGAAAAGCACATCTTATTTCTTGCGTCATTAGCAGCAACGCTGACCCGCAAAGCACATCTTGATTTCTTAACACCCATTCTGGGAGACTGGGACACGTGGTGTTAGACCCATTGTGCAGTAATGCCCAGAAATCCAACAAGGAACAAGTTACAAACGCAAGCAGTACAAGGGGTGAAGCATAGACGCCAGGGAGTAATACAAAAGTGCTCCCTCCATCCCATAATATAAGACGTTATTACAACAATGAAACATTACATTTGTATACTCGTTTTTAAGCCCTCCCTGGCAGCAATGGACAACGGTTTCACAGATAACATTGATAAAGATGTTTCTTCCCTCGAAAAATGTTAAAAGAATTAATAAAGCACAGGAAGCAATGAGGGTCAATGTTCAAAGGTTTAATTGCGTGAGGTAAATTCAGAAAGTGGCAATTTTTGTCCAACATCTATTGCCGCTGGAAATTAAGCACCAGATAGCATTCTGAATTGATAATGCAAGACGAGAACAAGTGGACACAGACAAATGATAGCATCAAGCACAATAGATCTAGCATTAGGTTCATACCATATCATAATTAAGAGAGCTTACAGCAGTTCCACCACAGGTGATCTAACCTAGACTCCAGTCAAACTGTTTCTAGCCGGGAACAAATCAAAGCAAAACAAAAGCATAGCACTGCCGATGAAAAGCAGGAATTGTTACTCCATCAAACACATAGCAGCACCGTCGGTCATCGAAATCACAACTCCCGTAGATGAAAGAAGACTTGTCAGCGCCTTATGTGGTCTGTCGTCAGGCCAGTTCAGAACCCCTGAGGTTGATGGTGTAGCTGCAGAGAACCTGGATGATCGTGGGCGGAAGGGCACCGATGAAGACAAACTCCTTGTTCTTCTCCATGAAATCGGACTCTGCAGAGACGGACACATCTGTCCCATCACCTATGTTGTGCTTGGCGATGCGAACAAATCGCATCACCTGTAGAGTGTAGTAGACACAGTTTGCCTCAACGGACGGGAACTTGCCAGCATCAACAACAATGCACCTGTGATGGCCGATGAAGATGGCATACTTGCCAATGGTCTCCATAGGTACCAGCCTTTGTTCCTCCGGTTCGATCCCGAGAACCCCAACGCGTCCCAGTGCCTTGGTGATGAACATGGGTGCTCCACCAAAGTCCACCATGAAACACCGGATGTCGCTGGCGTGTCTGAATGAATCGCCGGAGAAGAACTTGACAAACTCAACCTGCAGCATCTCCGTCAATTCACAAAGATTGTCTAGCATGCCACTGCACGCCACCGCCCCCCACCCACCGCCGTTGGCGTAGACACCACCCACCACCGCCTTCCTCATGTAGTTGTAAATGAATTCATCGGGGCTGTTGGCGACGAAACGTTTGCTATCAGGCTCGGCCGTGTAGTGCTTGCGAGATGAGTCGCAGAGCAATGTGAGGTTGTGCGGCGAGTCGCCGGAGAAGAAGAAAACGGCGACCCCTGCATCCCGGGGCACCGGCGCCACGAAACGGACCAGTTCGCCCGTGAAAGGATTAAGGACGCGGGCGGCGTGAGGCGGCCTCCTGTCTGCGAGGACAAAGAAGCCGCCGAAAGTGGTGGCGACGACGTAGTAGCGGCGGAGCAGTGGCAGCTTCTTGCGGAGGAAGCGGCCGGTGCCGATGTTCACAAAGACCCGCCTGTCGTTGCTCTGGGAGACCTCGTGGTCGAGGACGATCCACTCGCGCGGGTGGAAGCGGCCGTCGATGGGGTTCTTCCTGGGGTCGTCGGTGGCGGCGCGCCAGCTGTGGCAGACGGCGCGGAGGTCCATGTACCAGTCGACGTCGTTATGGTCGAGGAAGCAGTCGGCGACGCGGCGGACGAGGTCGCCGGGAGCGAGGACCAGCCTGCTGCAGTGACCGGCGGCGGTGGGGTTTCCAGGCAGCTTCCATTGCTTTCCTTCCTTTTGGCCGGCGGAGGAGCAGAGACGGCCAGGGGCGTGGGAACCTCGCCGGGCGCGGCCGCCATTGCCGCAGGCTCCAGTTCTTGCGACATGATCCTAGCTGCAGAAACGCCAATGCCCTGATCCTCACTGTGAGAAAAGATAGAACTTTTTAACAAGCGAGTGGCGCAAATGGAATCTGAGAAGTACACAATCGCTAGGAAGAACTAGAAGAGGATTCCGTTACCAGATCTACAGATGAACACAGACAGAAGGGCAGCAGATGGGGTAAACCAGATGGCGGCGGCGGCGGGGAGCTAGGGATTTCTGGAGGAGGGGGGTAAAACGTATGGGAGAAGAAGTGAAGTTATTTCAAAAAAAAAAAAAGAGAAGAAGTGAAGTGCGTACGTGTCAATTTGTTACCCCGTCTGCCAGTCACGTCCACCTGGACAGAATGGATGACTATCCAATTGTAGTTTCGAGTGAACGTGCGTTTTGAGACCATATGGACTAAACTGCTCTCTCGCACCAAGTTGATTATATACACACACTGTAAATATTTTGAAATAACGTGAATTTGACTCGGAAAGAACTGATACACAATTGTGATGAATTTTGCAGCTGTATTGTACCGAACGTTAAAAAAATCAAACTTAGAGCAAGTCTACCGACTCTCTAATTTTGAATACTTTTTTAGCATAACTATTTTTCATGACCATCGAATCTAATAAACTAAAATTTCAGTTCATGTGCAGCAACAAAAACACGAATTAGCAAATGTTGGTTTCCACAAAATTAGGAAAACGCGTTGTCACAAAATTGCCTATTACTCGTTTTCGTGTAAACTCGAGTAGAGTTTTTTTTTTCATATACATAGTTTTCCATATCGAAGAACCAGATCTGATTATGGGAATCTGAAGTTGGTGATGGGATCGACTCCAGCTTGTACCTAACTTGATGGTTTCGACCAAGAGTCGACCTTATTGACTCATGTGAGCTGAGAGGGGACTCTTGAAAGGTTCTAGAGGTGTCCAAAAGACTTTGAAGCTAAGCAACATTGATCGGAGGGTCAAACATCATCTTGATATATAAAGAGAGGAAACACTAAATTTTGGGGGAGCCACGAATTTACAAGGTGAAGGCTTATCTACAACAGCAAGAAGCCATGGAGGAATAAAGCTAAGGGGCAGCGCTCCCCATGTCATGTTTATGTAATTCTCCTATGATTAATTGGTGTATCTTTATGATTGATTTGAGTTTTATGTTGTTGTTCTACGGTACCCGTCATATGTTTAGCGCGCATAGATCATTGTTGTAGGGTTGACAGTATGATGAGAAAGTATTGCGAGGCGTGAGTGACAAAAACACAGTCATGTTTATAGAAATTGATGCATATGGGAATGAAGGGGGACCACTTATCTTAAGGTTGTGGTTGGGTTTTACCTTAATGAATCTTCTAGTATTTGCGGATGACTGCTAGAGTTCTACATTTAATCACAATTAGCTGAGCGCGTGTTAGTTGTGCCCTCTCCCACTTAATAAACTGCAATGATAATTTTCGGTCTTGTAACTTGATTAATTGATTATGGACAATTCCACCAGACCTTTCACCATTATTTCACACTGACGATCTGTTACTTTATGATTCTTTATTGCTGCAGCAACTAACTTTTATTTTCTTGTTGTTTATTATTTTGCAAGCATATCCTTTTACACATGCAAAGTTCTTCTAGTTTTATTTTCTAGGTGAAACAAACATTCAGTGTGCATAGAGTTGTATCGAGCGTAGAGTTGTATGAGTAGTTGATATAACTTTAGAGAGTACTAATCTTACCTTTACCTCCATGTTGGATTCGACACTCTTACTTTTCAAAAATGCTAACAATAGATTCCCTACACTTGTGGGTTATTAAGCCCTTCACGGTGTCGGTGGCGATTGGTGCTCACATGAGGCTCCCACGCGAGTTCTCAGCAGCGTGGTTCAAATCACAAGCGTCCCGATGGTGTGAAGGTGACGTGGATTTTATCGGCGCCCCGACTAGCGGTTTCCAGGCGGCGGCCCATGACCCCATCTGGTGCTTGTCCAGGTGGTGCCCGACCGCAGCAATGACGTTAGGCTCCGCTGAGCTAGATCGTGGTGGTGCCTCCAGATCGGGTCCATGTGGGCCCTGCCACACCGATGCACCTGGATCGACTCGGTGTGCGTCGAAATCTGGATGTTATGTGGTGAAGCGTGTTATATCTACCACATCAACGACGACGAGGCTCGACAGCGTGGCGCAACATGGTCTTGGTGACGAACGTGGATGATGGACGCACGCAAGGTGGTGGCGTTATATGGTGCCATGTCGACATCTATGGCGGGCCTCACGAGAATTTTCGCTTCGACCTACACTCTAGAGATGGGTTAGCGCAAGATGGCGGAGGCGACTTCTGGAGCATGCACATTGTGTGATGTTATTGGATTCAACCTGGGAGCCGACGGGGCCGTGGCCGGGGCATAATGTCCCGTTTGGAGGCGACTTCCACAATATGCGCATGAGAAGCTACATGTGGATTCAGCCGGGAGCTGGCGATGTCTGTGTGTGTGGTGGTGGGGGCGCGCATAAAGTTTCGTTTGATTCCGATATTGGTGGTGATTTGTCATTTTGTTTGGCGGCTTCGGTCTTTGTTTAATAAATGAAGTAAATTAGAATCCTATGCAGCTCTTCGATCCAGTGGACAGGGGTAATTCTCCTTTTCAAAAACTACAATGCAATTTTTTGAAATATATGTCATGAAAACAAAAAGTAAAACCTTAGCAAAGGCGAATACAAAACAAAAATAATACTACCTCTTATCCGAATTAATTTTTTTGCTGGTCTGATCAGAATTAATTGCGATGAGCTGTACACCACGATTGTACCATACTCCACTAGCTATCCTTCTCCAACAGTTAAAAGGGATCGAATGGGTAATAAGAAAAAGCAAAATCCTCTCAATTTACAAAATACAAAACATCTTTACTCTAATTAAACAAGCTCACCGTAGTCAAAGTGCACGAACGCTGAGAAGTCAAGAGTTCATAGGTTCCATAGGTCCACAATATACTTCCACAGCAAGATTGGGTGGTCTAGGTCTACATATGGATTGTATTTTTGGAATAGCTAGATATGGATTGTATTTTTGCCAAAAAAAATTGGAATAGCCTTTTTTTGCGTTTCTTGTACACTTCGTCTCTATGGTGGACATTGTATCTTAAGGTACAACTTGTACAGAGGTGTGCACCGTTTTGGACTCACCGTGGCTGTGCGCGAGTTAGCTGCTTAAGAAAATTTGGCCTTGAAATTTCTTTGCTCAAACTCAAAGCACACATGAACAGCTAGCAACGAGTCGTTGCCAACGACGCTGAGCTGCAATTAGGCTATCAAAAGTTCAAAACCACACATGGCACAACCTCTTGGTGGTTAACGTACGGCCTCCCTAATTTTGCAACGCCGCGCGCATGCAGGATATATATGTCACCGTCCTAAATCCGCCCTTGACTTCTTCCCCGGCCTCAAATCGATCTCCGGCATTCCCTCCTCGCCGTCGCGCCATGGGTTGCGGCACCTCCAAGGAAGCCGTGGTCAGCAGCGACGGCAGCGGCCGGTGCAGCCGCAGGCTCTTCCGTCGGAAATCAAGCGTCATCGCCACCGGCGCCCACCAGCCGGTCCCCGCCGCAGCCAAGGACAATGGCGATGGGGTAAAGCGTCACAAGGCGGAAGCGAAGGCCGTCGTCAAGGGCGGCGGCGATGTGGCGTCGACCGTGATCGCCGCGAAGATCGTCGGGGAGAACAAAGATAAGGAGGAGGTCAAGAAGGACGGTAAGGAAGAGGTGGCAGCCGGAGACGCCAAGGGGAAGGAGACGGCGAGCGAGAAGATCACCAGTAAGACTGACGGCGTCAGTGACAATGAAATTGTTGCCGATCAGGAAGGCGATGTCGTCGTCGTCGAGGAGATAAAAATGGCGAGGCGGCCGTCGAGGAGAGTAGAGACGAACGGCGGGGCGAGGATGACGAAGTGTGGTCGGCCGAGGCGATTGACAACGAGGGGGCGTCGTCGACCGAGAAAGACATCGAGGAGATCGCCATGGAGTTGGACGACGACGGTGGTGTCGCCTTCACGGAGGCCCCGGTGGGCGTGGCCAACATGGAGGATGACGGTGTCGTCATCTCGGCCTATGCTCCAGCGACCGAGGAGGACGAGATTGTCCCCTACGCGGCCGCGCCCTCAACGGTGACCGGGGGCGACGGTGACGTCGACGTCGTGGCCGCGCCGGTGGCCAAAGAGGACGAACTTGTCTCATTTGCGTCCGCTCCGTTGGCCGAGGAGGTGGACGGTATCATCCTACCACCTACTCCGGTCGCCGAGGAGGTTGACGTTGCCACCGCCTCCACGGCTGCCCCGGTGGCCAAGGAAGGCCAAACTGCCGCCTTCGTGGATGCTCCGGTGGCCAAGGCGAATGCAAGTGTCGCCTCCATAGATGCTCCGGTGGCCAAGGAAGATGAAAGCGTCACCGTCGCGGCTGCTCCGGCTGTCACGGAAGATGAAGGCGCCAACACCGTCGACTCGGCTGCCCTGACGATGACGACAGCCACCGAGGACGAAACTGTCACCTCCCCTGCTGCGGTTACAGAGGAGGACGTGGAATACGTGGACGAAAACCTCGCATTCGCGGCGACCGGCGCGCCGGTTACCGAGGAGGATGTGGAAGAGGCGGCAAAGCAACCTACGGTTTCCAGCAATGACGAGGATTTGATAAACGATCAAGAGCCGCCGGAGCCTACCGCCGTCGAGGAGGTGAGAAGCGAGGCCGACGACGAGACGGAGCAAGCTACAGAGGCCGCGGCGGCGCAGGAGGAGGTGGTCACCGGCGAGGAGGTCAATGCCGAGCCTGAAGAGGCCCAGAGCGTCTCTGGGGAGCCAGAGGAGGAGGAGACATCAGCTGCCGCGTTGAGAGAAGATGGTTCGATTTCCTCCTTCGCTAATAACCAACCATACCATTAGTCCATTGCATGTCCAAAATTTGTTTTCTTCCTCACCTCAAGCTATTTGAACATTTCGATTTGGTCTGAGTTTTGCTTGCCACAATTTGCAGGGGAATCTGATGGACAAAAAGCCACTGATTTGGATGGTGCCGGAAAGATGGAGGTAGAAGGAGGAGAGGATCAGCTGACCGTCGATACGAAAGAGGACGACGACAACGGAGAAGAACCAGCCGTCCCTCCGATTGAGTCGCCGTCTAGTTGAAACTGAAAAGTGTGGTCGTGCGTCCCAGCTCAGTCTCAGATGTATTGGGAATGTCCAGTTTGCTCTGTTCCTTTTGTTGGCATATAATAGGAGTGTATGGATATTCGCCCAGCTAGTTTCTCCGGTCTAATCTTGTGTATCCATTCTGTTGCCAATGTAATTTTGTTTTGGTTTGTCTCTTCCAGTACCAGTTCTGGACTTTCTCTTCGGTCTAGTTTGTAAAGCTTGTACATAACTTCTGTTATATGTTGTGGTTGGAAAATGGTTCATGCTGGCTTCTTAGCCCTTTGTAAATTCCTCAAAAACAAGAAAAAAAAACCTTAAAATGGATGCTCTATCTACCTAAACGCCGTAGATAGAAATTATGCGGTGTTTAAGGGCCGTGAAAAAAAAATGTCATGAAAAGCATATCCGTAATGTTTGTTTTAGCCCGAGTAATCTGTTTCGCGCCAACTATCGGTAACATCTCTAAGGATAAAATGACATCGCAATTCTTTTTTGAGATGCATCGCTAATTATGTGACGAGGACATATGAGCCGCAACGCAATTAAGTGTTGTGTTAAGTAGTACATTTTTCACGGTACAAAAATTAAGATGGGCATCTCAAGGATCTCGTTGTAATTTTGTTTTTGTTGACGTGTTTTGTACGGTTCGGTGTTTCTTTTAATACGAGGGTCCTTTTCGCAAACAAATATCATGTGGTCCACTTTATTCAGATCAAGATTTCTGTTTCATTAAGAAATACAATTCCATGTCAATAAGATATAAATTTCACTAAATTACACTGCAACTATTTATTCATGGGATCCATTTCTTCCATGGCATCCATTGCTCTTAGGTTCTATAATGGTCGCATGCCGCCTGCGGCATTGGATTGGACTCCGAAAAGACACCGCACAAGCACATAGTGAATTTTTGGTCTTGGGCTGGGGTCCAACTACGATCTTGGGCCGGGCCCATCTACGGGATTTTTTTGTGCTGTGCCATTTTGTCTCAGAAGTTCACTGGTAGGAATTTAACTAGACGGTTCTAAATTTTCTTAAAAAAAAACTAGACGGTTCTAAAAAAAGGAATTTAACTAGACACCCATTTATCACTAGTATTAACTGTTATCAGACTTTGGATGCACCGAAATGAATGACTATTATTCATTTGGGTTACCACAAAAGGCCTCTACATAAACCATGTGCTCTCATCACACTTTTGATTCTGTTTCGCGCACGCCACAGTTCTTCATGTTATCCTATTACAATACGCCCACATTCGTATTTTAAAATACTGTAATATCTAAAAAGTTGAAGTGCCTCATATATACCCAAAATGAGACCTGCATGCTCTGGTTATTTTCCAGAGATAGAGGATCGAGGGGAGTCCCTTGGGGCTTCTTGCATATATGTGGTGGTCGGCGCCGTGGCAGAGAACCTCTACACTGTGGAAATTGTGAATCCCTAATAATTGTTGTTGTATTAGGGTGACCCTCATGGGGTATATAAAGAGGTACAAGGAGGTAGAGAGGATTGGAGTACAAGGCAATTCATACGAAACCGAACCTATCTCTAACTCGTGTTGTACAAGTATTCTAACATTCCCCCTCAGTCGTAGGGGAGTGAAGCGAACGATTGCGACTGAATTTGAAGTTTTGCGCTTTCGTCGTCTTCCCTCCCCCCCCCCCCCCCCCCCCCCCCCCCTCCCCCCCGTGTCATCATCGACTGCGTCTCTGATGATCTCTCCTCTCTTCTCTCCCGTAGTCACAGCGGGAGTGGCGTGGACGCAAGTGACGACGCGGACGCTGTTGACTGGAGTTGTTGCTGATGTGTTGCTGTAGACGTTGCTGTAGACGTTGTCGTTGGTGTCGTGTGGCGCCTTGCAGTAGTACTGTCAGAGGGCGCGTGTCCATCCTTGTGGACGAGGTTGTATCGGCGGCGGCGGTGTGTTGACGAGGTTTGTCGATGAAGACCACGTTGATGTAGATCTTGGCGATGATGTGTCGGTGATGTAGCGGCAAGCGTGAGGTGGTACGTCGATTGGAGGCGTCCCTCATGACGACCATGTTGTTGATGCCTTGCCGCCGGATGTTGGAGAAGTCGATGAAGAGCGTGTGGTTTGACGTCGCTTCTCGTAGATGTTGTAGCTTGGCGTACTTGTACAGCTAACAGCTGGATGGCGTGGGCGGGCTCGTTGGGCTCGGTGTAGTCACGGTGCAGATTGTCGATGTAGAAGGCGTGTTGGCGCGTGGGAGGTCTGTGCAGTCGGCTTGGAGGAGATCACCCGTACGTATCCGTAGCAGCGATCCAGCGTGAATCATGCATCATGCATGATCGTGCTTTTGGAAGCCTGCCATAGCTACAGAAGATCTCGCATGCAGTTAGATTTTTTTTAATCTCGTGCGTGCAGCGTGGGCGTGGGCGGCTTTGCATGTCTGATATGGTGACCGGTTCCCCTGCCGGTTGCATGTAGGTCAGATGGCTCGGTGCTGCTGCCGCCATTCCGTGTCGCGGCCGCACCCCCACGAAGCTGCATGGTTCGCTGCGCCGGAGGTCGATGAAGATGCGCGTGGCTTTGGTACCGGCAGGGCCCGAGCCAGCGCCTCTGATTGCACGGACTTCGCTCTGCGCCGCGAGGAGCACCAAGGGCGTGTTTGGTTGGTCGCATTGAAATTTGCCATTTTGCATCTGTGGCTCACTTGGGCCTGACTGAGATAAAACGGAAGCTGAGCCATGTTGTGCATGTAGTTTGGTTGCCCACAATGTTCTAGCCAGGCCTGTTTCGCTGTGTGCAAAAATTCAAGGTGGTTGTGTTTGGTTGCCCAGATTGGCGATTACAGCCACAAACCACCGTGTTTGGTTGCCCAGAATGTGGATGTTCCACTTACCTTGCACGCCTAGTGGTGAGCTTACCAGCCCATTGAGGTTGTAGGATGTTCATGGTTTAAGGTACATACACACTTACGACCGGCACAAATACACAATGACGACGATCAGGACGAGGATGATGAAGTCTTTGATGTCGCCTCTAGGTTTGCTTGATCCAGCTTTGCTTCCTCCTGCTTTGCTTGATCCAGCACGGCTTGATCCACCATGTCCTGCTTTGCTTCCTCCATCAAGGCCTGATACAGCAAGGTTTGCTCCAGCATGTCCTGATCCAGCTATGATTCCTCCACCCATGCTTGATCCAGCATATCTTGCTCCATGAAGGCTTGATCCAGCAATGCTGTCAAAGTGCAGAGGTTCTTCGTGCTGGGAGTAGAAGGCAGCCAGTGCCTCGCTCAAAGTTTCAAACCTTTCACAGCTGTTGTTGGGGAAGTTGTACAGCTGAGCCGAGCAAGCACCCCAGGTTGTGTAGATTTCTGGATTCCTTCCTCTGAAAACCACATACCACTACAAGGAAGACATACTTCATTAGGGTACCATGATCAATGAAGCAACAAGTTGGAAAGCTAAGAACACACGCGATGAAGTAAAGCAACATAACCAAGCATGCATTGATTATCGCTACAAGCAGCACAAGTGTTTGCTACCTAGCTAGTATGGTGTTAACCTACCACCACATCAAAAGAGGGTGTCATCCTACCACCGCTGGTTCATCGTGTGAGGGGTTACCTTATGTACCACCTCAAGCACCCAAAATATACAGACCATAAGAAGTTTTGTTGTCCTAGCTACCCAAAATATACAGGACATAACAAGTTTTGTTGCCCTAGCTACCCAAAATATACATCATGATCATGATCATGATCTTCAGACACCATCTAGCATGCTTGCACCACCGCCACTACTCAAACGGCGTCCGTGTAGTAGTGCATGTTGAGGTAGTTCTGGAGCCAGAGAAGACAGTGGTCCTCAGCCATCAGAACAAACCCAAAGCCTTGCGCCTTGTTGTCCAGGAGGTGGCCAAGGGCAGCAATCTTGGCGCTGTCACTGAAGGTGCCCTTCGCGCTCATCACAGCCTCGATGAGGCCGGGGTGCACGTCGACAGGCACGCTGTCCCTGATGGCGGTTGCCACCTCCCGGACGGCCTCGGTCATGCTCGTGAAGACGAGCACCTCCTCGTCCACCAAGGCACCCCTCTTCCTCTTCCTCTCCCTCTCCCCCGACCCAGGTGCCTTGGGTGAAAAACCGTCAGCCTTGGCGCCTCCTCCGAAGTCAGCAGCAGGTTCAGGCTCCTCCGACTCCTGCGTCTCAGCATCTTCAGCCGAACCAAGAGGCTCAGCTGATCCCATGGCATGCTTACCAGTGGCAAGGCCGTAGGAGAAGATGGTCTGCATATGAGTGTAGTTCTGGATAGGCTTGTTAAGGAACTCAGCGTCCTTGGGGTGATCCTAAGGACAGTTAGATAGTTAGCGGTGTTCGAACACAACAGACAGTTTGACAGTTAGCGATGGCGTACGATGATGCTAACCAGAATGTGGCCTCTGAGGTGCTCAATCTCCAGGATGATGCTGTGGGTATCCTCATCCCAATGGGCGCCACTCAAGTCCTTCAGCTTCGACACCTTGATCCACCTCCCTCTCCACTTCCTGAGGTGGTTGTAGATCTGAGTGGAGGTGACCTCCTGCGCACAGAATTCGAAGACAAGCTTCGCAACTGTGTTCAGATGCACCTCCTTGAAGCCCTTCTCAGTCCTCACACCGCTGGCGATGATCTCGCACATCTTGTTCAGCACGAAGGTGGAGAGAAATGCAGGCCACTTCATGGTCGTCCCCATCTTGCTCTTCTTCTCCTTGCCACCAGAACAAGGCGTGGCCAGCACCAGATGTGACCCCAGCTGAGGCACCTCGAACCTCTGCATGGGTTGCTGCGTCTCCTCCGGCTGTGAGTCCGGGACAAGTGAGAGAGAGAGCTGGCTCTCTTCCTCGATCAGAGACTGGCTAAATTCGTCGACGGTCATGTCCTACAACGGCGACGACGAAGAAAGTAGCATAAACTAGATCAAGACGGTGGTAAAAAGAAGCTACATCATGCTCAAACTAGATCAACTCCACTTGCACAGATCTACCTCCTAAACATGCTCAAACTAGATCATGGCCTAAAGATGAACTCAACTAGCACAGATCTACACAAGCTATACTAGCTAGGGTTCGATTGTGCTTACCGGCATCGCCGCGTGGAAGACCGGACGCTGCACGCACCGGTCGTGGAAGAAGTGGTCCGTTGCTGGCCGTCGAGCTCCGGTCACCGGAGTGGAAGAAGGCGCCGCTTACCTGGTCGTCGTCGGTGAATCTTGGCCCGGGCTGTGACCTCGATTTGGGGGGGGGAAATGGTGGCGGGAGCTTCGGCGGTGAGAGGAGAGGGGTGAAATAGGGGAGCAAAAACGCGGGGCGGTGAGCGAAATTTCTCCCGCCACCATTTTCGCGAGCGCGCGCGTGCCCCCGCGGCCGCGCGCCATCTCCCTTGGCTGCACGAGCTCGGCCACCCGGATCCCCATTTTGCCTTGCGAGAGGGTGGCTCAGCTGAAACGGTGGAATCGGCCGTTCCTCTCGGACCTGGCCCAGGGGTGCTTTAAGTTTCGTGCTCATGCAGGGAAGAGGAACGGGCCAGCACACCAAACGGGCCGAAAAGAGTAAAAACGTGGCGTTCTAGTAGCGCGTGACTAACCAAACACGCCCCAATAGATCTTGCACTGATTTTTCACCGGGAGAGGATCTGAGTGTTTAGGGTTTATTTTGTGGCTAAATTCGATCTAATCTATGGAATTGGAGAATTTCAAAACTGGATCTAATCTAATCTAAAGAACCGATCCGATCTTTGATCGGAACCGGGTGCCGTGCCCCCGGGAGAGCAGATTAATCTCCCCGAAGGCAGCGTGATGCGGAAGTGGTGGAGAAACCTATGATCGGCGTCGTGAGACTAACCGCTCTGATATCATGTGAAAATTGTGAATCCCTAATAATTGTTATTGTATTACGGTGACCCTCATGTGTATATAAGAGGTACAAAGAGATAGAGAGGATTGGAGTACAAGGCAAGTCATACTAAACCGAACCTATCTCTAATTCGTGTTGTACAAGTATTCTAACATACACCACGCAAGGTCACGAGTGACCATGTTGTGTGACCGCCATGACGATGATTTGTTTTCGTAGTGTTGACATTAAGAGTTGGTCGGTCAGATTGTTACAAGGTTACACAGATGACACACCGTCGGTACACTGAAGATCGAGAAGAGTGGGTGTGGCCAAACAACGATCAAGCCAACGGTCCTTGCAATTGCAAGTGATTTAGCCATTTAGGTGAAGAGCTCCCGTGGAGTTTTCCAAGATATTCATATCGTTGTATATGTGGAAGAAAAGAACTTACCTAGCTATTGACCAACACTTAATCATACATACTATGAACGGAAAGTGCTTTTGGCACATGGGCACCAGTGAACCCGCCAGCTGGAATTCAGTGTACCGTCCTTTTGCTCCCTCGGCTACATCCGTCCATCCACTTGTTTGTTGGTATGGTCACTGTACAAGGAAACTTACCTTATGGTACACCTCTGTGTATCAGTGTATATCTCCATGGGAGCCGTATTCTGTTTCAATTGCTCATTTAATGCTGTGCTACGTAGCAACTAGTAGCAATGCCGTGCTCCTGTCCCCACTCATACTATGAATAATAAAATCCACTTTATTTGGACATTTGTATACCCATTTAGTGAATTGTTTACCGAAATACCCATATAAGATATTTTAAACCATGTTTAACCATATTTAAGAATTTTGACAGTTCTATTAAATAGGACCGGCATGTTAGGCCGAGATGGGGCAAAAAAATCTGTAAAATCATAGGGCTTCATCGAGGATCATGGTCTGCCTTATTTTCTCCATCCGTTGCACTCCCCCCGTTGCACTCCCCGTCGTCCTCGTATATTTTAACATCAATTATCATCTCACACCTAGCCCAACCGATGGGCATGGTACAAAGTATTTGAAATTGCGTATTCTGCATGAACGTTTACTACATGAGTTAATTGGTGTCATAAACGCACAAATAGGGAGTACAAAGTGAAATTCAGTTGATGGAAATCCCCACCTGAGGTTGCATCTCTAGGAGGTGCTCGAGCGACTCTCCTCCCCCGACCCTAGCTAGTGTTTCCGCTGCCGCCACCGCGGCCGGCCCCTCCCTCTCCTCGCTCCCTCGGCGCGCGCCGCCGCCGCGGCCGGCTGATGCCCACAAGTATAGAGGATCACTGAAATCTTCGTTGGGAAGTATTACCCAAATTTATAGTTCGACTCGATGGGAACACAAGAATACCAATAAGACTTTGGCAATTGAGTCGTCACTCTCAACCACACCTGTATATCAATAAACTTGCAGCAGTAATAGTGATGACAGTAAGGTGATTCAAGCAAGCAAAATAAATCAACAGTAGTAACAACGGTTTCCAGTTTTCACCGGAAAAGTGAAAGTGTAACTCAGTGATTTAAAACGTAGGCACGAGGTGATAGCGGGGCGTTGCATGAATAAGAGTGATCATATAATAAGATACGAACAGCAATGGGACTTATCTCTAACTCCGATATATGTAGGTATGTGTTCCATAAATAGTTGTGCGTACTAACCCAGAGAATTTGCACAACATCTATTGTCCTACCTGCCCATTTCACCGGGGCCAACTTGGAACTACAGGTAATTAAGGTCTACCCTTTCGAATAGCCCGGAATAACGCATTAACCCTTCCTGAACACATAGAATCCTCAAACTAATACATCTCTCCCTTGTTTTCCCTACCTGTCACTTTTAGGCTTCGCAGGTTCAACATAATAGCAGGTAATACACTTTGCAGATAGATACCAAACTCAAATATATGATGGGGCCAAATAAGTTCAGTACTGAAATCATGCCACTCGGGCCCTAGTAGCAAGCATTAAACATAGCATAAGTGCATCAACACAATACAAAAGTATCTTCAAGATAAACCCCTAAGATCCAGAACAACGGGTACCATTACATGATCAATCTCATCCCATCCCCATCCACCTCATGTGCCTACAGCGGACTACTCACACATGGTGATGGTGAAGGAGCTCATGGTCGATGGAGATGAAGGCGGTGAAGATGGCGGTGAAGGTGGCCTCCGGATCTCTCCTCCGGGGAGAAATCCTGGATCAATCTGTCTCCGAAATCGAAGATCGTGGTGGCGGCGGCGCTCTGTTTCGCGAAAACTCCTCTCCTCCTAGGGCGTCCACTTTTTCGTCTATATGAAGGGGTACGCGGAAGACCGAGGGAGAGGCGGTGCCCGACGCTCCAGATAGGTGGGCCCACGCGGTCAAGGAATCTGACCGCGTGGGGCCCACCCTTTTGGGCCTCGTGCGCCTCCTCGAGTCCGTCTTTTGCACGATGTCCTTCTTTTCCATAAAAAATGATGTGGTATTTTTCCCCGATTTAATTTCCTGCAAAAACAACCAGAAAGGAGATTTTGCTAAAAACAGCATCAGATTCAGCAGTTTTATTCAAATATGGGAAGATTCCGGAGCAAGTTATGAAGCAAAGTGCTTGAAAAAGTAGATGCATTTTAGGTGCATCAACTCCCCCAAGCTTAGCTCGTTGTTTGTCCATGAACAACTCAAACGTAGTGCAGAAGCGATGAAAAGACTTTGACAAGAACTTTGCATTGCATATACAACACCGTTTCATACCAACAAGTATTCAAAACATAATTTCCATAACAAATAACAAACTGCTGGCAAAGATGCATCTAACCGGTGTTAAAGCATTTATATTTGTTACAAGGGAAATAACATGAAGTGTCAGCACTTGGATGAGTTTGCCCAACTGTAGAAGAAAACAAAGGTTCTTGCATCGCATATTGATTGAATCATGTCAAGATTTTTGAGATCTCTTGATTCTTTACTTTGTTGACTAGTGAACTCATTGTGCTTACATCCTTGCTCTCAATTTTATCAAATCATTTACCATTCCCTATTATGACTCATATGCTTGACCAACTAGAGGTTGAAAGCCTCATGCCACGTGAATACGAGTACCTACACCACGTGTTACTCACCTCGGGTCACAGAGTAAATTCAAGTTTTTGGTCATTGTAAGTATTTTAATAGCGTCATTGAGAGTTGCTACAGGGGTACCTCTTGCCTCATGACATGAAAGCCAGCCCATGTCAAAACAACAAGATAAACAGACAATGAACAATCTCAGCACTCTTTTATTTACTATGGGTATAGCTTTTTATTATGAGGTGCATCATAGAATGAACATTATGGTTATGCTGTAAATTTCCACCATGAATGATGCATGGCTTAGATTGGAGGCCCAAATCATCTCTCTAGCCATTTATACAAACTCCTTAAACTTACTAAGTTTCCACATTTATTTCACCCGTGATAGGCATCCATAGACAAAAGTACATGATATCAACTAAATATAATTAAGAGCACGTTGAAAGCTTTGCATGTGTCAGCACATATGGGCTAACTCTCAACCCTAAGATTGTCAAGCATATGACTTCATGTTTATCATTTGAAAAGATCTTTTACTTTGGTTGGCAAGTTTAGCAAGCACAATGAGATGCGTAGACCTTTGTTTAGAACCACAGTTATTCAATCCACATCCAAGTGTTGACACTAAATAATATCTCTCTTGCATCATAATATAACATACTAAACCACGGAGGAGATAAACATTTGATAGCACTTCCCTAGATGTTAGAGAAATTATGACATGCGCACTTGCTATTATTAAAAAGTCCACATAAGCAAGGCAAAGGTGTCATACCTTTCATCCACTTCATGCACATCAGCTCATCATTGTTGTTCTCCTCTCCCAACTTGAACTGCGCAATAAAAACTCAAATCTGCCATAAAATGCCACTGCATACAGTACTGCTTTTACCCTACCTAAACACATCAGAATAATTTCATAATTTACGGTGTGTAGGTCATATAAAGTTGCAGCAGTGGTTAAAATTTTAGCTCATTCGGAGTTACAGTAAAAATATGAAAAATCAAACAGTGAATAGAATTAGAAATTCCTGCACCTCCGTTTTTGCATTAGATTCAAGAAAACGAAAAATATTTTTGTTCTTTTTAATTTTTAGATGCATAAGGTAAATGACCAGAAGTAAATAAGCAAGAGAAACAAATAAAATCTTTTTGTGTTTTCAAGATTTTCAGAACAATAAACTAAAACATAACAAGATAAAAGTGATATAAAACAACGAATGAAAAGGGAGAGAAGTACTCCCCAAGCTTGAGTTCAAGCTAGTATCCCGGGTGGTAGTCGTATCCACCACTTCCACTTCCGTCGTAGTAAGGTGGTGCACCACTTGATGACCCTCCTCCATAGTAAGAGGGGTCACCACCTTGGTACCCTCCTTGCTCCGGTCCTTGGAAACCCCATGGATAGTTTTGCATCTCCGGGTTTTGGGGCTCCTCTTGTGGTGGCACTTCTTCCACGGTCCATTTTCCGGTGTCCCTGTCAAAAAGGTCAGCACGAGGGAGCCTAATGGACACATTTTGTCCATTGTGACTCTTATAAATATAGTTGCAACCACCCTTATGCCATTCACTCATTTCCATGCGACAGGTTAAAGTAAAATCAAATAAATTAGACTCTTCTACACGTCTACCCATGTTGTTATCAAAGGCCCTCTCTTCCTTAATGTGCTCATATATTAAAGTAGCAATAGCACCAGCATATATAGGGGTAGTATCAGTCATGTTCCTTCTCACAGCTAAATGCAGAGTTCTAGCAAGAATGACTCCCAAGTTATACTGATGATCCCGAAGAGCAGAGTGTATAGTATAGTGGAAGACAGTTTTCCCCACGAGGGGTGACTCGAGGGTTTAATATCGAACTCTCGGGGAATCTGCAGTGGTAGATTTATCTTCTTATCCTTCTTTTGGTTACCTACAAAACAAGGTTAGATGTTTTGGTCCTCAACCTCACCTGTGGTTGTCAAGCACAAGGTGTAAGAATGATATCAGGATAGTTATGCAATGCAAACAAGAAATAAATATGCAATGGTGGTGGATGCAATGATAAATGATATTTTTGGGTTTTTGAATGATGTATGCAAGATGAAAATTATTTTTGTATTTTCGGATTTAATGATGGCTCAAAATAGAAAAGTGGTATATGGTGTTGGAAAGGTGTTTCTTATGATTAAAAATGGACTGGGGTTCATGGTTTCACAAATGCACTCTCTCTTTATAAAGTGGTAGACAATGGAACACACAAAGTTAACATATGAGATTGCAACACAGGGTTTGATAACAAGTTACTTAGATATATGGGCATCACGTCCTAACATAGAGATCTTTTGGTTATTAACCTCTCTTATACTCCACCAAGATGCGAACTAAATCATAACACATCAGTAATTAAGATACCTCAGAGTATAGCATTAAGTATCATGACATGAAGTGAAAATAAGAACATGCTAGATCTAGTCATGGAGTAGTGGCAATGGTCACGCCCACATCCCCGGTAGCATGGTATTTTAGTTTATCCCTAGTGAGGTAACAAAGTAAGGTACAGATACCAAAGTCGATCGCAGAACTTTCTCTCACGTTCACTGCACTAGCCACCCCCCGTTACTCCAACTAATGCACACGTTCCCCCTCACACGCTCTCATAAACATGCTTGATCAAAACAAGTAAATAAGAACGGGGTACATAATATGCATCTATACTCATAACTGAAACAAACATTGCAATCTCAAACATATATTAACTCATAAAGATCCACCACAAAGGTATTACAACGGTGACCGTAATCATGTTCAGCAGCTCATACGGTGCTAATTAGTGAAGCTCAAGAGAGGAGAGATACATAAGTTACTTCCACAAACCCATAGTCCAGAGGTGGACTACTCCCTCTTCATCATGGAGACGGTGGAGAAGTCGATGGAGAAGATGGAGACCACGCCGGCAGCGCCCCGCTGGAGTTTTCCCCCTCCAATCTGCAGCTCCTGATCTCCATTTCGGTGTGTCTGTGTTTGTGCGGCGCTCCTTCCAGAGAACGACGGGAGACCTTTTTTATAGGCGTTTTTAGGTCAAGACGATGTCGGTGGAGAAGAGATCGAAGGCAACGGAGCCACGAGGCCCGAACGGGTGGGTCCCACGCGGCCTGGTACTGTGGCCGCATGGGCCACGCTCGTTTGGCCCTCGGGCCTCCGTTTGCTCGCTTCCTTTTTCCGTAGTCCTTCTTCCTTCGAAATATTGACGCCCGTAAATTTCCAGGTAATTTCGTTGACGTTTGGAACCCTGAAACATTAAAATACAAAACTAGGGTTTTCTGCCTGTGCAGGGTTAATTCCAAATAAATGGGAAAACTATGAAGTATTCCCAAAATCATGATAAAACATTGATATAACCCTTATATGATGCAAATATGATTGGAATATAAGCAATTAAACTCCAAAGTTCATGTATGCATTTTACATGCATCATATACTCACATGTGGTGTTTTCTTTTGCACATTTAAGTAAATAAACCATTGGTCCCGTGCAAGCAGAATTGTTGTCTCTAGCAAGAAATCCTCTTGCAAGGAACAACGCAAAGTATCTCAAACTTGGGTGCTGTATGTGGGTAAATTTGCCCCTATTGAGTCTCTCAGGAACATTAACAGAAATGCTACGCCAAAAAGAAACAAGTTCCTGATTTGAATCAGCACCTATCTCATCCCAACTACCCGTGTTCTCCACACGAATAGCTTTGCAAAACTCTTCTAATGACATAACAAGGCGCTGCCCCCCATAGTAAATTTAACCGTGAAAGTAGGAGGTGGTGGATTACTCTTCTTACTGCGTTTGTGAAGTTCGGGGCCCTCGAAGCGGAAGGTGGAGAGGAACTCCCGTGCGATCCCCTCGTATGTCTCCCGTGGATGACGAGAGAACTCAAGTAAGCCCGCTGCAGTGACGAAGGCGTTGAAGTCATCTCCTATCCCCCAATGGTTAAGAACATCGGGGTCTTGCCATTTGGTTGCATGAATCCGAAGCTTTTCCCCCACAAACTCGGCACCATCCTCCCATAGATGATCATGATTATCGGTGGCTCTAGATGGCCTCCTCCTTGTTCTTGACATCATCCCCATGAATCCCTTACCCTTGTTCATGGTGAAAGCTTGCTGTCCAAAAATAAATCCAACAAAAATTAAGATGCAACACTCTAAAACAACATTGAACCATCCATAATGAGTCTCCACATCAATATTATGCATCAATATTAACTAGAAAACTCAAACTCATGGACTTCCCAAGCATATTAGGTGACATCTAGTGCAGCAAAATACTTCATAAATAAAGCATAAGAACAAAAAGTAATTGGATGGGCGGAGGAGTCACATACCAAGGAGTAATTCCACCAAACAGATTTGAAAAATCTGCTCAAACTTGGGAGATCGAAGATGGCAGGAAGAGGGAGCTCGGGAAAATTTGGGAAAAATACCTGGAGGTGGTTTTCTGTCGAGGGTGAGGAGATGGGCACTGGCTGCTCACCTAACTCCACCTGTGGGTCAAAATGGTGGGTCCCACGCGGCCAAGGAATCTGGCCGCGTGGGGTACCCCATTTTGGTCCCTGGTGGCCTTTTGGCCCCCCACTTTTGGCTGCTGGTCCCTCTGGTAAAATAACTTAACCCCAAATTTTTCTGGAATTTTTCAAGAAAATTTTCTGAAGAGAATTTTTCAAAGTTCATATTCTGGAATTTCTGGACTTCTGAAATAATTATGTTTATGCAAATATTCTAAAGTTCTAAGACAAATAAAATTAAAATGCAATGCAAATTTTTATGGGAATCAAGTTTGCATCATTTCCACATTAGTAATGAGGTTGATCAAGTCTCATTAATAATATGTAAAAGATATAAAGCATGATTCTTATTTTATAAATATATGAAATAAACAAATACCTCATATTTGATTGGAATAGTTCCAATCATCAAGGTAGCATACTTTGGTGCAGGAGGTGGTAGTGCAATTTCAAAGCTTCCAATCATAATAGTATTTCTTTGAATAGAATTCACACTCTTGTTTATCATTGTAACAGGATTCTTCTTGGGAAAATAGATAGTATGCTCATTTCCTTTGACATTAAATGTCACTTTGCTCTCAGTGCAATTTATCACAGCTCCTGCAGTGTTTAAAAAGGGTCTTCCAAGAATAATAGATAGATTATCATCCTCAGGCATTTCTAATATAACAAAGTCTGTAGGAATTAACACATTAGCTATAGAGATAGGAACATCCTCACATATACCTATAGGCACAGCAGTTGATTTATCAGCCATTTGCAATGAACTTCAGTTGGAACCAATTTGTTTAGGTTAAGTTTCTTATATAAAGAAAAAGGCATAACACTAACACCAGCTCCTAAATCACATAGTGCATATTTCACATAAGTATCTTTATATGACAAGGAATAGTTGGAATACCAGGATCTCCACGTTTTTCAGGCAATTTCCCTTCAAATGAATATTCAGCAAGCATAGCAGTGATTGCATCATTAGGTATCTTTCTTTTATTAGTGACAATATCTTTCATATATTTCGAATATGGAGGAATTTTAATAGCATCAACAAGAGGATTTGCAAATATAAAGTTTTAATCAACTCAAGAAATTTCTCAAACCTAGCATCATCCAAAGATTTTATTACCTCTTGGGGATATGGTATGGGCCTTTGTACCCATGGATCCCTCTCTTTACCTTTTTGCTGATTTGGATGCTTCTTCTTTTTATTCTTATCAATAGATGGTTGAGGGTCTTTTTCAGGAGGTTCAGGTTCTTCAATATTTTCAGCTTCATGTTGTTCTTCAGGTGTAGATGATTCCTCTTCTTCATTATTATCATCTTCAGTCTCAGCATCAGAAATAGAAATATCCTTATCTTGTTCTTGAGAATCATCAATATCTTTGTTTTCATTGGGAGATTTTCCTGCAGAAGATTTCTTCTTGAGAGCCTCTTGCTCTTTTCTCTTAGGATGGTCTTCAGGATAATCAGGATCCTGAGTACTTGCACCACCTCTAGTATTAACTCCACAAACCTGTTTCTTCTCAATAAGATTTTCATACAATTTATTTTGAAGAGAAACCATCTGTTCAACTTGATTATTCATCATCTCACAGTGTTTAATAATTCTTCTAACTTCTTCTACACTAGCATTTAAACTTTCGCGAAGAAATTTAATCTTATGAGAGTTTTCCATAATACTCATTCTAATACTATGCTCCTCAGGATTATGATTATAAGCAAAATCGTTAACATAGATACATCAATAGGAGGTGTTACCTTTTCATTACCTTCCATAGAGCTAATAGCATTGACTTGGATTGGAAAACATGGTTTATCAATAGGAAGTTTAACACCCATTTCAGATAGTTCCTTGAGATGAGAGGTTTTAATTCCCTTCTCTTCAATATCCTTGGCAGCACTTTCATTTGTTCATCATTTAATTTAAGAATACCTCCTTTCTTCTCTGGGAATACCTCTTTTTCATTTATCACTTCAATATTCCAATCTTCATAATTCCTAGAGATAGTCTCCAATAATTCGGTTGCTTCATCAATGGTCCTTTCCCTGAAAACATTCCCTGCAATACTATCAAGATAGTCTCTAGTATTTTTAGTTAGTCCATTGTAAAATATATCAAGTATTTCATTACTCTTGAAGCCATGTGTAGGACATTTCCTAACCAACTTACGGTATCTCCCCCAAGCTTGGGGTAGATCCTCCTTCTCTTTCTGCGAAAATTTGCTAATCTCAATAGTTAAACCATGAATCTTATCAGCAGGGAAATATTTATTATAGAATAATTGCAAGCATTCTTCTTTGCTAGTAATAGATCCAGGTTCTAAACTATTATACCAAGTTTTAGCATCTCCTCCCAAGGTAAAAGGAAACAACTTTAAGAAATAATAGCGTTGGTGAATCTCATCTTTACCAAATAAAACAGATAAATCATGCAAAACAGCAATATGTTCAAAAGGAAATTCATTGTCTCTCCCATTAAACTTAAACTTCTCAGCCTTTTTAATTATTTCGGGATCAACACTAAACTCATAATCTTTATCTTTAATTTTAATAGCTGGAGCATTCATTTTCTTAGTAACAGGAAAATAATCAGCAAGAGAAGAATTTTTATTGCTATCAAGTTTATCCAATTTATCAAGATTCGAATCCATAAAAGCCATAGCAATTGCATCTTCTTCCTCATAAGAAGAAGTTTCATATTCATCATCACAAGACTCACTATCTTCCAAATCAGACTCCACATTTTCAATAATAGATGATTCAGGCAATTCAGGTGTTTCAGTTGTCTCAGATGTTTCAGGTGTCACTTCTTTGTCTATGCTACCACATATTAAATCATTTTCAGTACTAGTAGACATCTTAGACAATGGTGAACTAGATAAAACTTTTCCTTTCTTAGGAACAACAGCAGAAACACATTAGGTGAAAAGTTTGGCCTACTTAGCAAGTCCGTACCTCTACGAGTAGTTGAAGGCCTCAGTTCCTTCGGAGTGTTCTTTTCCTTTCCCATAGTTGGGAGCAAGCAAGTGCAGCAAATAAATGATAACAAGTGGTCTTACCAATAAAGCTAGGTTCCCCGGCAACGGCGCCAGAAAATGTCTTGATGCCCACAAGTATAGGGGATCGCTGAAATCTTCGTTGGGAAGTATTACCCAAATTTATAGTTCGACTCGATGGGAACACAAGAATACCAATAAGACTTTGGCAATTGAGGCGTCACTCTCAACCACACCTGTATATCAATAAACTTGCAGCAGTAATAGTGATGGCAGTAAGGTGATTCAAGCAAGCAAAATAAACAGCAGTAGTAACAAGGGTTTCCCAGTTTTCACCGGAAAAGTGAAAGTGTAACTCAGGGATTTAAAACGTAGGCACGAGGTGATAGCGGGGTGTTGCATGAATAAGATTGATCATATAATAAGATACAACAGCAATGGGACTTATCTCTAACTCCGATATATGTAGGTATGTGTTCCATAAATAGTTGTGCGTACTAACCAAGAGAATTTGCACAACATCTATTGTCCTACCTGCCCATTTCACCGGGGCCAACTTGGAACTACAGGTAATTAAGGTCTACCCTTTCGAATAGCCCGGAACAACGCATTAACACTTCATGAACACATAGAATCCTCAAACTAATACATCTCCCCCTTGTTTTCCCTACCTGTCACTTTTAGGGTTCGCAGGTTCAACATAATAGCAGGTAATACACTTTGCAGATAGATACCAAACTCAAATATATGATGGGGCAAAATAAGTTCAGTACTGAAATCATGCCACTCGGGCCCTAGTAGCAAGCATTAAACATAGCATAAGTGCATCAACACAATACAAAAGTATCTTCAAGATAAACCCCTAGGATCTAGAACAACGGGTACCATTACATGATCAATCTCATCCAATCCCCATCCACCTCATGTGCCTACAGCGGACTACTCACACATGGTGATGGTGAAGGAGCTCATGGTCGATGGAGATGAAGGCGGTGAAGATGGCGGTGAAGACGGCCTCCGGATCTCTCCTCCGGGGGAGAAATCCTGGATCAATCTGTCTCCGAAATCGAAGATCGTGGTGGCGGCGGCGGTGTGTTTCGCGAAAGCTCCCCTCCTCTTAGGGCGTCCACTTTTTCGTCTATATGAAGGGGTACGCGGAAGACCGAGGGAGAGGCGGTGCCCGACGCCCCAGATAGGTGGGCCCACGCGGTCAAGGAATCTGACCGCGTGGGGCCCACCTTTTGGGCCTCGTGCGCCTCCTCGAGTCCGTCTTTTGCACGATGTCCTTCTTTTCCATAAAAAATGACGTGGTATTTTTCCCCGATTTAATTTCCTGCAAAAACAACCAGAAAGGAGATTTGCTAAAAACAGCGTCAGATTCAGCAGTTTTATTCAAATATGGGAAGATTCCAGAGCAAGTTATGAAGCAAAGTGCTTGGAAAAGTAGATGCATTTTAGGTGCATCACCGGCCCCTCCTTCTCCCTCGTCGCGCGCGACCGCCGCCCCCCATGGCGGCGGCGCACGCAGTCGCGAGCTTTTCGTCTCAGGCCTCTTTTCCTCGTCCATCCTCGTCGCCGCCGCTGGCAGGGGCCGCCGGGCGTGGCCCGGGCGACGCCGGCGGCAGCGGTATGTCCTTCCCCGCGCCGTGGCAGGTGGAGGCGGGGCTCCCCTGCATGGCGGTGGTGCTCCTTGGTGGCATAGGTCCGGCGCGGCGGCGGGGTTCCTCCTGGTGCAGCGTGGGTGACGGATGTGGTGGTGGCGCCGTCGGTGGTGGCGCGGGCGGCGGTGGAGCTCTGCCGGCCCTGCAAGCCTAGATCTGGGCCCTTTGGGCCCGATCTGGGTCTGTTCGGGCCTGGGCGGGTTCGACCTTCCTGCCTCCGGTTTGTCTGATGAGTGGCTCGTGATGGGGATGATAGCGATGACGCCACGCCTGCTCCAGCATGGCGACGAGAGCTTTACGGGCTTGTCTGGGTCCGGCCGAGCCTACGGGGCCGATCAAGAGGGTAGCGGCGGTGGTGGCCTACGTGCAGCAGCATGGCGGCGGGGACTTTACGAGCCTCCCGGGGCTCGGCTGGGCCTGCTTGGCCTGGTGTGTCCCTGCTGCCGTGTCCGGTCGGCACCCGCCGATGGCGGTGGAGGACGTCCTCCGGGTGGCTCTATTGCTGCCGCCCTCCGGCTCCAATGGCATGGTGTGCTCTTATCGTTGCGTCTGGTCGGCTACCGTCTCTGATGGTGGAGGTTGTTCCCTCCCGCGTGGTTGTGATAATGTCGGACCTTGTTTACGACTGCTTTGTCTCGGCTAGCCGGCCATGCTACGTTTGCCATGGTGAGACGACGATGGTGACTTCAAGACCGTGGTGGCGTGTGTTGGTGGATGGCAAGCTTGGTGGAGCGCTACAGATTGTCCGGGATGTGGTTTTTTGGGGGGTCGGGAGAAATCCCTGCCGTTTGGCACCGACGCGGTGACGCTTGAGAGTGTCACCCTTCCTTCCTGGAGGGCGTCGGGTATACCTCTTCCCCACACCTCAGAGCGTACCGAGGGAAACCCTAGGACCAGTCCGGGCAGCAGCGTCGTAGTCGTCGCCTTCCTTCTTGGAGGTGCTGCTTGGTACGTGGCGATTCGGAGTGCTAGGATTGTGGTGGGAATACTCCGGAGAGGACGTAACGGTTGCGAGTCATTTTCGTTTTCGTTGATCCGCCGATGTCGGCCTTGTTTTCTCTTGTTTTATCTTTTTTATTTATTTTGGGCTTGGCTGTGCTGTTTGGCCTCAGCAGTGGACTCAAAGTTGTACCATGTGGTTGCTATATCTATATAGCGGGGCGAAAGCCTATTTCTTCAGAGTGAAATTCACTCTTCTATAAATGCTCCGGTAAAATAAAAGGTGATAGTCGTGGAAAACTATTACCACGGAAAAAAGGTGAAACACACACACACGCAAAAAGAAAAGTCAAATGCAGGATCGATTTTTAATTTAGGTCGGCATGTACCTTTGCGGTGCAGGACAGCTTCTCCTTTATTCAAACGAATACTACAATGCAGGATGCATGCACCAGGAGTTGTGTTGCCATCTTTGCAATGATACTAATAATTGTTTACATTAGGGAAGGTAGGGTAGGAGACCTCACCTAATCGCCGTCCAAGACTCGATGAAGGTCGTACACGTACTTGCAAGCAAGTGGTTCTTGATGAAAGTAGTAATAATTATGCGCGTGCCAGTACGCAAATTGACGTAGAGTAATCGCTACTTGTACGGAGTAGCTTCGATGATGCATCCCTGTTTTCAGTGGGAAGGTCAAGGACAATTATACCCAAAATAAATCATGGTTTTACAAAGGGTAATCCAGCAGAGGCTTTCTTAAGTCACGCTTTTTTCAGAGGTGACCATGGCAGTGTTTTCAGAGGTGACGATGAAAGTTTTTCACTTCTGAAGAATGTGACAGTGCCAAGCAGAAGAACACGCATTGACCAGACCTCCTACCGTCAGTTAGTTTACTAATCACGCTGCATTCCTACGCACTTACCTGCCTACACAAGGCCATAGCAACCTGATCCTGAGCTGTTGGTAGTGGCCTCTGGGTGGGTGAGCGCGCTCGTAGCCGACTGATTGATTGGCCGGCTTGTCTCGTCCCCAACCAGACGGTCCCAGTAAGCAAAAGAAACCCCATGATGGAAGAGGAAGGAGGAACTGGGAAAGGAGGTGGAAGACGTCGAGGGCGACGCGTCAACCACTGCCCACATGGTGCCACAAAGCAGCCAAGCAGAGGAGACTCTTTCGTTCACATCGGAAGCGCCACAGGGAAACAGAGAAATTCCTCCAGAGACAACTGACCCGACACAGAGAGAGAGTCTTTAAGACACGGCAGAAATCCCACTGCTGCTTCTGCAAGAAGAAGAACTCGTCTCCTCGGCCTTCTTCTGCTGCAAGAAGAGCCCAGGGGTCGGCCATGGGGAAGCTGTGCTGCAGCCAGGAGGACGATGAGGCCTTCAACCTCATGCCGCTGGTGATCGCCGGCGTCGTCATCATGCTGCTCTTCCTCGTCTGCTCGCCCCAACCCCGGCGCAGGCGCTGCGTCGTCGTCCCTTGCTACTGACCGACGGGGGAGGATTCAGGGCGGTGGGTTCCTAGATCAGCGCTGCAGCGGTCGGTAG
This sequence comes from Poa pratensis, assembly GCA_947311845.1. Lineage (NCBI taxonomy): Eukaryota > Viridiplantae > Streptophyta > Magnoliopsida > Poales > Poaceae > Poa > Poa pratensis. Next base: position 50,639,969 of record CAMZMU010000057.1, on the reverse strand, counting down.
GCGTTGGCTTTCTGAATATTTCTGACTGATGCTTTGTTTCGGTTTCGCGGAATAATCGATCGATCGATCTCTGCTGGATTTGAATTGTAAAGTTAAGCTGTTGTTACTCTCGAGAAAAGTTAAGTTGTTCTGTCGCAAGTCTTGTTATGTGTGTGCGTGATTCTGGTTCGTCTGCAGCCTGAATTGATCGATTTCTTAGTGCCGCGGTTCCTGCGATGCATCTGAGTTCTCGAACAGGTTAGAGGGGCCGAGCAGCACAAGAATTAGTTTTCTTTTCGACAACATTCTTTTGGGTAAGACTAGCTTAGCTGCTCTGCCTTTTGGGACAGAAGAACGGTAGAATTGCTCTGTTTGTATGGACAGAACAATTATTCCATTCCGTTAATGTCTGATAGAGATGAATGCCGTGCAGAATTATTGTGAATCCCGTTATGTATTTACAATTCAGAATTCGAGTGCCATGTTTAGGATCAGTGAACTGCTCTAGGAGTCCGGTAGACCCCAAAACGCACGCGCTTGCGAGTCCAGTGCACACACATAAGCGCAATGGAAAGAAAAAACTTGCTTAAGAGAAGATTGGGCAGACAAATGCATGTGTGGTTGGCATCAGCCTGAAGCTTAGCTTCGCCGTTCAGATTTGGGGGCAGCTGCCAACTGCCGAAGAGTTTGGTACCGCCTTGCATCGCCTACCAAGCGAGTGCGACGGGGCAAAGGAGGGAGGGAGCGCAGATGGCGGAGCAGATCGCCGGCGAATTGGTTTAGTTTTTTTTTCGTTAGATGATCGATGATTAGGTGCTCAGTCAGTTTGCTTTGTATTGTACAGTTTGAATGCAGTACCCCCTTCATATGTGAGCATGTTGGAGGATGCCGCGGTCCACATCGGTGGTGCGCCACTAGATTCATTCGATTAGGAATCTGGTGTTCATGCAGAAGATGCGGAGAAAGTGTTTGATGCTCCTCAAACCAAGATTATGACTCTCAAACCAAAGATTATGAAAAATCAAAGAGAACCATGAATGACACGAAAGTTGATGATATTGCTTTGGTGAGGGCATGGGAGAGCGTGACACTTGATGCATTGACCGGCAATGATCAATCCGGCAAGAATATTTGCAACGCATTGCAAACAAGTTTCATCGATTTATACCGGAACCATCACCTCGCTCGGTGAGATCTTTTACAAGGCCGACACCATGTCATGAAACAAATATTGTAGCCGGCGGAGTGGTTGTTTGGAGCAAGTCAGGAATGCTCCTCTAGCTAGTTGCATCATAGATGACTATGTGAGTTTTGTATATGTCATTTATCTCATTTTCTGTGAACTTGTTCAAGAATAAGCTCAAATTTATCTATTTAAAAAAATCAATGTAGGATCTCATTGCACAAAAATACAAGAAAATGTGTCACCTCCAAAGATAAATCATCTGTGCTCCAACATTGTTGGAAATAGGTTGAGTATAGTGAGAAGTGAAAGTTGAGGGATCAATAAGCTCCTCCACTGAGGAAAGGAACACTGGCCACAAACTTGGACGACGATGATGGTGAAGTTGGTGAAGCAGCACTGGAATCAGGAAAGAAGATGGAAGACCGGATGGAAGGAGAATGTGAAAGGATATTTTGAAGAAGAAGAAGACCGAGAGAAAAACCATGAGAGGGATATCGATGAATTGTTAAACTCGAGTAGCAAAATGATAGATCGGACTTTGTAAATGATGAAGGAGTAGGACGAGAAAAGGCAACAAGATAAAATGACAATGTGTAAACAAATTAGAAAAACTGAGGCAAAGAAGATGGCTGAATAGAAGCTCAAGATGGATTTTGAGGAGTGCCAAATCCTTCTCGAGGTGACCAAGATGAGAAGTTGTTACTGAAAATATTTTTATTTATAAAGGTATATATTTTTTCGGAATACAGAAAAGAAAAACAAATGTGCTAATGGGCACACTAATGGGTGGCCCATTAGCTTTCACTGCACGCATAGCCGGCTTCTGACCCGCAAAAAGCCCAGCGATGCATGTTGTGTTTCTCTTGATACACTGGCGACAAACTTTGACGACGATGATGGTGAAGTTGGTGAAGCAGCATTGGAATCAGAAAAGATGGAAGACCGGATGGAAGGAGAATGGGAAAGGACATTTTGAAGAAGAAGACCGAGACAAAAATCATGAGAGGGATATCGATGAATTGTTAAAGTCAAGGAGGAAAATGATAGATCAAACTTTGTAAATGATGAAGGAGTAGGACGAGAAAAGGCAACAAGATAAAATGACAATGTGTAAACAAATTAGAAAAACTGAGGCAAAGAAGATGGCTGAATAGAAGCTCGAGATGGATTTTGAGGAGTGCCAAATCCTTCTCGAGGTGACCAAGATGAGAAGTCGTTACTGCAAATATTTTTATTTATAAAGGTATATATTTTTTCGGAATACAGAAAAGAAAAACAAATGTGGTAATGGGCACACCAATGGGCGGCCCATTAGCTTCACTGCACGCGTAGCCGGCTTCCAACCCGCAGAAAGCCCAGCGATGCATGTTGTGTTTCTCTTGATACTCTGTCTTGTTGTTAGTTGTTCCTTTGTCTAAAAAAAATCTCCTTCTAAAATAAAATCTTGATATATATCTGATCCCGCGGGTACGTAGTTATGACCTAGATCGATCGTCCCTGGCCGCCGCTCTCTGCAATGCCTTTTCATTTTCATCTGTCGTGGACTGCGCCGCCTCCTGTCAAGCAAGCAGCTCACGCATGGATCATCCAGGACCTCTACATGGCACTGATCTCTGCGGCGTTGATATTTTTCTTGGTACAGCTAAGTCACGAGGAGTTGGAGGATCCATGGAGCTACAGCTCCATTGCAGGCTTCTTAAGCGTCTGGTACATGAGTTTGATAGCTGTGCACATCCGTTGGCGTTGGCCGTTGGGTGCGCAACTTGGGCGCCATGCCCAAAGCCGCCGCCTGCATCCTCGTGAACAGCCCCATGGCGGTCTGGCACATACTACCCATAACGACTCTGTGGGGACTATACTTCCACGATCTCTACTTCGCCACCTGCCTCTGGTGGGTGTTGGCAGTGACGCTCGTCGTCTTCCTCTGGCGGTGCATCTCCATCGATAGGGCTCTTTCAGAGAACTCACCGGCTCACCCCCAAGGCAAAACTGACGATGTGTTTGATATATGGGCATGTGATTGTAGCGAGATGGCATAGCTCATGCTTTCTTTGATCGCTTATAGTAGATGTTTGTCTCCGATATTAAATTCAGGAGCATTTTATGTGCACATTAGATAGATGCCCCGCCAGAAAAAAAATGCTTATCAGATGATGTAATCAATCATTGTGCTTTGACCTGATGTGCTTATCAGATCATATAATCCTGTCAGTTCATATGTATTGCTTGCTTGCGGCACATCTGCCCCCTATCGCCTATTCGCCTGATACCTAACCTCACCAGTACCAGATTCTCAAAAAAAATAAGTACCAGCGCCGTACCGATATGCCAACCTCACATAGTCAGATATATGTTCCGCTAAGCTAAATCTTAATGGTCCGTTTCAACTTCATGTTTGTTAAAAACTAGTGTTAAAAATTATGAGAAACAAAAATGTCTACGAAAAGTACATGAACATATATAGGATTCTCAACATTTTCACCATGAACATTTTTTAACCCCATGAATATTTATTCGTATACTTAAACATATATTTTTACAAAAACATGAATATTTTTAAAACACGTGAACATATATTATTTGAACGCATGAACAATTTCTGAACCTACTAACATTCATTTGAAACAATTTGAATAATTTTCAAATATCAACGAAACATTTTTTTGAATCCATGAACCTATATTTTGAACCCAAGAACAATTTTTTAACCTCGTGAACATTTTTTTCAAATTATGTTAACAATTTTCAAATGTGAATGAAACTTTTTCTGACTCCAGGAACGCATTATTTTGAATCGAAGTTTTTATATCTCGTAAACATTGTTTTCAAGCTACGTGAACAATTTTCAATATCAACAGAACATTTTCCGAATACATTAACTTATTTATTTTAAATCCAAGAACATTTTTTAAACCTCGTGAACATTTTTTTCAAACTACGAGAACGAACTTTAAATATGAACGAAACATTTTCCGAATCCATGAACGTATTATTTTCAACCCAAGAACATATGTTTAGGCCTCGCCGTGAACATTTATTGAATTCGAACATTTTTAAAATTGAATGATTTTTCAGTTTGAACAATTTTCAAATATGAATGTTTTTTCAATCTGTCCAATTTTAAATCTGAACAATTTTCAAACTTGAACAATTTCCTAATTTGAACAATCTTTAAATCTAAACAATTTGCACTTTAAACAATTTTCAAATATGAATGTTTCAAAATTTGAATTTTTCAAATTTGAACAATTTTTAAACATGATTTTTTTCAAATATAAACAATTTCAAAGTTGAATGTTTTTTCAATTTTAACAATTTTCAAATATGAATGTTTTTTAATTTGATTTTTTCAAATCTATATAATTTTAAATTTGATTTTTTTTAAACTTGAACAAATTTCAAGTCTGAATGGTGTTTCAGTTTGAACAATTATCAAAGATGAATGTTTTACAATTTTTTTCAGTCCATTTTTAAATTTAAAAAGTTTCAAACTTGAACAATTTGAAAAAATTCAAATCTGAACAACTTTTCGATTTTAAAATATTTCAAAATATTAAAATTGAAATAAAGAGAAAAAGAAAACCAAAAAAACAAAAACAAAAAAGATAACATAAATGAAAAAATAAAGAAGAAAATAGAAACATGAATAAAATCGCTAAATGGGCCGGCACATCCGTGCTTTCCTTCAGATTGCGCGGGCGTTATATAGGATTTCACCCGGTCGGTCATAAGATATTTTTGTTAATTCTGATGGAATGTCTGCAGAAAATTTTGGGGCCACGAAAAGTTAGGTCCTCCTTTATATCGCTCGGGTGGGTCGGAGAACTCAGGCCCATTTACATCATCATATTCTCGTAAGTTCATAAAGGATGGATTAGTTTAAAATCAGTAAAAATTTGCTAAAGATATGGAAAAATTGCAAGACCTCAACTAGTCCTTTATTTTTTTAGAGAAAATTACAGCACATAAAAGTGAGCTCTTGGGACTAATTGATAGTACTAAGTACAGAAACATGGTTGGTGCATTGCGATACCTAATACTCACGGGACCTAACATCTACTGTGCGGTTAATAAAGTTTGTCAATATTTGCATGCCCCTACTACTATGCACTAGACTGCTGGTAATCGCATTATGAGATATACTGAGCACACTCTCGGTATTGGTCTCACATTCACTAAATCCAGTTCAACTTTAGTCAGTGCATTTTCACGTGCTGATTTGGCAGGTTGTTTGGACTTGTTTGGATGACCCTCGATCAACTGGAGATTTGTTGTCTTCTTTGGCTCAAACCTTATTTGTTGGAGTGTAAAGAAGTAAGGTACAATTTCTTGGTCCAGTACTAGCAGAGTATTAGTCGCTTACAAATGCCACAACTGAAGTGATTTGGCTACAGTCCTTAGTTGAAAGAACTTGGGATTAAACTACATCCATGTTTGTGGTGTGACAACCTAGGCGTCACATATATGTCTGCAAATTATGTGTTCGATGCAAAAGCTAAACACATTGAGAAAGAATTTCACTTTCTCACAGAAAGAGTACCGTTGAAGAAACAATCGCTTTTCCTTTGAGAGGGTGTTAGACATATAGGGCCTCTTTGGATTGCAGGAATTTCAAAAGATTTTCATCGGATTACAATCCTTAGGATTGTTTCCTATGTATTGCCTTTGGTTTAAAGGAATAGTGCTACCAAAATCTTATGGATTGCATTCCTATGCTTCAATTCCATAGGAATTTAAACATCCAGTCCAACCTCTTTTTTAGACTCAAGTGCATATGATCGAGACTCTTTTCCAGCGTTTTTCATGTGTTTTATGCAAACGACAATTCCTACAATTTTCTTGTGTTTTATAATCCTCCGTTTTGCACTTGCAAAGCTGTGAAATTCCTGTGTTCTTCATATTCCACCCTGCGATCCAAAGAGGCCCATAGAGTCCTAGTCGGTATATGTATTCATGTACTGAGTCGAGTGTGTATGCCGACCCAAAATCATGTACGCTATCCCGCATGCAAAAGACCATAAAAACCATCGATCGAGGCCCTCAGGCTCACGTACGCGGAATTAACCGAGCCCGTATCCGTTCAGATGTCAAAGCGACGTGAGTTGGCGACGGTGACACGGCGATGCATGCGCTTCCTTGTTCTGGGCGACGACAAGATCCAAGGCGACCGGCTCCGTTTCTGCAACTCCGGTCAGAGCACGCCTGAATTTCACTCTGATCTTTCGTGTTAGCGTTCTCACCTTCCCCAAGAGGCGGCAAGCAACAACTAACTACGGGCGAAAACGCTTGTCGAGTCTCGTGAGAATGAACAAGAGACAGGAAATCCGTACGTTTGAACTGCAAACACACGCTAAGTTGACGTCCGACCTTTAGATCGAGCTGGGACGTCGTCGAGAACTGCGACATCGATCCGGCGTTAGAAAACGGTTCCATTCCAGAAAGAGATCGTTGCCGCGCGAGGAAGTTAGCGACGGATTATTCATGCATGCATAGCAAACTCTGATCTTTTTCAAGTGTCTTTTTGCGATGGCATGCATGACCTTTCTCTGCATTGGTTTGAGATTGCTTCAGCCGCGCGGTAATAGCATGCATAACCCACCCAACATGCTGATTGACAGTCAGGTGATAATATATATAAAGCTCTAGCTGCCATGTCCCTGGCACCAATGACATAACTCTTTTTTATCTTGATTGAGAGGAAGGCAAAAAAGAAAGGGTAATTTGGTGAAAAGGGAACAACGTTAGAGAGCCGAGCAATTTGCCAAAAAAAAAACACGGATCAATTTGCCGGAATTTTTTTCACGATAATTCTACGGTTGTACAACCTCCATATGTGAGGGGTGTTTTCATTGTAGATTCTCACCTATTAGAGGCAGGGGCGGAGCCACACCCCAGGCAACCCTAGCCTTGGCCCGGGGTGTAGAATAGTTTTTCACATATAGATTAGTAGAAGTTGATGATTTGTCCTAGGATTTACACTAATTACAGTGCTTAATTCAAAGTTGGCCCGGGGCTTGCTAAGATTCTGGCTCCGCCCTTGATTAGAGGGACAAACTCAAAGGAAATTCAGGTTAGTCTACCTTGTGGAGGTTGATCCTTCTTCAATTTGGGGTTTAGAGAGACATTCAGATACAACATGTGGAGATATAGTTGACGACTATAAAAGTCTCAGATGCACCCATTTTTTATGCGAATGGCTCACCTTTTAGTTTTATCAATAAAATTTATCGTTTGTGGCGTTTCAATTTTTTCCCGATGTACTTCAATTTGTTTAACAATAATGTTGGAAATTGGAATACCTTCAACGGGTTTAACAGTAATGTTGAAAACCCTTCGATGGGTTTAATTAGTCATCATGGCGTGTGACTATATATAGTCTTCAACATATTAAACGTTCCAAGAGTTGCACTAAGGTGGGTAAAACCTTTCTTTGATAGGTCATACACGGTATACACACCCAGCAAAGGTGTGAATGTTGACTTTGTCAAATTTGAAGCTTCACAATTCCAGTAGTTGCCATTGTGCGTGTAGTTCTCTAATTTTTGCATTTATGTGCGTGTGTAGCTCGTAGGCATTTCTACTAAAAAATTCCGAAAATTGGAAATATCAGCTAGGGTTAGATAAAGTTGCAGGCCCACCGGTCGGTCACTCAGTGACCCCCTTCGTGCCTCATCTGAAGTTCTGAACACGTATGTCCGGACCCGCGATCTTGACCGGAATTGAATTGCAGATAAGCCTCGGGGGCAAACGCGTCTTTCCACGTCAACCAGCCACCAGCCCATGTATAAATACTCTCCGCTAACTAATCACCGCCTTCTGCGTGCGTGATCTCGCTTCGCTCCCGTAATTTAATTTATTAAAAGATCCCTAATTTATTTCCCCTTCCTTTCTCGGCTATCGTAGCTAGCTTCCACGGCTCGAATTGCTAGTAGTTCATTTCCACCAGCACGGCAATAAAATTTCCGCGCGATTTCATCGGTTCGCCGGTCGCCGCACTAGTTTCCAGCTTCCGCCCAACTCACTGGTTCGTCGATCGCGCGGCGCGGGGGTTCGGGAGTGGATTTGGCGCTGATTCGGGCCTCCGGTGAGGCGATTCCGCAGGTATGGCGCCCCAATTTTCGGTAAGCTGAATTTTTGCTAGAGTTTGTTTTGATTTTTGGGGTGGGTTCTAATTCCAGGGCAATGGAGCGTCGCGGGTTGCTGAAGGCGGCGCTTCTGGCGTGCTTGCTTGTGGTTTGCTCCGGGAGAGGTAAGCGACCAGCCCTCCTCTTGTCTCCTGGATCAGATGTAAGATGTTATGTTGGAGTTGATCCTGCTCCTACTTGGAACTTTTTGTTGTTCTTGACTTCAATTCGTAATGGGAAATATATCTACAAGCACTGATTTTCCATGTCTCATTATCGAAATGTTGGTCTCAGGGAAAAAAAGTATCATTATTAGAGGTAGCAAGCTCAGAATAACCATTTACCAAAGGAAAATGTTTCTAGTTGCCTCCAAAAAAAAGTTTCTAGTTGCTGTATATGGTCACATGGTCAGATTCAGTTTTTTTTTTGGTTCCAACTAAAAGATTCAGCTTAACTTTGACAATTAACAGTAAATTTTCAGATCCCTTCAGACAAAATAAAAGATTGTTACAGAGATAGAATGTACTCTATTTTTTATTCACCTTGCCATGTTTATGATTCTGTTCTCCATTTATCCAGCATTATCCATGTTGCTCTTGATATTGATGCTATCTTTTATGGTTCAGTACCTACTGTTAAACACCTGCCGTCCGATACCGTATACAACTCAACTCTTGCGAAGACATTAGTGGAATATGCTTCTGCTGTAAGTTCATTCATCTTTTCTCTATCTTAATTATTCTGAATATTTGTTCATCAGTCAAGATGGACTAATTTGTCAAAATTGGTATCTTGGAGAATTTCTACAAAATTATGCATTGTTAGTTAAATTTCTACCATTCCTTTCTGCAAATTTAGAATTTTGATGATGTCCTGCAGATCTACACTGCTGATTTGACACAATTGTTTACCTGGACATGTAATAGATGTGGTGACTTGGTCAAGGTAAGGCTTCACACCACCTGTGTGCTTTCTGTTTGCTGTGGCATAAAAACGTGAATAAAACTTGTTGGTGATGACACAGGGATTTGAGATGATGGAGATCATCGTAGATGTGGAGAACTGCTTAGAGGTCCTTTCCTACTTGTGTTCATACTCTTTTTATCTCTATACCTTTAGCATCTTTTGATTGATCGTATTTTGATTAACAAGCAGGCATATGTTGGTTTTGCCAGTGATATTAATGCTGTCATTGTTGTGTTTAGAGGAACTCAAGAGAACAGGTAACTAACATACACCTTGTTTTGCTTGGTTATTTGCAAATACAATTCAAGTTTGGATTCAAAATGTTTTATCGCTTATCAGAGGCAGGCCTTATGTATTTAAATTTCATTCTTGCATAGTCAGCAGTTGTAAATTATTGACCTTATCTACGTATGCAATGTAATACTCATGCAATGGAAACCTGCTAACCCCTAACCATGTGGATCCTCTAATTTATCAGCATCCAGAACTGGATAGAGGACTTGCTATGGAAACAACTTGATCTTGATTACCCTGGCATGCCTGAAGCGAGGGTGAGCATTGCTAAAGCATGTAGTTAAATTAAGTTTTGTTCAACCGAAATTCATAGTACTGCTCCCTTGGTTATAGGTACACCGGGGATTTTACGCTGCTTACCATAACACAACATTACGCGATGGAGTTGTCAATGGTATTCAGAAGACTCGGAAATTGCATGGAGATGTTCCGATCATGATCACCGGGCATTCAATGGGTGCAGCTATGGCTTCATTCTGTGCACTTGATCTTGTTGTGAGTACTAAACCTTGCCTTGATCTGAAATTTATTTATTTTGAGCATTACTGTATGTTGCATAGAAAATTGTGTTCCATAAATTGATCTGATAACTTTTTGCATTATACTAGTTATATGGACCTTTTACATTCTGAACCTTGTTTTTAGTCTATACAACATTCTACGTGTCTGAGCAATCAGTTATTCGCCACATATTTGTTTCCTTCTCATTTTAGTTCCACATCTAAACAGAAACACATGTTCAATTTTAGGTGAACTATGGGCTAGATGGTGTGAAACTAATGACATTTGGGCAACCTCGTATCGGCAATGAGGCATTTGCTTCCTACTTCAAGAGATACCTGCCTCACGCGATCCGAGTTACTAATGCGAATGATATCGTCCCTCACCTGCCACCGTACTTCACGTTCTTCCCGCAGAAGACCTACCATCACTTCCCCAGAGAGGTATGCTCCACTTGTAGCACACTTGCGCTCGTATCTACTGCTTGTGGCAACAACGAAGTGCATTTAGTTCCTGTTTTGGAACCTATGAGCCATGGAGTCCAACTGCTCCCTGTAAACCCATTCACTCCATGATCACATTCCGCTCCTTCTTTTCTTAAGGTATGGGTCCACAATGTCGCACTTGGAAGCCTGGTATACAGTGTAGAGCAGATCTGCGACGACTCTGGCGAAGACCCCACGTGCTGCAGGTCCATCCGTCCCTCTCCCTTTACCACCACCACCTCATGTGGACCATATGCAGTGTGCCGCTGCCACGGCACATGACATTTGCTCCTTGTTAACATGGTTCTGTCTTCTTCAGGTCTGTGAGCGGCAACAGCATACTAGACCACATAACATACCTCGGCGTGAGCATGCACGCGGAGGCGTGGAGCAGCTGCAGGATCGTCATGGACTACACCGTGCTCCAGCACAAGATGGATCTCCACGGTAACGTCGTTCTGTCGAAGCAGCCAGATTTACATAGCGCCCAGTGAACTCCCTGTAAAGATGTTCTGTATCTCAGTGTTGGTAGTCGTAGCACCACACAACCTGTCGCCTCTCTGTTTCGCCGTTTCTGCTTTCAGAGAGGGGTAACACGATGTACTGAGAGATGCTTGCTGTAAATGTTGTCTGGTAATGTGAAGCATTTGTTCAGTTCAGAATATACACTCTCTCTGCTTTCATCTTTGTTTACATGTCACTTGTGACCGAAATTTTCTTCCACAATGCAAGGTGCATGACTGACAAAAACTTTTCGAAGAAAAAAATTGACTGACAAAAATATATACATGTACAAGAAAGTTTCCAGGAACAAAAGGGAAAAAACAGTAGGCTCTGAATAATACTTTGCTCCATATGCTAAACCATGTTCATGCTAAGATACAGGGAGAGTACACTGAAGCTAATACAAATAAATGACTTATCCGGCAACTCTAATACAAAAGAAGGAAATAGAAAGAAATAAAACAGCTGTACGAAACACAGGTAATCTATCCTATCCCCAAACCTGAAATCTCATAGTATGAAACTTCACCGAAGCCAAACCTGCCTGACACGGTTGTACAATTGGTTCCAGAACAGAGGCGCAGCTGAGCATACTCATCGTCATCGTGTGACCAAAGGAAAGGGCCAACAGATAGAAGTGGTGACTCGACAATCTTCCCCTACTAGCTGCATCCTGTTGGCTCCTCAGCTAAAAGGGGACACAATCACATTCTCAAAGGAATGGACGTTGCCAGGAGAAGGCGTGCCAATGGCAATGACGAAGAGACAAAGCAACCGTGAGGCAGTGCTGGTGGCCAGAGAGGCGCAAGAAAAGCCTTTATTCACATACAACGGAACCGATCTAGAACAGACATCATGTTCCAAAATCTGGCCCATTTGGTGCTGATGAGCAAGCTCATCCTTAACCTTATAGGAGAACTGTCCCGCTTTACTCATTTGTACTATCGAAGCTACCATGACCATCCGGTCGCTTCCTTTCTCTGGAATTCTCCCCCCACATTTTGGCATCCGCGATAGCTCGCTGCCTGTCAGCGCTCCTTCGGGTTTCTCTTCTCCTTCCTGTTTGAGCTGGACTACCTACTGGCGATCCTGCCATGTCCATGTCATCCAGCCCTGATCTCCGACCAGAACCACCAGTTGAACTAGTCCGGCTAACATCCCCTCCATACTTTGATGTTCTGGCAGCCTCCCTCCTCAAGTCCGGAGAATGATGATTTGGCGAGCGTGTGCTACGGTGATCACCGTTCCGCCTGGCCCTAGGGGTCGATGAATTGCTCCGAACTGGGGTATTTGGATCATATGTCTGAGAAGCAAGATATGAGAGAGCAGTAACAACATCTCCTATATGAGGGCGAGTCGTGGCTTGTTCTTGCAAACACATGGCAGCAACAGCCAAAGCCTGATACAGACCCCTCATAGGGAACCGGCCTTGAAGCATTGGGTCAGCCATTTTAGGAAATTTCCTGCGATCCTTGAAGAGTGGACGAGCCTGTAGAACAGATAAGTTGTATTAATTATCCAGTTAAGATACCACAAAGTTCAATTTCTGGTAAAGGCTAAAGGCTGCAGTAGCAATCGGTTCCAGAGAGTTATTTTAGGAAAAAGAATAGGAAAGTACAGTTTCAATCAAACATGGAATGTCTTAGCTTAATTAGCAGGATGGAATCACATTAAGAATGCTGAAATGAAACAAGGAGCTACGTGCGAACCCCATCAGAAAATTATCAAGTATACTCTGTCAATTGAATTAAGTAAAGTGTAATAGCATACCCATGCCACTAGGTTCTGCTCCCCCTGGGGTTTGGTATTGTCAATTGCTTTGCGCCCTGTAATCAGTTCAAGGAAAACAACGCCAAAGCTGTAGACATCTGATTTCACCGTGAGCTGCCCAGTCATTGCATATTCTGGGGCACAGTAGCCATAAGTTCCCATAACTCGTGTTGAAACATGAGTCTTGTCACCAACCGGACCGAGTTTTGCAAGGCCAAAGTCAGACAGCTTTGGGTGAAATCCTTCACCAAGAAGAATGTTTGACGACTTGAAATCCCGGTAAATAACAGGAGGGCTGGCCTTGTCATGTAGATGTTCTAAGCCCTTAGCTGCACCTGCAGCTATCTTCATCCGTGTGTTCCAATCAAGAGCTTCCTTTTCAGGTGGCACATCTATATATATTAAAAGAGATTACATTAGCCTTCAATTGCAGATGCCATTGAACCCTAAAGGATGCATGTGCAGCAGTCATGCTGAGTACAAAATGTAACAATAAACTACTCTGTATAGTCCGAAAAGGAAAAAATCTTGTACAAGTCATTATACTCACTTATGCAATTTCAAAAGACTAGATGCCAAAGAGAAGATAAACGAACCATGCAAATGATCTTCTAGTGAACCCAGTGGCATAAACTCATAGACAAGAAGGCGTTGGTCACCATCAGCACAATAGCCAATTAGATTGACAAGGTTAGTGTGATGCAAGAGACTGAGCATGAGGACCTCGACCAGAAATTCTCTATTTCCTTGGAGACCATTTCGATCAAGTTGCTTCACAGCAACAGCCTGAGAAGTAGAATAATTGTCAGTGACCAGCACTAATTTAATGTACATGAAGGAACTCTACCAACGTTTTACTTCATACGTGGATATTTTAGCTGAACCACTCAAAACCTGAAACTTGACTGCATCTGGTAAAATCATCTCAATGTATCCAGCCAGATAAGGAGAGACTAACCTGTCCATTATCCAGACGACCTTTATATACACGGCCAAAACCTCCCTCACCCAACAGGCTATCTTGCTTGAAGTTCTTAGTGGCAGCAGCAAGCTCACGAAAAGTGAAAATCTGTGCTGCAATGTTTTGGCTGTTCCCATCCCTAGGGATGGTTAGATGATCCAGTCCACCCTGTGGTCTCAATTTATCTAAGCAGATAATGATCCGGAGTTAGCAGTCAGTTCTAGTACAATCGGTACATTAGAAAGTTAAACACAAAAAAAGTGTGTTACCCTTAGAGCCCTGCTAATATAAACATTAAACGAAGTTCAGTGGTACTATGTGATGGATGTTTTGGTACTCTAGAAGGACTTTAATTTGTAAGGCAAACTTATTGAATCACTCATCTTAAAATAGATCATATTCCTCCCCTAAGGTAACAGTGAACAGCTAGAGCTAAGTAGCAGGCTCAGAAGTACTCGCTTTGAAAGTAATACTCAACTTGTTTAAAACAGCAGGTCAAATGGCTTGGTGGCTACTGGCTCTAGCTCAGGGTGTCTAGCCGGCCCACCCGGGTTCGAGTCGCAAGTGAAGCGCTCAGGCTAAACGGGGTGCTATCCGCGAGGTTTCATCTATCTAACAACATATAGCCAAGGGAGGGATCCTTTCCTTCCCCGTTGGTCAATTTTTTTTAAATAAAGCCCGTTAAATTAGTTTCATTGAAAGTGATGCTACTAGAAGCATTACCACGATGACAATAAATACTAAATATCAATTTTCCTACACATGTAATATACCCTGCGTTTCATGCTGCTAAACCCTCCGAAGTCACTGCAGAGAATTTGCATATCACCAAGCTGAGTCATCTGGGCAATTACGTTAGTCCCAACACCCTAATATGTGAAAAAGGATAATCGAAATGACAGCTACTACATTATGAGCATCTATCCTCTCCTATTTTGTGTGTGTGTGTGTGTGTCTGCAGTTCAATGTCTGGATACAGTATATCCATCACCTGGTCGGGTCGTGCCCATGTACTACTGCATGTTCTCCGCGTTCCAGTACCCCAAGAAATACACGCTACTACAGTATTAACCAAACCTAATAGAGCTTCCACACGCTTGTACAGACACGGCAAACACGGCACAGCGAGCTAGCATGGCCAGAAGCAAAGCAAAGCTCGCGACAAAAAAAAATTCCAAGATCCAGCCGGGCCGCACCTGATCCGGCGCCCCGGGACGCCCCGCCGTCCTTGGCGGCAACGGCGGGCACCGGCTTCTTCCCGGCCTCCGGCTCCAGGGCCGGCCCGAAGCACGAGAAGCAGCTCATCCAAGCTGCCCCGCTCCCTGCCTCCCTCCCTCGCTAGCCGGAACCAAGAAACGCGGCGCGCGCAGGGCGGGGCAGCACGACGGGGGATCCCTCCCCGGAGAAGATCCGGTCGCAGGTAGGGAGGGGAGCTCCCAAGACAGGATTTTTAGGCGGGCGGGAAGGGATTAGGGGCCGAATCGGGGGCGGGGATTAGGGGTGGTGGAAGCGGAAGCTACGGGAAGGAGGAGAAGAACATGAGGCTGGAGAGAGAGGGAGAGGGGGAAGAGTGAGAAGCAAAAGTCAGCTCTGTCTGTCTCTGGGGACGAGTGATGAAAGAGGGAGGGGATCTTTCGGGAGCACATCCGTTTCCCTCGACTGCCTGTCGCCGCCACGTCAGTGTTTTGAATTTTGTTGTGTCATCCGCTCAAACCCACATTCACACTGGCAGGCGGTAAAAAGTTTTCTCTTTCACACTGTCTGAGACTCTGACGTATGGGTCATGGAGTACAGGAGTAGCATGCAGTAACGGTGTGTAGCTCATGGAGGAAATTGCAACTTCCACCAACTCGAACTCCATCTGTTTTCTGGGAAAAAAACTCCATGTGTTGCATAAAACATCACTTAAACGGATTTTTTACGGTTTCGACATGTGGTGGTATAATCCGTTGCAGGCTCCACCAGTTAATTCTCACTCAGATGACGTCATCCAGTTGCATGTGCAACTAATGTGTAATGCATGTGCAACAGAGAAATTTTAGTTGCAACTTGTGTGTAACTCGGAAAATCCCAGTTGCGACTCATGTGCAACTCACGCCCTGCACGAATCACGACGTAAATCTAACGGTATTAGAGTTGAGTGACATCTAACTTAATTCTCACTTGAGTGGAAATAGCAAAACCGATGAACTATTTAGCCCTATTGACACCAAAGTTGTTGGGCTCCTGACTGATCGATAGCCCCGCATAGCAATGCTCGTAACACACATAATTTTAAATAACTTAAAAATTCATAAAAGTCAATTAGGAGAGCTAAGCCCTGCATATCAATGCTTCGGTTGATGTAAAAGTGTAAAATATTTGAAAAACAGTAGAATAATTATTCATCCAAAAAATATGAGTTTTTTGTGTGGATGACAAATTTTAAAGGAGGCATCAATGGTCACTCAAAATATTATTCTATCTAGCTAATGAATCAAATATTCGTAACACACTAAACGAATATAAACTCAGTTTGATGTGAATTTTGTTTACATTATTTTTTTGCACAGGAAAGGCCCCGAAGTTGTTTACATTTAATTATTTTTCCATGATATGTTTAGTGCGTCACAAGTATTTTTAAAAAAATATGCATATGCGACATTTTAAAATAAAATTGGGTGCTACATATAGAAAGAAGTATATTACGTTATAGAGTGAATCCAATTTTGTTTTCATAAATTGCAGATTTATGAGTCAACTTTCTATGAATTTTGGTTTTTTGGTGCTACAAAAGAAGTGTCTAAACGATGATTTGTGCAACACAGGGAGCGGAAGGTGCTGAGAGTGTGATTTTCCACGTAGTTCAGGGGTCCAAAATATCCATCGCAAATCTTGCAACGTATCCTGCTAATTAATTATCGTGGTAGCGACAGTTGTTGATCGATCGGCTGACCGTGGCGAAGGAACCGGTACCTGGTTGCCACCCCTCCCCATACGTGTGATTCGTGTGCGCGATTTGGTAACGGTACTAACCAATTCAAGCTTAACTTTCAGCGCTACGAAGTAAGCTTATCGATAAACACACACCGGTGATGTCCACACTCGGATGCATGGTCATTCAGGTTGCATGTGGGCGCACCCAATAGACCAAAAGTTGTCGGCACGTCCAATAGAGCGTCCGACAACCCCGCTTCGCGCCCAGATTCTAGGGACGAAACCGGGCGCGTCGGCAACCGCGGCACCGCGCGCCTCGTCGATTCCTGACGGGTGGGGCCGACGCGTCAGCGATACTTTCCCTTCCTTTTCACTTTCCCCTCGCTACCGGCCATTTTCAGTCTCCCGCCATTTGCCTCCCCGGTCCACCCTCTTCCCGCCTTTCCCACCTTGGACGATGCACGTCCCGGCGGCTGATGTCTCTTGTCAAGCGCAACCGTGGCGGCACTCGCGGCGGAGGAGGTCGCCGCGGTGCTGCTCGAGGTGGCGCTGCTCGCGGTACCACCAGCGGTTACGTCGCCCCTCGCAAATCCCGCGGGCGACCGGAGAATATGTCGGATGCGGACTGGGACAAGGAGCGGGAGCGTCGGTCGGCGGCCACCATCAAAAGGAG
Source organism: Poa pratensis (assembly GCA_947311845.1). Classification (NCBI taxonomy): domain Eukaryota; kingdom Viridiplantae; phylum Streptophyta; class Magnoliopsida; order Poales; family Poaceae; genus Poa; species Poa pratensis. Next base: position 50,622,610 of record CAMZMU010000057.1, on the reverse strand, counting down.
AGGGCGGCTCACGAGTGCGGTGGCGAGGCAGAAGGAGATTGATTTCTTGCAGGCATCGCTCGCGTACGCTGCTGCTGGCGGCGCAAGTCAAGGGAGCACCAACGCGCCGGCGCCTGGGGGCGCGTCGCCATCGAACCCGGCGTTTTTCGATGTCGGTGGCGTCACTCCACGATCCGGGCTGCAGATCTCGCCAGGGATCAGAGATAGCAGCCGCTCCGACTTGCCGAACGTCGGCCTTCGCGTCGACCTCAACCAGGCGTTCACCAAATCGCCGAATCTGCGGAGGGGCCGGACACGCCCAAGCGTCGATGCGTGCGGCCGCCAACGCCTCTTCGGCGATGGTGCCGATGGACACGGCGCGTGCGATGGGAATGGCGGCCACATGTTCGGCGAAATGCCGCTGGCGTAGACAAAGATATGGTATGAAATTTACGTCCTTTGCCTTTTGCATATTGCGTTCATGTCATTGACGTGCGCCTTGTTTATTTGCGAACCGACGCTTTTCGAACTTGTGGGGTCATTTGAATTTGAATTTGTGGGGTCGGTCTATTGGGAGTGATCGGTGGGGTGCGGCGCTTCCAATAGGCGGCAACTGTTGCCGGCGCATGTCCGGCAACTTTGCCGGACGAGCGCGCCGGTGGAGATACTCTTGCTATGTAGCAGAGCTGGCGCAGGCGGTAGAGTTTCTAGATGTGGCCGACCCATGCATGATGTCGCAGCAGGTGTTAATCGCCGGTCGCTGCCGCCTGGATGTATGTATCACGGTGTCGGAGACAGAGAGGAGTAGGAGCAGTGCCTTGACGCAGAGTTTTTTTGTGTGCGAAACACAGTACAACACAGGCGCTCATAAACATGCGCACACAATCACCCCTATGAACGCACGCACACACACCCTACCCCTATGAGCATCTCCGAGAGACTGAGTCGGTGGGTCGAGTCTAGAGATTGACGAAGTCACCACGGGCGCCTCGCTGTCGACGGGAACGTCGCCCCCACTGAAGAATATTCCGCCTTAAATGAGAAACACCAGCGTCAAACCTGGGGTTTGAACTCTGGTGGGCTTTGGATACAACCACCCACCTAACCATATTGCCACAAGCAAGTTCTCCCCTGACGTAGAGTTTAGAACGTGCCCGGCCACGTACATATATACATGGCGTCAGGAACAACTACAGCTGGCTGGAGCTAGCACGCGCCTTCTCCCGTGACCGAGCATCGTCGTCGTCGTCGTGCACACACACACAGAGGTGGTCTGGTTGGAAAGAAACGTGTACGTGTGCATCAAGTGGACTGTGTATAGAAGCTCCTCTGTGCTGCGTACAAACATGCAACGAGATCTCCCAGAGCATGTTCGTTTGGATGATTTCCCGTTCCTCCGGACCACGGTGAGAGACCGGCCAACCGGTGCACGTCACAACGGAGAAGGACCTGAGCCGGCCGACGCGGTCTGGGTGGATGGATGCGCCCGCGCCAAGTGCCCCCACGCACCATGGAGTCGTGCGTGGGCCGCCCGAGCCTCACACACGACACGCACGTGAACTGTCGGCACAGAGCCACGGTGGTCTCTCGGGCTAGGCCTCATTCAGTCGGGAGAATTACGTGTTGCTCTCGGATCCTCTGGCCCGGCCAACGAGGATTAGCTTATCTTTCGCAAAAGTGGGTACGTCCACCAAGGGGTTGACTCGACATGTCGACTCGACATGGACACATTATCACAAACTATGCCACGGGGATGGCCATAACTTGGTCATTTGGCGCAAAACCTATACATGTCTATAGATAATAGACCTTTTTATGAAGGTTTTTTTTAATGTTTATCAAAACTCAAGTTTATTATTTTTGCTAGCAACTAGTACACATAAATGGACTCCATGCCAAAGGATTTCACTTTTTGAGTATTTTCTCACTTTCTTTCATATTTTTGAAAAAATGGTCAAAATGGCCGCCGTGCCTATTCATTGAAAGGGGTCACATTTTTCAAAACTATCGACGTTTCTGTGATAAAGTCACTACTTGTGTACCTAAAAATGATTTTTGTAAAAAATTAGACCAAACTATCACACACTTGTAGTTCAAATTTGGATTACTTTTGAAAAATTGGCATAAAGTCATTTAAATAGGCGAAATTAGGTAGAAATCGAGAAAATTCCTAATACTTGGGAATTATCCATCAAATATGTAATATTCTTTGTGACAATAAGGTGGGTGCCTTTTTGCAACATATTTTTGGCACTCAAAAAATGGAAAATGATATTTATAAAAATAATTTGGAATTTTTTTATCGATGTTTCTGTGATGCACAAGATGATATGGAAGTCATATTTGAATTCCTCTCATTTTTATAATCTACTTAGACATTTTATTTGTTAAATTTCGATTTATGGATTTAAAGATATGAATTATTTCATATTAAATGTAAAAAGGAGAAACTAAAGTAAAATAAATTTTATTGTTATTTATTCAAAAAATATAATTACATAATCATTGTTATTTATTCAATAAATTTTCAAAATTTAAACAATAAAAAGTGTAACATCATGACTCAGGGTTTAATATGGTTGATAGGATAATAATATCAGTAAGTTCTAACATCTCATTTGGAAGCTAATTTGGAAGGTACTCAAAAGTTAAGCATGCTTGGCTGGAGCAATGTGAGGATGGATGACCGAATGGGAAGTTTGACCAGGGTAAGTACTTTGACCTGAGATTAAGTGTGTGGCTAAGTGGGAAATTTTAAAATTTCAAAAAAAAAGTGGTAAATTTCGGAGTAGAATTAAAAAATATAAAAAAAGTTCAATTATTTTAAAGAATTTTTTTAAAAAAAATTAATTTTTTTGGAAAAAAAATACCGACAGCACTGTGCCAACGGCCTTTGCCGTCGGCGTAGTCCTATGCCGACAGCTTTTAGTATGTCGACGGCTTTCTGGGCTATGCCTACATGCATGTATGCCGACGGAGCTACGCCGACGGCAAAAAGCCGTCGACATAGCTCCTCATTCCTGTAGTGGCCCCCAACCTCCCCGAGCTGACGTTGGCGACGCAGCTACGATGGAGAAGGCGCCGGCTAGGCGGAGCCGAGCGATGGACTTAACTAGGGGGTTCTAGATACAGTGTGCCTCATCGTCGCTCGTATAGTACTGACCTAACTCAGTCAGTGCGTCCACCAGGTAGATCTACCTGAACATATCGAGCTCTCTGAACCGGTGCGCCACTATCAGAACATACTAATTAAGCTTTCTAAGAGAAAATCTAGCAGATCTGCAAAATGTCGTACCGTAAAACGTTTTGCGGTACGAATCAAAACTTGAGCAAGCCAACAGAATTTCTACATGGGAGCCACAGGTCGCAATGTTTTCTTTTAATTTTCATTTTTTTCGCCCCTGTATCCCTCTTGTTCCTCCTTCCCAATTGGCTCTGGCCGCCTCGTGTGGCGCCGTGCCACCCCCAGCGCACCACGTACCGCTATGACCTCGAGCTTGTACTGTGGGGCGCTTTTTTGGGGGGACACGGGCACGTGTGTGGGCCCGTGTCGTGTTGAGTCTGGCACTATGTGTGCCCGAGCTGTGTCGGGCGGCTCATATGGTCAATATTAGTTTTAACCGCGAGATCTGTTAGAGTTGCTCTAATGCAGTAAATTACAAAGTTAAATAGAAAAGGTGTGCTACTCTAGAGCACTACCGGTACAAACATTAAACCTTGAAGGATGTTTTGGTACTCCAGAAGGATTTCAATTTGTAAGGCAAAACTTATTAGAAGAAGAATTCACGGCCCAAATAACCATTGCAAATCTAGTAATTTACTATGGTAGTGAGTAGTGCCAGTTGTTGATCGGCTGACCGGGGCAAAGGAACCGGTATTTGCCACTCCTCTCCGTGTGATTCGCGTGGGCAACTTGACAAACGCGGTACTAGTATCAAACTGAAGCTTAACTTTCAGCATCGAAACAAGGGAGCTACTCCTAATAATATAGCTTATCGAGGGTTGCGCTGTGGTGTAGAGCTTGTGCTGACCCACACTGATCGATGATGTCGGCTCAGCCTAGCCACACACGAATGCATCATTGCGTCCAGGCGTTTCTTCTATCTGTTGCTGCCGCCAGGATGAAATGTACTGTATGTATCGTGGTGTCAGTCATGGCGACACAGAAGACGATTATAATACAGCGACAAGTGTAGGAGCAGTGCACGCAGAGTTAAGAACCTGCCACGGCCATGGCCGGCGCACAGTCGGTGTATCGAGACGACGGAGTCGCCGTCGATCACCGTGGACCAACCGAGAACCATCCAACCGGTGCACGTCACAACGGAGAAGGACCTGAGCGGACGTGGTCCGAGCCGGCTGGATGCCCCCGCGCCAAGTGCTCCCGCCACCATGGACATGGAGTCGCTGTCGCTCCGACGGAGACGTCGGCCGGGGCGGGAGCTTGACGTGGCGTCAGGCCGGCCTGTTGCCCGCCGCCGTCAGGGCCACCGGAGCCACAACACGCACGCGACGCCGTCGATCGGCAACCACGGCGATGCATCGTCCGTTCTCCTCGATCGACACCTGTCCACCGAACCGGCCTGTATCGCCCAGCAGATCTCTCTCCTCAGTCGACCGAACCCCAGGTCGTGCTCGTGCGCATTCACCATCACCCCCAACTCGCGTGCGCGTTCACCGTCATACTACTATATGTGAAAGCTGAGCGATTCTGCGAGCTCACAGCGCTCGAGTTACTGTAGATCTACAGTAGCTACAGTACGATCCACGCCGTCGCCTGCCGATCGGGTGGTCCAGAGGACATGCCCGTCACGCTTTTGCAAAAAAAAACCTCACTAATCGAAAAATCAACCCGCGGTTCACAACTTCACGCTAGGAGGGACGTAAATGCAATTTTGGCAAAACTGAAGTCCCTTTCTGGAAAAGCGTCACCACTTCCCCCTTCCCCTCCCCTTCGCGCGCGCGGCCGGAAATCGCCGCCGCCGCCGCCACGCGCCCCCGCCGCTCCGGCCCTCCCGTCCACATCGCCACACACGGAGACGTCCGCCGTCGCGCGCTCCCCCTCCTCGCCTACTCTCGCGTGCCGGAACGGCGCGAGGTCACCGCAATCGACGCCGCCGCGCTCGCCGTACGACGCAGCCTCCACAGGCCGCCGGCGACGCTCCGGCGTCCCAAAATCGGCGGCGCCGCCGCTTGCTGGCACACCGCGTCCGCGCGCGTCCCGCCGACGCACGCTCGCGTCCCAGCGTGCTCTGCTGCGGTGCCGGCGAGGTCTACGCCGCCGCGGCAGAGGCCCGCCGCGCCTGACGTCACACTGACGTCCCAGCGGGCCTGGGCTGCCTGCTGGGCCGGCCTGCTTACTGCGCGGCTCGCCCGACCTTCTTTTTTTTTCCCTGTTTTGTTCTTCCTATTTTTCAGAACTTTTCAAACACAACTCCAAAAAATTTGAAACCAATTTCTAACAATTTGTAGAAAACAAAATAACCACTTAAAATTCTTTGGGACCTTTTCCAAATTATTACAAGTCTTGCAAATTTGAAATAATACTCAATTCAATCCAAGTTCAACAAAAAAAAATACTTTCCAATAATCATTTTAAAGCAAAAACAAAAATGCAAACATTTCCATAAATGATCATCCAAAAAAAAATTAACAAATATCAAAATGACTACAAGAAAAAACAAAAAATTACGGCAACAAGAGAAAAGTTTGAATTTTTTGTATCGTTAAACATTTGGATAAAATTGTGGGAAACACACAAACATGTTAGCGCATTTTAATCCAAATTTCGAATTTGAGTTTTCTAAAATTATAGCATTCTTTCAAACCTAACCATTTTACAAACGTGAAAACAATTCAATTCGTACTAATTTCCTAACTTCAGCAAAATTTGAAATCTAAATATGTTGTAAAAAACAAAAGCTTTCTACGAATTCCAGCAGCTTACAAATTTGAACAATTCTTCAAGTAGCCGTTTTCAAAATTGAATTGCAACCATATTGAAACATACTAATTCAAATTCCAAAATTTCAGTACTTTACAATTTCAAAAAATCTTTCGCACCTAATCATTTTACAAATGTGACAAAAACCCAAATCTTAATAACTTTTCAACTTGAACAATTTTTCAAACCTAAACATTTCTAGAACATAAAACCAACTATTTACGACAAAAAAATAAACATATTTGCCAAATTCAAATTTATCAGCATTTGCCAAAATTTTAAGACAACAAATAACCAATTTAGAGCATTTCGATCCAAACTTCCAATTTAAGCCCTCAAGAAAAGAAAAAACTCTAACTCTCTAATTATGGAATTTAGTTCGATAAATGTGCTTTCATACTCATTATGGACTTCAATTACAAATTGCCAGACAAACAGAAACATTTTTTAACATTCCAATTAGCTTAAAAATTGGACATACTCTAAAATATATCAGATTTTTTTTCTTTTCATAAATATTTTCAGAAACCGTTACAATTTCCGACGTGTGGGCCTACCCTATCTAATCAAATTAGGACAAATTTGTAAATGTAAACTCCTACTTCTTAATTTTGATATATTCACATCTAAACAACTTTTGAATGTGCACAACTTCAAATTTGAATTTTTCACACCACCGCATTCAAAAATATGAAAATATAACAACATTAACATAAAAAAATATTACTATTTATGCCATATGACCAAAATTCAAATTTCAAATCTCCAAAATTCCCAATGGCTTTCAAATATGAGCATTTGAAAAAACAAAAAAGAAAATAAACATGCGAATAGCTTCCCACTTTCACCAATTTTTAAAATTCAAACAAAGTATAAATCGATACCTCTGAATATATCCGTTGGAAAATTACAAGAAATATATCAAAACAACCAGAAAATTACATGCAAAATACTTATGCTAAGATTTTTTTTCTTTGGAATATTCAATTTTTGTCACCATTTGGATGTAATTCAAGTGCATTTCTTCTAATTTCAATTAAATATTGACGCCGAAATACAAACATGATCGACCATTTCAAACTACTAGATATTTTAATATTCTACAAAATATATAAAAAATGCTCAAGAAAAATGCTCCCTATTCATTACAAAATAAAAAACATGTTTGCAAACTCTAATTTGGCCAACATGTAAGCAAATATTCCGATGTTCCATAAAATATATCGAAAATGCTAAAAAAAAACACTACATACTAATAGCAAATTACAAGTATATTTGAACATTTCAATTTGGCCAATATTTCGACGCCATATAGCTAAACTTTCTCAAAATGTGGAACAAAATTCAAATGGATTTTTCTAATTTCAATTACATATTGACATCCAAATACAAACATGTTTGAACATTTCAAACCACTAAATATTCGAATATTCTACACATTATATCAAACATTGCTCACAAAAAAAAATTGCTGCCTATTCATAACAAAATAAAAACATGTTTACACATTCCAAATTAGCCAACATTTTGGCGAACAAAAAAAATATATATTATGCAAAAAAAACTCACTAAGGGCGTGACGTGACGCCACGCCAAATTCAACTAGTATGGAAATAACGAGGATTCGTTTTGCAAAATTGGGTATGCAAATCCAACCTTAGATTCCACCAATGATCGAGGCAAGCCATGTCAACAGTTTTCATGTTAAATCTGTTCCACGTGCGTCAAAAGAGAAAGAGTACGCACAAAAGGAACTAGCTACTAGTAGCAGCTTCTAGATTTTCCATCATGGCAGTGTGCCTCGTCGGCGCTCGTGCAATACTGAGGTCACCGAACCGGTTAATCTGCCTGAAAATACTACTCACTACGGGAAAGACTCAAGACGCAGACGGCCAGGACCTACGCCGACGGCCAAATGTCGGGCCGTCGGCGTAGACCCCGACCATTCCTGCCTAGATCTTTCCTTTTTTTTTTAAGATACGGCCTAGATTTTTTGCTTTTTTTTGAGCTACGCCGACGGCATGCCGTCGGCCTAGCTCTGTTTTTTTTTACTTACTCACCATTTTGAGCATAACTTTTGCATTGGAACTCAGATTTCGATGTTCTTTAGTTCGTTTCGAAGAGGAGAAGTTGATCTACATCATCATACACATTGTTCAAACTATATTCTTAAAAAAAATTCCATGAGTAAGGACAAAAAATTCCATGTTCAAACTAGGGTTTCACCGAAGAGGGGCTCCGGAGCGTCGGAATCCAACCAAAAGTTAGGTGGTGCCATACCAAGTGGGTATAAGTGTGTTTTGAGTTGTAGATGTCATACCATGTGTGTCAGGATCCATACCATGTGGATATAAGCCTGGTTTTTCTCCAGCGGGGCTAGGTTTTCACCGGAGAGGGGTTCTGGAGCGTCAGGATCCCACCACAAGCTAGGGGGTGTCATACCATGTGTGTACAAGTGTGTTATGGGTTTTGGATGGCAAATATTGCACTCCGGGGTGTGACCTGCTTCACCGGCATCCACTTCTCTCTTGGGAGTTTCATGACTTATAGCATGAAAGTCCCAGATCGGACAAACATGATGGAATCTTGTCAAGAGTTGGGTCATACCATTGTTTTAGGACTTCCTAGGGTCCACCCTAACACAACCAAGCAACTAGGTACACTTTGCTACCCCATTTTGACGCCGGTACCGGCTGTATTTGTATAAGTCTGGTTTTTCTCCAACGGGGCTAGGGTTTCACCGGAGTGGGGCTCCGGAGCGTCGGGTTCCCACCACAAGCTAGTGGGTGCCATACCATGTGTGTAAAAGTATGTTATGGGTTTTGGATGACAAAGATTGCACTCCGGGGTGTGACCTGATTCACCGGCATCAACTTCTTTCTAGGGAGTTTACATACACTTATAGCGTGATAGTCCCCGATTGGACAAACCGGAGGAAAACTTGTCAAGAGTTGGGTTATGGATGATATGGATGTCATATTTGGATTTCTCTCATTTTTTTAATCGGTTTAGACATATTATTTGTCAAATTTCGATTTACGGATTTGTAGATATGAATTATTCAATATTAAATGGAAAAAGAAAAATAAGTTAATTATTATTTGAATTCAAGAATATTTTAATTCAAGATTATTATTAATGATTCATTTCTTTTTATTTAAATAATTATTTGGATTCATAAAATAAAGGTGCGTGACATCATAGTCCATGGGTTAATAGGATTGATAGGATACTATTGTCAGTAAAACATTTGTTGTTTCTAGGTAGCTCATAGGAAAGAACTAAGAAGTTAAGCGTGTTGTGGCTAGAGTAGTCTGAGGATGGGTGACCTGTGGGGAAGTGTTAGTAGAAGCGAGTAATTAAGATTGGAATTAAGAATTGTTAGAGATAAATGTGTCTCCAGTGCGATTAAGTGGTTAAACAATTCAAAAAAAAATTGAAAAAAAAATTTAAACAAAATTCTGCCAATTCATAGGCCGACGGCTTTTCTACGCCGACAGGGTATACGCCGACGGCCACCGTCGGCCTACCCCTACACCGACGGTTTTCAGCCTTTCCCCGACGGCAAGGGGCCGTCGGCGTCTTGGCTGTTTCTCGTAGTGACTGAGAGCTCGCACCGAATTCCGTTTCAACAAAACCCCATGAATGAAAGAAATAAATCAATTACATAGTTGTAGGCATGAACGATATCCGGATATGGTATGTTGAACAATACCCGAATATGGATTAACCGAAAATTAGTTCAAATTATCCGACGATTTTAAAACCAAATAGTCCAATATTTCAACCAAATGGCTAAACTAATATTGCACATTTATCATGATATCTTTTTTTTTTGAGACTATCGTATCATGATATCTACCTCATGGGCCAACGTTACTGGGCAGTACGGGCTTTCTGGCCTGGGCTGTGTTAATGGCCGAGAACCAAATTGGTACTATTAGCAGTTTAGCACGCACGGACGTACGGGACTACGGGTTCATCTTCCTTCCTCCTTTCTCTCTCAAGTGAATCATCAAATCTCAGCGAAAGGTCAACGACCCCCATTTCTCTGACTTCCGATCCCCTGTATGCTTGTACTACTACGGAGTAGATCTGAATTCCCCCGTCGACAGACGTCTACATTAAACTCGGCTCTGCACACCTGTTGTTTGCCGACGTGGACTCGTGGTCCGCGTGGTTGGATCCAAGGCATGCAGCCAGAGCCAAGCAATCCTACTGTTTTTTTTTGGAGGGAATCCCACTGTTTTATTAGTATAACTAATCGGAGGGGCTGTCTACCCCGGAGAATCTCCCATTCGTCTCGTCTGTGTAGCTCTCTACTCCGCTGCGATCTCTCTGCCGGCCAAGGTTCCAACTCCGCGATCGCGGAGGTTCCAAGGTGAGTGCTCCCACTCTTCTCCGCCGGCGGCGATCAATCACTCCACCACTTTTACATCGAAACATGGATCATCAAGAACTTGCTTGAGTAGCGTAGCTTCCCCGTACGTGAGTACGTCTTCTCTAGTGATGGATTGTAAGAGGAAAAACTGCTTTTCTTGATGATCCATTTAGCCTGTCGTAGCAGATCATCCACGACTTGGGCAAACCATTCCAAGTGCTGAGTGGCCTCGGTCAACGTTCCCTGGAAGCAAACCGAGGTTTGCTCTGTCCAAACAGAGTACTCTCAGTCTCAGATCCAGTGTCCATAGACGAGCTCTTCATTTCGTTCTGTGCAAATCTGACGCTAATGCTCATATATCTGGTGGTACCAAGTTTGCAGCTCCATTTTTACACTGAAATCATATGTGCTAGCTATAGGACTCTGCACTATTTTTATGTGTGATCTACAGATTGGCCCTCCCTCACCATATGCGATCTACAATTTTTCCATGTTTACTTGTATTTCGCCATTCATGCTTTTTTTATTGTTGTCGCGAACATGTTACTGCTGTGTACATCTTGGTTATCCAGAAGCCGGATGTAATGAACAAATCTCTTTAATAATAAAGCGCCCTTTATAAAAAAAATGCCGATTTCTTCGATCGCTACTGATTATTTGCATCGATCCCTGATGAATAAATGTGAATTTCTGCATCTTCAGGCACCATGTCGCTGTTCCCGGGAGTAGATCTTCCGAAGATGGATCGTCCAACTCTTACTCTCCTCGGAGCAGCTTGTGTTATCCTCTCATGCCATCATCCTTTTTTTAACGAGACCTCGTAAGAGGACGGAGAGCTCCCACATTGCATTAAGAAGAATAAAGTTGATCCAATTAATAAGGGAAACCGGTTCCAAAAACCAAACATGCCATCATCGAAGCTGTTAGCGATACTGTTCTGAAAGTCTTACTTGATGTGTTCTGGAAGCGTCTCTAATATTCCTCTGGCTTTGCGCTTTGGCAGCCCCACAATGTTCGGTTGGAACACAAGACATTGAAACAACTGAAAGTCTGGACCTGGCAATTTGTCGTTATTCGGCCTGTATGCTCCATTCTGATTATTGCACTTGAGCTTATTGGGTACTACCCGAGCTGGCTCAGCTGGACGTTCACTATCATACTGAACCTTTCAGTCTCCCTGGCTCTATATTCCTTGGTCATATTCTATCACTTGTTTGCTAAGGAGCTGGCACCTCACAACCCTCTTGCTAAGTTCTTGTGCATCAAAGGGATTGTCTTCTTCTCTTTCTGGCAGGTAAACTGCGCCACCTCCAGGCTGAACTGAATTAGAACCTTCTTATGAATGTCTGTAGGGTTAGTTTTTTCTGTATATGCCATTGGTGTAACTTTACACTAGTTTCTGTTCATGACTACATCTGAATATTTGATTGAGTGTAGCGATATTTCTGTGGTAATAATCCTAATAGTTAAGTTGTTTGCCATGATTTTGCATGAAGATTCTTTTCTTGCCGACTCTTTAAATTTAGTTATTACAGTTTATAACTATGAATTTTGCATGAATCACCTTATTTTTATTATTACAGTTTATAACTATCAATTTCATTAGTATTTTTCATCTGCAGTTTAGGTTTCTGTGCATTTACATGTGTTCTTTTGGCAAATAAATAACTATACATTGTAGTGAAAAAGAAAGCTGGAAATAAGTGAAAAAAATTCTTTTTGCAGGGCTGTGCGTTGGACATTTTGTCATCTGTAGGTGTCATTCGATCTCATCATTTCTGGCTGGACGTGGAGCACATCCAGGAGGCGATCCAGAATGCCCTGATCATCCTGGAGATGGTGATCTTCTCGGTCCTTCAGCAATACGCGTACAACGTCGCTCCGTACAGCGGGGCTGACAAGGCGAAACTCGAGAAGAAGAATGAATGAATGAGCAAATGATCCACGTTTCGCAACATCCTGCGGCTAGTAATTGTTGTGTTTTTTTGGCCCAGGAAAATTGTTTCAATATGTTGTATTTCCTTATGGAACACTTGTTGTAGAGTATGTCGTTATGGCATGACACTCTGAAAAGAAAAACGAGACGGTAAAGATCATATGCGCATGCGGGATTATAGGGTGGCTGATAAAGAGAATTTTGGAGGGCTCCGAAAATTACCCAGAACTAAATAAATTATGGTCCTGTTTATGCTGTCGTGTGGATCAGTGGATGTTGTTTTTCTGGAACACACTGAGCTTGCAGAACATACTCTGCTCTCTAAGACGGTGTATCTACCTCGGCACAGTGGGCTCTCTGAAACAGTACATCTACCTGATGTCCACATATCCGAGAGACTGACAGTGAGTCACAGCGGATGTACATGAAAATACTAGCTCCCTGAGACAACAGTGATGTAAAACGTGGATTCTCTCACGGTCTTAGCAAAAGGGCCAGGCAAAGCAATTTCAGTTTTACAAGAACACTCTATCTCTTACAAAGCGTTCTTCCCTCTCCATATATGACAACAGGCGGTACAATTGGAATATCATGTCAGTAGCTGCACGCACTATATGATCAACAGCTTAGCTCAGTTTCCGAGCCTGCGATCACTGTAACTGCACGTACGCATCAGCCACTGCTGTCCTTGATTCTTCAGAGCCAGAGGGGCGCCGGCCTGGCGGAGGGAGCGGCAGAAAATGGCCGCCGAGGTGCAGCGACATAATCCTGCTTTGCCAAATTTGACGACTTTGAAATGTGCTTCACACTTGTTGAACAGCTTCAGGAATGTGTGCTTTAAAGTTTATGCAATTCACAAGTTACAATTGCTGATTTGATCAGGTAAGTTAAAGAGAATTTCTGCCAAGCCGAACGCTTGACAGAGATGATGAACAGAGCAACTAATGGTGGCAATGGCAGCCACGGCCACAGCCCGGTCCTGACTTATGGTCTGAAGAAAGCGAGACGGGCACATCCTTGATGTACAGCGAAACCGACAGGGTGATGGCCGCCGCGATCGAGATAGCTCCGGAGACGTGGACCCGCCGGCAGAACTCTCCGGCCGTCTTGGAGACGCCTCCGGTGGTGGACCTCCGGCCGCAGGAGCCGAAGTCGTCCACCGCGAACGACAGCGCCGACGACGAGTAGAGGAGCACCTGCGCGGCCGTGTCGACGAGCTGGGCCAGCGACTCAGCCGCCTTGGCCTCATGCTCCCTGCGCGCCGTCGTCAGGTACACCGCCAACGCCTGCAGAGCTGCGGATATCAGGTTGGCGGCCAGGGAATACCTCAAGGAGCTGTAGTTGCTGTAGGAGATCGTGCTCGCCGGAGCGGGGCTCCCGGCGGCGGCTGAGGCCGACGCTGTGGCCATCGTGACCGTGGACGCCACCGACAGCGCCACCGTGACTATGCGGAGCACGAGGCTGGCGCCGCTGGCCGCGTTCGACCTGCCGGACTTGTCACGAGCCATGGGAATTAGTGTATTGATTTTTTTTTTTTTTTTTTTTTCTAATAGAGCACCACACATGTCATTTCATCATGAAACTTTATAAGTATTTAGAACATTTATATATGTCCGTCACCATTTTTTCAAATGTTTTAATATTTTTTATTTTATTATTTGGGTAGGAGCACGTGACCTCGGGAACCAAAACACTTTCCTCTTTTGTTGCAGTGTTTTTGCAACAATTTAGTATGATGGTAGTTAGATAGTACTTTTTTCTTGGCAATTTAGGATGATGGTAATGTCGCTTGGGCCGTCTTCGTCTCCCTTGATGGATGGGTACTTGGGCAGCTTCAATTGCACCGCGCCGCGTTCCCATTTTGTTTCTACCTACACATTTTTTTCGAAATGCTGCCGTTGGAGCTCCCAGGTAAGGCGACTTCTCCGCCCCCCGCGCCTGCGGGCTCGCCGGCGGCAATCCCACCACCCCCACCCACCCACCTCCCCCCGCCGCCGTTTGTTCCGGTCCGCCTCGCGCCGCAGGCCCCGTGGTTTCTCTCGGAGGAGCGGCGCCGTCTCCTGCGCGCCTCTGCGCTCGTCTCCGATCCAGATCTGGATCGGGTCGTCACGCCGGAGCTCTCCACGCCGCCAAGGTCCCTGCTGCTCTCGTCATCCTCTGGAGAGGAGGTCCCTGACTCCGCGTCGCCCATCCCTGGTCACCTCGATGGCGTGGCCATCTCCTCCGTCTTCACACGGCAGCTGGCTCCATCGACTTCAATGCGCCGCAGGATGAGCAGGAGGAGCCTGCCCTCAATGCGAACCGGCTCCGCTCCATCGTCATCGCCCCCTCCAACCACCAAGGTACTGCAGGCCTTCATGGCGCGTCACCTCCGCCCGCGGCGCCCTCTGCCCGAAACGACGACGAGGGATGGCTCTCCCCAAAGTCGCGGCGCCGTCCACGACGGGACGGGCATTCAAGCCGACGTGACGGCGGCGTGGCGGGCCCTGCTACGCGGCGCTCCCAGCAGGACGCGGCCAAGCTCCGCTTCAAAAGGCGCACGGATGGAAAATGCGGCCGTTGTCTTGCCCCCCTCAAGCACCACGGCTCCGCAGCGTGTCGTGACCCCGTGCGGTGCCTCTCCTGCGACCTCTCCGGCCACAAGGAGCGCAACTGCCCTCTCCGCCTCGCCTCCAAGCTGCCCAAGCCGGCCCCTGTCCGGCCTGCTTCCTCTCCGCTCGCAAAAGGGGCTCTGTCGTGGGCCAAGGTCGCCGCGGCTCCGCTCCAAGCTCCGCCGCAAGCTCCGACCCCGCCTCCCCCACCGCCTCCTGTGCCTATGGCTGACAGCGGCATCGGGGCGGCGGCCACGCGGCCCCTGGAGGACACGGTCATCATCGCCATGACGCGCGAGCTCGACCAAGAGGTCAAGACCTGGGAGGAGACGGCCGCCATCGCCTGGGTCGTCAACATCAAGGACAAGCGCAAGGTGGACGCCCTCGCCGTCGATCGGGCTATCCGCAAGCAATTCCGCCTCAGCCATCGCGATGTCTCCGTCTGCCCGCACCAGCCCGTGCAATTCCTCGTCAAGTTCGAGCACAAGGCCCACTGCACGGAGGTGCTCAGGCGCGGCCGCGTCAAGGCGGAAGGAGCCCTTGTGCAAATCAGGCCATGGAGGCCTCTGGAGCATGCTTTCGGGGCAGCCTACTCCTACCGCGTCCGGCTCTGCCTCGAGAACGTGCCAGCCTACGCCGTACGTCGCCGAGCGAATCATTGCTCGGCGCTGCTCCTTCGACCGCCTCGAGGAAAGGTCCGCGCTCATGGCTAGCTCCGAGACGCTCGACTGCTGGGCATGGACTGCAAACCCCAGCATGATCCCGAAGGTAATCTGGCTCACCTTCACCAGCCGCGGCAAGGGCGGCGTCGCGGACGAGGTGTTCGTCCACGAGGTCCGGCCAACGGGCAGCAAGCGCGGAGCCACTTTCCGGGTCCTCGTCCACCTCGACATGATGGAGGACTACTCCACGGCGCCGCTGGACTTCTTCGGCTCCAGCACCGACGCCGACGCCTTCAAGCCCACTCCAGTCAAGTTCGACTGGTTCTTCCGCACCATCGACGGGGACAGGCAAACCCCTCTCCTGTGCGATGAAGGCAACGAGGAGGAGGCCCGGGCAAAGGAGGCTCGGGACAGGGAGCGTGCTCGCCAGGAGCGGCGGGCCGCGCGCGATGATCACCCACATCGGTTTCAGCCACGGCGCGACGACGACGACGACTACGAGCACGACGGAAAGGGCAAAGACGCCCGTGGACACCGCGGCGAGCGCCGCGACGCGGACGGCATCATCCACCGCGCCCGCACTCGCTCCCCAAGACGCCGCGACGCGGGGAGCAGCAACTACGGCCGTCGGCGCGACGCAAGCATGCCCGCGCTGGGCACGGACATCATGGGATGCTTTGTAACTCCTCCTTCGCCTCAGGCCGCGCTCGACTTCTTGCAGACCATGGCTGCGCCTACGCCCTCGACGCAGCCGCCTCCTCGCGCCACCATCACGGAGGCGGACATCCGCGGCATCCTCGCCGACGAAGCGGCATCCCTGCGTGCTGAGCTCCAGGCTTGCATTGACGGCGCCGTCAAGCCGCTGATTGCGGAGTCCGCGGCCCTGCGGGACTGGAACCTGCGAGCGACAGCGCTGCTGGACAGGGCGATGGGGTCCCTCCCACCTGTCGAGCCCCACGGCACGACCTGCGGGATTCCTTCCCCAGCGGCTGTGACGGAGACAGACGGCCCCCATGGTCGGGAGGCAGAGGACATGCACAGCGCGGTGGGCAAGCTGGCCCGCCTGGAGCTCGATGCGGGAAATGAAGTCTGGGACGCAGAAGGAGGCTCGACGCGGCTCACCACCACGCCTCGGCACGGCTCCTCTCCGGACGCTAGCCTCGCCGCGGCTACACCGGGCCAAGGAGGTTCGACGCGGCCCTCTACCACGCCACGGCTCAGCTCGTCACCGGCCGCTAACCTCGCCGTGACTACCCCGGGCCCGGACGCCTCCTCTGCCGCTGTTGGAGGGGGGATTTGCAGCAGTTCATCAGCCTCGTCGCGGCGCCAGTGCTGCCTCCTCTTCTCAGCACGCCTCCGACCAAGAAGAAGAAAGGCGCGCTGCTGCTGCTGTTCTCGCCTCGGCGCAGTGGGCGCATCGCTATCAAGAAGAAGGCCAAGCTGCTTGCGGATGATCCTGACGCCGGAATGAACAAGAAGAAGGGAAGCAGCGGGGTGAGGGGGCTGAAGGCATCCAGGAGCTCATCGCGCGCGTCTGCGGCATCCTCGCGCCAGGGGCTGCTTTCGACGACGCTTCCCGCGCAGCATATCGGCAGATGTTCCTGCATGCACCTCTCGCCGGAAATGTTGTCAAGGCGCTGGAGGCGCTCGTGAAGCAGGTCAAGAAGATGAAGAAGAGTGGCAACGGCAAGGTCGTGGCCGCACCCGAGAAGAGCTCCACTGATGTTTAGTGCAACTAAGACTAGATTGCACCCTGGGCAAGGGCCCCGTAGCTGCTATGCATGCATCATGTATCTGTATCTTACTGTTTTCCGTCGTATTAGTCTACTTTATGCAACTGCACTCAACAAAGTTAATCTTCGTCAAAGTCATCAGAAGATCTACACTGCGCGACTCGTCCACTGCTACTGCACCGTGCTCTCCAGTTTCTTTTAATGTCGCAAAAGAATGTGAATCTGTTCAACTGGAACCCCAGAGGCCTAAACAACAAGGTTCGTCGCGACGCCGTGCGAGACCTCATCCGCGACACGCATGCCACGATAGTCTGTCTTCAGGAGACAAAGCTCGACATGGTCGACAACGCCATCATCTCCGAAACGCTAGGTCCAAGCTTCACCGCCAACTACGCCGTCCTCCCCGCCACCGGCACTCGGGGTGGCATGATTCTGGCGGTCTCGGACTCCTACTTCAGCCTCTCAAATCTTCATGTCACCGCCGCCACCCTCTCTGCCACGGTAACGATGCTTGGCGACGGAGCCTCATGGACGATCACTTGCGTCTATGGGCCGCAAGGTGAGCCGGAAAAGCTCGAGTTCATCGAGGAGCTACGTGGTCTGAAAACGATGGCGCTCGACGCATGGCTCATAGTTGGAGACTTCAACCTCATCACTAAAGCATCCGACAAGAACAACCTCAACATAAACCGTCGGCTCATCGGAAAGTTCCGCTCCGCCCGGGACTTTCTTCAGTTGAAGGACATGCGTATGGACGGAAGGCGGTTCACATGGTCAAATGCGCAAGCGGACCCCGTGCTCACAAGGATAGATCACGTCTTCTTCTCCGACGAATGGGATTTGCTCTTCCCGGATGCTCATCTTCAGGCCATCACTTCGGCATGCTCCGACCACGCTCCTTTGTTCTTGCAAGGATCCGTCGCCAGCACTAGAAGGCCTTCCTTCAAGTTCGAGGAATTCTGGCTCCGTATGCCTGGCTTCAAAGAGACTGTGTCTGTGGCTTGGAACAAGCACATTCAAGCCACAGACCCTATTCGGCGCTTCCACACCAAGCTTTCCCGCACTGCAAAAGCTCTCAAGAAATGGCAAAGGCAGAGTGTTGGTGACATCCGCAAGCAGTTGGCTACCGCAAAAGAGATTATCTTGCGTCTTGATCAGGCTGAGGAGGCGAGGCCCTTGTCTGAGGAGGAACGTGGTCTTCGGCGCACCTTAAAGACCTCTTACTTGGGACTTCTCGCCATCGACAAAATGAAGCTGCGTCAGCGCTCACGTCTCACTTGGATCCGTCTTGGCGACGCAAACTCGAAGCTCTTTCACGCCCGCGCAAATGGGCGCAGAAGAAAGATTTACATTCAGAGGCTGGTTACCGATGCGGGCATGGCAATTACCACTAAGGACAAGGAAGAGGTCCTCCTTCAGCACTTCAGCTCACACCTCGGATCCACGGTCCCCAGGCATCTTAGCCTGGATTGGACGGCTCTGGGCTACGCGCCCCACGACCTCTCGGATTTGGAAGCCCCCTTTGGAGAGTCCGAGATTAAAGAGGCGGTGTTCTCCCTGCCTTCGGTAAAGGCTCCGGGCCCCGACGGATTCATCGGCGCCTTCTACAAATCTTGCTGGGAGATCATCAAGGGAGACACAATAGCGGCAATCACCCACATGTCCTTGCACAGTGGGGGTTGCACAAGCTTAGTCAACTCTGCAAACATCGTGCTCCTGCCCAAGAAGGAGGACGCGACCGCGGTGGGGGACTACCGCCCGATTAGCCTCATCCACAGTCTCTCGAAGATCTTCTCCAAGTTGCTTGCAAACCGCCTTGCGCCCCTGCTGTCCACGCTCGTGTCAAAGTGTCAGAGCGCCTTTGTGAAGAAGCGCAGCATACACGACAATTTTCTGCACGTGCAGAATCTGATAAAGGAGTTGCATTCATCCAAGACGCCGAGCCTCTTTCTCAAGCTAGATATCTCAAAGGCTTTCGACTCGGTGGGCTGGGCCTACCTCCTCGAGGTCCTCACGGCTATTGGTTTCGGTCCTAGGTGGCGGGAATGGATATGTCTCTCCCTCGCCTCAGCCACTTCAAGAGTTCTCCTGAACGGAGACCCGGGGACTCCTTTCACTCATGCACGCGGACTTCGACAGGGGACCCGCTGTCCCCCATGCTATTCATCATCGCCATTGATCCGCTTCAGAGAATTCTGTCGCTGGCCACTGATCATGGTATCCTGAGCCCCATCAGGTCACGGACCGCGCGTTGCAGGGTCTCTCTCTACGCTGACGACGCTGGCATCTTCGCCAACCCGGTTAAGGAGGAATTACATGCCATGTCCGCCATTTTGGAATGCTTTGGAAAGGCAAGCGGGTTGGTAACCAACATGGAAAAAACCGAGGTCTTTCCGATCCGCTGCGCCGCTATTGACCTCCCCGACATCCTCTCCGACTTCCCGGCAAAGATTGGCACTTTCCCGGGGAAATATTTGGGGCTCCCTCTTCACTTTCGCCGGCTTCGTAAGATTGACATCCAGCCCCTCATTGACAAGACCGCTGCCAAGCTCCCGGGGTGGATTGGCAAGAATCTGGCTCGGCCAGGGAGGGTCACTCTCGCAAAAACGGTGCTCATGGCCATGTCCACCTACCATGCCACGGTTATCCCCATGTCCAAGTGGGCACGGGACAAGTTTGCAAGGATTGCACGGAATTTCGTCTGGGCTGGGGACGAGGGAGAGCACGCCGCTGGAGGGCATGCTTTGGTTAACTGGAAGACGGTCTGCCGCCCCAAGGAGTGGGGCGGACTTGGGATGCCTGATCTTGAGAAGCAAGGAAGGGCTCTTCGACTTCGCTGGCCTTGGCTGCAGTGGAAGGACTCGGGGCGCCCCTGGTACGGCTCCACTTTGCCCTGCGACGACAAGGACATGGACTTATTCAGGGCTTCCACCAAAATCACCCTCGGCAACGGAGAAAAGGCTTCATTCTGGAAAGACAACTGGTGCGGCAAGGGACCGCTGCGGCTATGGGCCCCTGACTTGTTCAAGATTGCGACACGAAAGAACCGCTCCGTCGCAAAAGAAATGCAGGACGACAACTGGATTCGCTCCATCGCTCGCCTCAGCAACCCCATTCAGCTTACTCAGTTCATCGAGATTTGGGACACGGTTACCACCACTATCCTCACGCCGGATTTGCCGGACGACATCTCGTGGACTCTGACTAATGACGGGGTCTACAGCACTAGCTCCGCCTACAGAGCGCAATTCCACGGATCCTTCCCTAAGTTTGAAGCTGGCAAGATTTGGACTGCTGATGCCGAACCAAAGTGCAAGCTCTTTGCTTGGCTGGCCATCCACGGGAAGCTCTTGACGGCGGACATGCTCGCTATCAGGGGATGGCCACACGACCCCAGCTGTCAGCTTTGCCTCGGCGCGCCTGAAACTACGATCCATCTCTGCAAAGACTGCCCCTTCTCCATCGCCGTGGGAAACCTGGTGAACTCTTGGGATGGTATCAACAACCAGGCGCAGGGGCCCAGCTTCACGTCTATCTCGGAGTGGTGGGATAGCATGATCTCCGGAAAGCCAAAGAAGATCCAGAAGCGGACTAGTGGCCGCCTGCTTTACATTCTCTGGAACGTTTGGAAGGAGCGAAACAGGCGCATTTTCACCGGAAAACGCATGACTTTTGTGGAGGTCGCCACCCTTGCTTGGGAAGACATTCTGCAGCGGGGTCGCGCCTTCGCCGCATACACACCGCCCCCCCCCGCCAGACCCGGATTAGTTTTTGATATTTTTTAGAGCATCGTGGATTTTGGCATGTTTTACCACCTAACAAAAACATGCCATCTGTGTACACTCCCGTGTACAATGTGGTTTCACTTCTTTCTATCTATATGAAGAGGCAGTGCTCCTGCCGGTTGCTCTAAAAAATAAAAAAATTGCACCGCGCCGCTGTCCTTGTTGGATGCACTGATTCTTGTGCAGATTGAAGTGGACTCCACTTGTGCCGACAGGCGTATTTGCCGTCTGAATAAGAAGAACATAGATTGCAACATCCCGACTGTCAAGAGAGCTGAATATAGGTGGCGGAGTATTTCGGTAAGTTCTCAAAGGACTTGTGATCTCAAAGAAGGGAAACGAGGAGGATGTGCAAGAGAAAATGAAATCTTACCTGCAGATGTACAAGAAGCCTATCACGCTGACGGCAATCTAGTCAGTTCATGATTTTGTAGAGGTCAATGTTAAATCACTTTTCCATGTGGTTAGGAGCGAAAACCCATCCTTTTGCCGGAGTGCTCTTGAGGAGGTGAACTCTGTCTTGATTGGGTATGAGATGTTTCCGATGGTCGCATGCCTAGGGACCGTTGCATCACGTTCGGGACGATGTGGCTTAATTGTTAGTCAGATATGTGATATTTGTCGGTTTTCCATAATTAACCGTGGCTTGTTTGGTTTTTGGATCCGGTTTCCCTTATTAATTGGATCAACTTTATTCTTCTTAATGCAATGTGGGAGCTCTCCGTCCTCTTACGAGGTCTCGTTAAAAAAAGGATGATGGCATGTATATATTTTTTGGTAGTTACACACTTATAGTAGCGAAAAATAAAAATAAACTCTACCCTCCGTTCCTCTCCTCTGTCTCCATCCGACATTTGATGGGTCCTTGCCCCCTATGTTTGGCGCTCCAGTGGTGGTAGGGGTGGGGAACTCAGATTTGCGCTCGACACTATAGTTAGGTCCCTAAATTTAGGGTCAGCTGACACCGACACTATGGTGGCACTATGCTAAACAAGAATAAGATGTTCTGTTCTTCCCCATACACCTCGTCATTGGCGATCTCTCCGGTGGCATTGAGTAGGACGGGGAACCGTTGGCCACTACTCCCATGGAGAGGTGGATCGTTTGTGTGTGTTGCAGGTTTGGAAGATTCAAACCGATTCAAGAATTCAATGGCAATGACTTCACCTCTGTTGCTCTGGTCCTTAGGGTCCCATGCATGAATGCTTCCTTGCTGTCATCAACAAAGTCAGACTGGGTCCGGTCGTGGAGCGGCGATAATGGAAAGTCGACGGCTCGCTCTAGCGAAGATAGTGTTCGTTAGGTGCTCCAAAAAACTCTATGCAATTTTTTTTCTAGCTACGACGGGTGGCCTCCTTGAGTCCAGTTTCTACTCAAAAATGCAATACCACAACTAAGAGGATACCCACCAACTATCCACACCCTTCATTTCATCAAGATCCGTGCAATAAATTTATCAACGAATCTTCAAATGTCAATGCATTATCGATAATTTATGGATTTATGTAATTTAAATTTTAGATTCATGTACTAACTTGAATTTTCTGTGCATGAATTGACAAAAAATATTTAAACCATGCATTAACATATTTTTTTAGTTTTTTTAACACATAAAATAGTAAGAATAATATGGTTCGTTGGATGCAAAATCAACGGTCATAAGCAGTGGGTATCCTCTTAGTTGTGGGGAAACCGCGTTGGTTTCTACTAGACACTCTTGCTTTAGCTTGGGTGTGAGTAAGTGCATGTGCACGCATATGACTTACATGCTTAATTATATGGGGTGAGTTTTTTTTTCCAACCGGGCTTCCCGCCCCTTCCCATTTTATTAAAACGGAAAGACCACCACAATTGTCTTACAACCAGCAGGAGTTCAGGGAAAAAGGAAGCAAAGGGGTAAGGAAAACGAGTTGGGGCAGTATCAGGAAACCCATTGCGAATGATCACCATCGATCACCTGCTATGGGGCGAAAACCTGATACCACCATCTAACCTAACCAGAAGTACAAGTATCAAACCTGATATTATATGGGGTGAGTTAGATAGTCGATCCATTGACTTAGTCTCGGTGTTCTGTATTCCGGTTAGTTGGGCTGACTGATTGATCACCCTTAGCAAAGAAAAATCACTTGTTATTTGTTTAGCATCTCGTTATCTAGCTGATTGAGTATTTGGGTACTACGACTAATTGCTGATCAGTTTGTGTATTTTGTTGTCTCATATACACAAATGATTAGCACAGATAGTTCTTATCCCAACATCAAGACGAATAGATTTATATATTTTATGGTTAACGCTAGTTAATCGATAAGGGTGCTATGTAGGTAGAAAAAAAAACCCTTCACGTGAGGTGTTCTTGCTTGAATTTAGCAGATTTTGCTCCAGATTCCGCAATCTTCAAATGTAGTTGCAGCAGCGTCGTTCTGGTTTTATCTTTGATTCTATAAAAACTTTGATTCTCTCACTATAAGTCTACTGATTGGAGGTGTATCATTGACAAAGAGATTGTTTATAACTTGAACTACATGTTCTCCAACAATTATCCCATTATGCAATGGCAATTCATTATAGGCTGCATTGTGTGACTTCTAGCAGAAGTTGATGGGGATATATAATTCGGAGCTCTTTGACCAGAACATTTTATAGTACGATTAGACATGTTTTGATTAATATAGCCAGTACGCTTGTATGCCCATGTCTGCAACACTAATTAAACCACAACTAGTATTTTTTTTGACAATATTAAAATGTAGTTGGTATTTTTAGGCCGTGTTTAGTAGGATGTAATAGGAGATTGGGATTGGAGATGATTTGGTGAAACCCTTCTTTTCACCCAATCCTTTCAAATCATTAAAGATAATCTTTCATCTTAATCCACCGATATGATGGAGTGTTTCTAGTCTACACAAACGATGGGGATTGTGGAGATATTTTGGGATTATTACATCCAAAACTTTCATAGATTACGATCCCGTGAATTACGATATTGTGTGGAGAGAGCTTCTAGAACTTCCCCTAGTTTGTACACAGTGGCGGAGCTAGAGAAGTGGGGATCGGGGTGCACGTTGGTGCCAAAACTAACAAAATTCATTTTTTAGGGGTGGCACATGAGGTGAAAATTTGCTATTTTACACAGAAAATTAGATTTACCCGGTGTCCTGTGCACCCCCTTGGTTGCACTTGGATCCGCTAGTGTTTGTACATACAATCCCACCCGGCCAACACGATGAACATAGTGACGGGATCGGATAATAATTATCCGCCGACAATACCCAAGATAGAACCCCGGCCTTGGGATTGGTCTAAGAGCTAAAAAAAACACTGGATTCATGACTCATTACACTACACGTAAATCAATTCATATTGCTAGAACTACCCTGTGCATTCAGAAGATAGCTAAAAAGTAATTGTAATATGACAGCTTTTTTATTGCTGAAACTACAAATCCAACTGACAACCACCACGCATCTAGCGCTCAATCGAATGAGAATTATCTTAATTCTCATTCACACGACGTTATCAATTTCAGTTGCAAGTCAAGTTGTAACTCATGATTAGCATGAATCACGAAGCAAATCAAGACTTGCAACTCAGACGAATGAGAATTAACTTAGTTCTCATTCACATGACGTCATCAAATCCCAGTTGCATGTTGACTTGCAACTGATGCACGAATCACAAAGCAAATCAAATTATCCGAATCAGTTGCAAATCCACTTGCAAATGATGACATCATGCGATTGAGAACTAAGCTAATTCTCAATCGATTGAGAATTAGCAAAACCACATATTAAAGAGGAGAGAAATACACCTCGACATAATAGACCAGTACGTGGATAGAACACATGGGAGGTGAGTCCGGCAAACCAGGTGAGTCGGAGGCGGCGAGCCTTGTGTTTCGCATCGCGACTATGGGGCTGTCGCTGGCGTCGGCGATCATGACGGCGGCCTCGACGCCGTGTGTCCAGGGCGGCACCACCGTATCGTACACCGACTACAACTCCTTCAAGTAAAGTCACTATCTATTCCTATGCTTCTCCATGGACCGTGCATATGGCATGGTCGAGTCAATGTAGGTTTCTTGATGCAGGTACTCGGCGCTGGCCGACCTGCTCTCTGCGGTGCTGCAGGGCGTGGCGATCTACCTGGAGGTGGTGAAGAAAGAGAAGGCGGCCAAGGCGGTGGAGCTCATCGACAAGATCCTGCAGGCGCTGACGTCCACGTCGGCGGCGCTGCTCTTCCCCGTCGACGATATCACCTCCTGCGGCGTGGGGCGCCAGCGCAGCAGCAGCCGCCTCTGCGCCCAAGCCGGCAGGTTCTGCGGGCAGATACGAGTGTCGTCGGCCTTCTCCATCGCCGCCGCCGCTTCCGTCTCCGTCTCCGTCTATGCCAGGCACGTCCCCCTAAGTGTCACGCTTACGCCAAAGGACCCGCGCCCAGTCGTGGAAATTCAAACGCGCGATGAATCGAAACCGAAGCATACGCCAACGGCTCCGCCCCGGCCTACTACTGGAACCCAGTGTAAAGGAAAAGTCGAGCTCTGCACACAACGTACAGCGACAGAGCCGCCGCCGGGGATGCCGCGGCCATCCTGTGCACACGGCTGCCAGAACCACGCAACGACGGAGCCGCCGCCTGAGATGCCGCGGCCATGCTGTGCACACGGCTGCCAGAACCACGGTGGAGCTGTGAACACGGCCGGGCTCGCTGAGCCAGAGCGAGAGCCATGTATACAAGTTCAAGTACATGGAAGCGTTCCTGCTGGGCAAACAACCCAGCCGCATGAAATCCATTCATGTGAGCCGCAAAGGCTAAGGTTTTACAGATCATCTTGATGTGCGAGTAAGGGATATCGAATCTGCTTTATCTCTAACTGGATGTACGCAGAAGGGTCTACCTTAAGGCTATTGTGTATTAATTGGTTGGCCACTATCTTGTTAGCTGGAGGATCCACATCAGATGCGGAAATGCGGAATACATGAATGCCTGCAGTATTATGTGAGTTAATTTGCTTGAGGATAATGTTGACGGAACTACACTTATTGTGAGGGGAAATCACAAGAAAAAGAGCAACATGCGCTTCCAGTTCCAGGTCGGCAAGTGTCGCATTATCTCCTTGCAAGTGTCAGCCTCCTCTGCATGTTCGCTAAGTGTTGTAAGGAGAATAAAAACAGGATAAAAATGAGTGAAACATACACCGGAGTGTCAGAGTGTGGGAAATGTAGTTTTTTTTCTTTTCCAAAACCAAAATTTCAAAATAAAATGACTTTTAAACCGTTCATCCGAGTTACCAACGGTTTTCACTCTTGAGCTCCTGGGATGTGCCAAGCACCAAGGTACTCTGGGTCTGGGAGCACTGATCGGAGCAGACTGGGTACATAGTCAAGCACTCGATCAAGCCCTGTCCAGATGTTTTTGGATTTCTTAGTGTGACGGGTGGGGAGACGGATATGATTTCGAGATACTTGGGAGCCCCGATCTGAGCAGACCGGGCCACGGTCTAAGCCTTGTCTTTTTTTTAGAAAAGGGGTGTCCCGACCTCTGCATCGAGTGATGCACACAGCCATTTTATTACCAAATCCAAATCCACAATTATTCAAGTTTTACATCTCACAAATCACCTAGATAATGAGACGAAGCTCAACCGACCACAGTAACAAAATAAACTGACTACGAAAGTCGACTAATATGCTGCCACGTATGCCGGGAGAAAAAAATCCTGTGCCACCAACAGGAGTCTTGAGCATCCAGCAATCATAAGTTCCTGCTAGTCCGAAGGAAGCAGGAATTCCCATAGCTAGATCCAATGCGTCGCCATATGATAAAATGGGGGGAGAATTTCACTTCCCGGCCTCTGCACCAACTAGGGATGCACACAACCTTTTTAGCATGAGTATCAGGATTTTTATCTTGGTTAATAACCAAGCCTGATCCTCAGGATAAATTGCATGAGCATCAGGAAGGCCTGGTCCTCAAGTATAAATAGGAAGCTAAATTCGCGTCCCTGAGGACTTGAACCTGGGGTCTAAGCCTTGTCTGGATGTTTTGGTTAGCACAATGTACGGCGAGATGGATATGATTCTCAAACGTTGATTAAGGGTGCACCAAAATATGTGACGACCGATCTGACAGCCGATCCGGTCCTGTTTGGATCACATATGAGAGTTGCAGCTCGTTGGTTCACTTGTTTTTCTCATCGATCGCTTATTTCCCTTTCAGATAGTACAATAGAATCCATTCAGATCAGGTCCGAGAGTTTTTTCTCGTAAGTTTGACATATCAATATATCATCATGATTCATGAACCAACATGCCTGATTTCAATTTAATAGTAAAGGTTACACTTTAGGCCACATTTGGAATGCCGTTTAGATTTTCGATCCGGAAATATTTCCAGCAACTTAGCCTAACTACTCCGTAATTTTAAAAGGACCCTGGCACGTCCGTATTTTGTCCATATCGTTTCCATTAGAAAACGACCATCCAATCGGGCCCTTAGTGGATGTTGGCCCTGTAAATAGTGTAGGGTAGGGTTATCGTGTCGTTTGTTGTACCGCTGTTCTTTCTGTTGTAGACGATGCACGGGGGTGTCAATTGTGAATCTTCAATCTAAAAGTTTGTTAAATCTTGTGAGTATGTTATTGTGATTTTTTCTATGCTACATGTTGTAATAGCTGCTTGAAAAAAAAACACGTATATATTAGCGTTATCATGGTGATGGTTGATTTTTGGCCGGAGGGGAATAATTTGGGTGGGGTCTTTGAAAATGAGTGAGGTGAATCCACTTTGGTATATGCGCTGCCTTTTGTTAAATCTAGATAGCGATCCACCTCCAGCGGCAGAGCTGACATCTATGTGTAAGCTAGCTGCTAGTTGCCTGCTGCCACTTTGTGAAAAAGATGAATAGAAAGGTTGCTTTCCTTCATCCTTCCTAGCTTACGTGATGATTGCAAGAGCTTCCCTGATTTCCCAGCTCAAGTGAAGTGCTTGTCTGATCTTAGCTGCTAATCGACCAACCATGGATGTACACATCTTCCATTGGAATCTTGGGATCACCATCAGGGCATGCAGGCAGGTGCCTTTCTTCTCTTGTCTTGAGAAAAAGAAGAAAGGAGAATGGAAGATGCAGTAGCAAGAAAGCAACCACTCTGCACTCCATTACCATGAAATTGATCGCAAAGTCTCAAAGTTTCTCAGTGGTTATATCAACTGACTACTATCACCAGAGAAAATGTGATATATATACATTGATTAACACCACTCACAACCTTATCTCAGCTCATTACACAACCTCTCCTCTCCCAACTCTGCTCCTATCTTCTCTTCTCCTGTGCTCTGCCCGCACCACGGCACCAGCACTCGGTCGATCTGCATGTCTCTCATCACCGACAATCCCGAGGACTCGGCGAGGCACTGCGCCGCCAAGCACAACCACCGGCGCCGGCGGCTGCTGATTGCGGCGTCGTCGGCAGCGACGTCCCTGATAGCTTTGGCAATCATACTGTCGCTCACCCTCCGCCCTTCCGCTCCGCGCTTCACGCTGCTAGCCGCCACCGCCTCCATCGACGACTACTCCAACGCCACCACCACCGGAGGCATCGCGCGGGTGCGGTTCGACGCCGCCTTCATGGCGCACAACCCCAACGCGCGCGCCGCCGCGCTCTACGACCGCCTCCAGGCGCGCGCCTCCTATGGCGCTGGCGTGCAGCTCGCAGCGGGGCCTCTGCCGCCGTTCGAGCAGGCGCAGGGAGACGTCGTGCTCACCACTTCGCTGGCCTCCTCGTCGTCTGCGGCGCCGGGGACAGGAGTGGCGACGGAGACGGAGGCATCGGAGGGCGGGCGGCCGACGACCACGCTGCTGAGGGTGCGCGTGGAGGGGCAGCTCCGGTGGAAGGTGGCTTCGTGGGTGTCCGGCAGGCACGCCCTCGCCGCGGAGTGCGTCGCCGTGGTGGTGCTCCAGTCCAGCAGGGCCGTCGTCGTGCAGGGATCCCAGTGCGCCACCACGCTGCAGTGAATATATACTTCGTTCTGCATGCACATATCTAGTAGGAGACTAGGAGTACATGTGCATCAATTTGTTACGTACTGCTTAGTTAAATAGCGTCTGCTTAATAATGCTATAAGTATGTTATTGCACTTATAATTAGGGCAGATGCCTGCTTCTCGTTTATAAATGAATATCATGAGATAGCCCTATAACTGAATTGCACTTAAAATGGTTGAAAAAGACTTTTTCCTTCTCTGGTGAAAAGGCTGATTATGGTGCACTTAGAAGAGAAGCCAGTCTTCTCTCTCCCACACATCGACAAAAAATCATGTCTACTATGAAGTGAAGGTTGGTGTCACGCCATTTACTGCGAGTGCCTTTAGAATTTATTTTCCCTTCCACAAAATGTCTGGCCCGATTATTTGTCGTCTCGCGTAGGTGGGTTCATCCATCACAATAAAATATAGATTAATTATAACAATTTTGCGTTCAATACATTTGACAGAGTTTGGTGCTAAAACGTTATATATCCGTTCTAGGTTGGAGAGAGCATCAAAGAAACCAGCACTTTCACAATTAGATGGGAGAACACAATACAGAGCGTTTATGAGACTAGTAGACGTGCACGCGCACGCGCGTCTCAACTAATCAATCTATACAAAAATAATCACATAATATATCCAAGAGCTCTATTCAATAAATTGATGATCGCGCAATCTTCACCGATTTTGCTGCACCACAGTATATCAAGATCTCTCTTCCCATGTTTTAGGGGAAAAAAACAGTACTGAGCAGGCTGACTCTATTAAATGCAACCTAGCCAATGTCTCACGCACAAAACAATAAAAAGATAAAATGGGTTTATATGATAGAAAAACTTGCGTTCAATACATTTGACAGAGTTTGGTGCTAAAACGTTATATATCCGTTCTAGGTTGGAGAGAGCATCAAAGAAACCAGCACTTTCACAATTAGATGGTAGAACACAATACAGAGCGTTTATGAGAAAACTAGGCCAAAAACCGTTCCCATCGCAATTCCTTTTTCTTTTTTCTTTTCCGATAAAGGGATTTTTAAACATCGCAATTCCTTAGAGGACAGTTGCACGGACAACAGGGCAGACCACCTAGCAATCTATTCCCGGAGTGCCATCCAAACAAGCAAACAAGTCACTAACGCAATGTAACTTACTGAGGGAGCCGACATCGTCATCACTAGCCTTACCTAGCCTTGTCCACCAAACACGATTGCCACGATCTTCAGGAAACACCTCCAAGGAGCAAAACCCACAATTAAATACTATGGGGGGAGATCCCACACCCACAGCTACCGCCAGGGCCGGTCCTGACATTTTGGGGCCCCGGTGCGAGATATTAAAGCGGGGCTTTTGTTCAGATGTAAAATCGATTTTTTTTTAAATACATCGAATGATACAATCAAACTGAACAAAAAAAGAACTATAGCTTGGCGGGCAAAGGTGTTGGGCCGAAGCTCGCCCTCGAGGTCAGACTGGCACACCGACGGACGCTGCACACCGTCAACACGGGCAAAGTCGTCGGGCCAAACTCACCCTATCGTCGAGACCGGCACACCAACACACACTGCACACCGCCGAGACCCGCCCAACGGCAGCGGAGACAGCCACCAGGGAAACACCTCCACGCTGAGGCACACCAAGGAGGTCCAAACAGGAAACGCCGAGAGAGCAGTTCAAGCAACAAGCTTTGTCGGAGGAAGCACGCCGAAGAAGACTCCGCCACCCACCCTCCAGAGAGCTAACCACCGCGAGCTCCAAGACGGCGTCTTCAAGAAGATCACGACGTAGAACGCCGTCACCGCCCGATCCGAAGATCTTGGGAACAGACAAATTTCTCGCCATGTTAATTGCTTTAGAACGGAAGAAAAATGCAAATGGTCATTGGGGCACGATTTTCCACACAAAAATGAGTTTGATCTATAACGATCGGATGACCGTGAAACTGTTGGATTTGTTTGTCGCTGCACCCCTGCATCCGGCACCGTTCACCTAAAAGAAGGCCCAGGGGTTCACTATTCTTTGTTTAGCAATGAGCAAGGCCGTGTACAGCCCAGGAGTATTTGCTAGATACATCTTGGACTATGCACTGTCTAATTCATTCTTACAGTACTTTACGACGCAAATACACCTAGGCTGGGGCCCTTCGCATCCGGGGGCCCTGTGCGTATGCACCGGCCGCACCTGCTCAGGGCCGGGGCTGGCTACCGCGAGTTGCCAAGGATCCGACATAGTGGAGAGGAGGAACTCTTCGACGGGTGGTTAGGAAGCAAGGATGGCTTTTAAGGGGATTGATCAAATGGCGTTGTGCCTGAGATCTTCAAGAAATAACTTATCAATTATATTTATAGCTCAATTGTTGAAGTACAAAACCACCCAAAAATATAAGACTAAACTGCCATTGATATTAATTTACGGGTTGATATCTTGGTCAGGGTTGCTGGTGTCGAGGTAGTCCCATGAGATACCACATGTTGGGTGAGGTTAGAATGATGGAGACGAGTCGAGAAAGTGCTCGCGGATGTTGTTGCCAGGGTCAATGCAGTTCGCGAGCCGTCGAGAACAAGGGTGCGACCCTAGCTAGTTTTGCTAGAACCAGGAGCACATTAGGAGGAAGTTTGCAATAATCGAGTACACAAAGATGATAGTTGGCGACTCGGTCTTTGCAGATGTAGAGGAGGTAGTCGATGCCAAGGAAGACATTATCGAGGCCGATGAAGACAAGGTGGTGATCCGAGCCTGCCAAACCCGAAGAAGCGTCAGAGACAAAGGCATGTACCGGTGTTGCCAGCACCAGGCGTGCGAGAACATGGAACACCACGTAGTCATCGTGGATGAAGACGTAGAAACCAGTGAAACCAACTGCGACATGGAGTGCCCATGCTATATGCCTAGAGGCTAGAGAAGTGCGGCAGCAATACTCGAAGTTGGTGAGGAAGAATCCGACAGTGAAGATGACCACGAGAGGCCGTAGCATTTATAAAGTAGTACTTGTGAGGTTGGGACACTGGGGCAGCTTGCCGAGTGAGGACGGAGTCGGTAGTGACAGCCTATTGAGAGGTGCAAGAGCTTGCGAGAGGCTGTCGCTAGAAGGGAGGTAGGCTTGAGCACAGATTCGGGAAGGCCTGGCTACAATACTGGTGGCGTGCCTGACAACCAAGCTGGAGTGATGACCTTCGTTCGGTCGCCATAGTGCGCATGGTTTTCGTTGCCATCACCTAACATCTCGAAAGCATCTATGGTTTCTGAATGTTCTGAATCAATTGTTTCAGAATCAAGTGATCCATTACAATCGCCTCCATCATCAACCATGTCAACATTATCTCCGTTTTCTGAATTGATGAATGAAGAAACAATTTCAACACAAGATGATAAGCAACAAGTTCTAGCAGATGATGATAAGAAACCGATGAAGCTAATCCATTGCCATCGCCTCCATCACCAACCATGTCGACATTATCGCCGTTTTCTGAATTGAAGAATGAAGACACAATTTCAACATAAGATGATAAGCAACAAGTTCTAGCGGATGATGACACTACAAGAATCCCTCTACTCTGTGACGGATTTGTCACCACGGTTCTCCTGTCCGTGGCAGATCTCAACTATTTTTTACGCCCTCGGTATTTTTCGTCACGGATCCATGGGCGGAGCATAATTATGAATCAGATGTTAAACTTTATTGCCTTTTGGGCATACATCCAACATAAGCAATTTCAACAGATGGTGATAAGCAACCAAATGAAGATTAATTGATGATAAATGATGTAATATATGATTTTCTCCCTCAAGTTAAAAACGTGACTTTTATTCCTATGCTTCTCATTATAGCTAAATAAATAAATTGGAATATAACGCATATCCTTACTTTATTATTATTTCTTTTTGCAGATTATCCATTAACCGACCAAGATGAATGTGCTCACTGTGTTATACTATACTCTTCGGAAGAAGATATATTGGTGCAAATAGATGACATCTGTCCAACAACGTTCTTTAGCGTGCCTGCTAGATAAAGGGGAATGGCTAGATGATGAAGTAAGTAACCCTTACTAACAATGAAATAGTTTTTCTACAATTAATAATATGATTATTGATACCCATTATTAATGGTTTTCTTTATCTTTAAAGGTAATCGACACATATATATATGCTGTATGAAGGACCAACTACATGCACAAAATCAAAATGATGCTAAAGTATATTTCGAAAACCCTCTTGTTACCAGACTGTTAAAACATGATGGTGAAATTGGAATAGATGGACGTACCGGTATGAAGAATGTTGTCAAGAAATATCTGAACCATGACATGGTAACATTGATACCATTGGTTTAATAAATTTTAGTTGAAATTTACATGTCTTCAAGTAACTCATTGTCTTGATTATAGATTCATCTTCCAATTAATATGAAGGATTCACATTGGTATCTAGTTTGCATCAATGTTGAAAAGCACGAGATGTATACTAAGCTTTTATACTTTTTACACTGTATCATACCACTGTATTATGAAATATATATTGTACATTAGTTAGTTGGCTTATTAACAGCATAATAATTTTGCTAAATATTGATTATCATGTTCTTTGTCGTATACTTATAATGTATATCGCTGAGACTATAAGTGAGTTCGGAGTTTTTTCCCTTACTGATACATTTCCCTTAACAACATAGTGAAATTGAACACCTTAATTTGGAAAAAGAGTCGGAAAACACACACCTTTTTAAATTATTGTTTTTAAGTTGTTGAATTATATCTTGTAAAATCTATATTTTGTGTGAATGCTATTCTCTATTAAATATTATTAAATAAGGTGATTCCAAAGCATACATCCTACAATATATCTTAATATAGGCTTTAGTGTATGATTAGATAAACAAATTTATAGAAATCTCTAGAGTATAAGTTGAACCGTTTTCATTGATGCGTCGTGGAAATTTCTCCTTCTGGGAGCTTAGTGGCATCCAAAAACTTCCGCGGAGACACATGAAATATGGTTGCAACCGTATAGAGATGACCCGACCCGACTCGAAAGAGATGAATGCAGAACAAGCAAGATAAAGGAAAAGCCCAAAACAAAGTAAAGTCTCCACTCGATGTGTTAGAAAGAGAAAAAGTCATATAATTGTATTATGGAAAGGCATAACTAGTTCCTACTCCAGGCAGCCCCGACGACAATAAGGATATTATGGAAAAAAGCCCCGAAGGGCGTCAGGCTTGCTTGTTGTCCAGTAATCGACTACGATCGAGAGTCATGTTTATATTTTTTCATAGGTTGCTTTTTGTATCAACCTTATAAGACCATAGAGATGTAACAATGATAATACTTGATACTTGAGTCTCTTTTTAATAATTATGTATGTGTATCTATTGATGCAAAGGCTAGAATTTTGCCACTTAAATAAATCAAACTCCTTGCGCCTCTAACTCACACACTGATCCTCGAGGACTTCTTCGGCAATGGCCTGGCCGATTGTTATCCTGGTGAAGTTTGGTGGAGTAAGCATTAAAAAAAAAGTTTGATGGAGTGTATGGATTTGTGTGGCGCTCTTAAACAGCACACCGGTGGATCCTGGTAGTCATGACTGAAGTGGTATTTTTTTCTTCACCTTAACTCGTCGAGCCCGAACAGATCCAACGGTCGTGGTCACGTAACCGGGCACTCCTTCCTCCCGCCGGACACATATCACTCACCAGAAATAAAAAAGTACCTGATAATAAAACTAGTGGTGGTGGGATGATCTTGCCGTTTTTTTTTGTTTTGATAAAGGGCTTTTATTACTTAAAAGGCTTAAGCATTACACCCGGCCTCTGCATAGCTAAGATGCACACAACCACCAGTTCACCATCAATCCAGTCGGTTACCAGAAAGTAAAAAAAGGCGAATTACATATCAAAATGAGAAATTGTAGATTCGCCTAAGATGCTGGTAGGTCTATCCGGAGTCTATGTTGCCACCCATGCCGGAAAAATAACTCCCTGGCCGCAGCCTCCAGTCTCGACACCACCTCCAAAAACAAGTCTCGGTGCTCCACACGCTGCAGGGATGACCATGCTCGTAACGTCGCTGTGCACCGGTAAATAACCTGCATAAGAGAAGCATTTTTATCATTAAAAACCTTGTCATTTCTACATAGCCACAGCGACCAAATAACTGCAATCGCTCCCACCCTACTGAATAGTTTGAACCTAGGATCCACTCCATTTAACCAGTTGCCAAAAATGTTAGCAACAGAATTAGGTGGATGTAAGGTAGAACCTATCTGGATGGCTGACCATATATACCTAGCGAACTCGCACTGAAAAAAGAAGTGTGTGATGGTCTCGTCGTGGTGAGAGAAAACACACTTTTTACTTCCGTGCCAATTGCGTTTGGCAAGGTTATCTTTGGTAAGAATTACTCCTCGACGTAGATACCACGCAAACACTTTAGTTTTTAGTGGTATCTTCATCTTCCAAAGTTTGTTGTTATTTGAACTATCGACTGGAATTTCGGGTAGAATTAATGCTCTATACATAGAATCAACCGAGAATTTACCATTCTTCGTGAGATTCCATTGAAATTTATCAGGACCTTCCGTTAGTTGGATTGAATCCAAACGGATGAGCAGAGCATTCCAAGATGCTTATCTTGTTCCTAGTAAACTTCTTCTGAATGAAACATCTGGTGGGAAAGTACCCAGCACCTTCGCGATCGTGTCGCTCTTGTTTCGTACAATAGAATATAGAGCCGGATATTGTTCTTTGAGGGTAGATTGGCCTAGCCAAATATCTTCCCAGAAACGAATTTCCGATCCATCCCTTATTGAAAAAGATCCATGTGGAAAAAAGAACTTCTTTGTAGCCATGAGGCCTGCCCAGAAGTGTGAATCACCAGGTTTCCAAAGAATCTGGGACACAGATTGATCTCCAACATATTTTTTTTATCTTCTTTCCGCGGTAGTGATCATCTGGTCAATCTTGATGCTCAGCGACCGACTATGTTTGCGTGAGCGGCGAATTGAAGAGTTGCATCTTCTGTTTGAAACAGAGTATCAATATCAGCGGGAGTTCATATGATGATTGATTATTGTGGAGAGGAGGTAGTTTCAAAAAAAAAAAAAAAATTGTGGAGAGGAGGATAATTTGGGTGGGGTTATGAGAATGGATGAAGTAGTGGACGTACTTGAATGTTCGGAATCCACTTTGGGATATGCGCTGCCATTTTCTTGTTGATTGCGATCTCACATTTCACATCCAGAACAATAAGAATAAGCCGGCAAACCCAGCTGCTACTTGATCCATCCATGATCCATCTATGTGTAAGCTAGCTACTAGTTGACTGCTTTCTGTGAAAAAGAAGAGCATGGAAAGGGGCAAAGGCTACTTTCACATATCTCTATTTCCTTGGATCCTCCGCTTACTGCTAGCTTATGTGATGATTGCATGCTTCCTTAATTACCCAGCCCAAGTGAAGCCAAGCGATGTCTGATCTTGTTAGCTGCTAATTGACCAACCAAGGAATCATGTATGTAGTATGTACACATCTCCGTCCGTTGACAGCTAACTTTAGCATCTTGCGATGTATCCACTGCCAGCCATCACTCACTATCATAGCATGGTCAGGGGAAATGCATATGCATCCATGATGTGGTTTCCCATCGAGAAGGCTCGGCCTCCCCGTCGGCGTGCTACAGTAACGAATCAATGCATCTACCTGAACAAACTGAGCTCTCTGAATCAGTGCATAACATACTAAGCTCTCTAGTACGGTGCATCTACCTCGGAAGACTGAGCTCTCTGAGATAGTGCATCTACCTGAACATACTAAGCTATCTGAGAGACTGAAACTGAGTCACAGCGCATGTACATGAAAATTCCAGCTCAGTGCATCTCCGAGAAAAGCGTGCGCGATATACATGGCACAACAACCGGAGGTCTCCGGATCAGTGCAACTACTAGAACATACTAAGCTATCTGAGAAACATACCGAGCTCCAGTGCATGGAGAATGTGCGTCTTGGCCGGGTGGGAAAAATTTGAGTTCCCATCAGCGTCCTCGATGACCTTAATTTGATTCTTGCGGAGGCGACCAGAAGCGCACATGTGAAAGTAGCGAGAGTTTTCATCTCCAAGAACGTAGTGCCGAATTTTTGCACGCTGTTTCCAATAGGTGGCTTTCTGATCGTTCAGGGTGCTAATAGAATATTTTGCTGCACGACGCAGGTCAGATTCCATCTGGGAGAGGCGCCTCAGGCCCTCAGCTCCTCAAGCTTGTCGAACAGGGAAATGACAGTGCGACAGTTTAGAAGGTAAACCGAAGGGAGGCGTCGCGACTTAGCCCAGTGGCGAGAGGCCGCACGGACACGCTTGAGGCGAAGACACAACTGGCCAACAGAAGGCACATGGGAGTGGGAAGGGCCTACACTTAACCAATTTGAGATCGGAGCAGCAAAAGCATGATTAGGGAGCCAAGCATTTTCAAGCCGAAAAACCGTGCTACAAGGCGCGTTGGAAGGAGAAAATTCCTTATATGACATTTCCTTAAAATTATGTTCCTTATTTGACACCGGTGAAAATTTTCTTCCCTATATGGCCTCTCCCTAAATTTCTTTCCCTATATGACACTCTAGTGCATTTTGTTCACCAAAGAGGCATAAAAAGACCTTTTTACCCCTGGTGCATAATGTGACCAAAATTCTGTACGGGACAATAGCTGCAGTAATATTAGATATTTGGTAGGCATAGTTAACCATTGGATCATTAAAAAAAGGTTATTAAAATAGATATTTGGTAGGCATAGCTAATCATCGGTCAGTTATGCCTACCAAATATCTAATATTACTGCAGCTATTGTCTCGTACATAATTTTGGTCACATAATGCACAAGGAGTAAAAAGGTCTTTTTATGCCTCTTTGATGAACAAAATGCATTAGAGTGTCATATAGGGAAAGAAATTTTGGGGAGAGGACATGGAAGAAAAATTTCACTTGCTGTGTCAAATAAGGAACAATTTTCTCGTTTGGAAGATGCTTGGATGAGAAGGGGAACATGGTCGGAAGTGGGGCGAAAGGAAGAAGAAAGAGTCCAAAACTCCAGTCTTGGTTAACAAAACAGCGGTCTAGCCTGGCAAGGATGGGAGGATCCTGAAGATTTGACCAAGTGAACTGTGTGTGGAGCAACGGGATTTCGAGCAACCCTAAGTTGTTGACAAAATCGTTAAACAAGGAAGCGTCCTGGGAGTTGAAATTGGAGTTGGAGCGCTCCCGAGGGTGCCTTTCCTCAAACATCAGAATGCAGTCCAACTATCCCGCCGTGCTGCTGCTACTGTTCGTGTCTCTGCTTGGTGCCACCGGCGCCTCGCGTGCGCAGCCGCCGGACGGGAGCTGTGCGCCGTGTTAGCACTAATCTTGACGTGCGTGGTT
This sequence comes from Poa pratensis, assembly GCA_947311845.1. Lineage (NCBI taxonomy): Eukaryota > Viridiplantae > Streptophyta > Magnoliopsida > Poales > Poaceae > Poa > Poa pratensis. Next base: position 50,584,173 of record CAMZMU010000057.1, on the reverse strand, counting down.
CGGTTGGCAGCCGAGTCTTGCGGCCGTGGAGTGCGTTGGAGTTGGCCGAGTCGTGCGTGGCTGTTGAGAGAAAGGTGCTCACGGGTGCATGTACTTAGTGGTTAGTTAGGCATGGGTTAGTGGCCGGAGTGGCCGGCTAGCTAGTGCGTGCGTGAGCCTATTTAAAAAGCCTACGAGCTCGTGTGTGGTGCAAGCCTGAGAAGAGAAAATGTAGTCTCCTGTGTTAGGTGTGTATGTTCGGGGTAGAGTGCTTGTACTGGTGTGTGTCCAGAAATACAGAAAATAGGGCGTCTGTGCGCCGAGGCGTAAGTGCGCCGGAAAAATCAGCCTAGCACTTCTTCTTCTACCTCCGTTCGTGAGTGAGCTGAGTGAGAGAGGTAGCTAGGGCCCTGTGTGGCAACAACACGCCGGCGGCGTGCGGCAACCTGACCGTCACCTACCCGTTCTGGTTGCGCGGCCTCCACGCGCCCAGCTGCGGCTACCCGGCCTCTGGCGTGACGTGCAGCGACGACCCAACGGAGGCCACGCCAGCCAGCCTTGATGACTACCTCCGCTCCGCCTCCTCGACATCCGCTACGGCGACCACTCCATAGTGGCCTTCCACGCCAAACTCGTCTCCAGCGGCGCCGGCCCCTGCAGCGCCACGCGGTTCAACGTGTCTTCCAGCCTCACACTCTCGCCGCTCACCGTGAGCGCCGCCAACTGGGAGCTCTTCTTCTGTGCCAACGGCTCGCCCGGGGGCGCTGGCACTCGACTGCCTTGGCGGCGGCGTGTGGTCCGTGCACTCTGGCCGGAGGTACGACTCTGGAGACGGCGGTGGTCAGATGGAGGAGTCGACGGGGTGTAAGTGCTCGGCCGTGCCGGTGCTGCCCGGGTCGGAGCTGAGGACGGGGGATGACCACGCGCGCGGGGATTGTCACGCGCGGGTTCTTGCTGGAGTGGATGGTGCCGGGGGACTGCACGGCGTGCAACGCTACAGGCGGCCAGTGCCGGTACGACGCCGGCGCGAACGCGTTCGGGTGCCTTTGCCCCGGCGGCCGACTGCAGCCGGCGACGTGCGGTGAGTTTCTCGTAGACATCTCACTTCTGGCACTCCGTATAGATTTTTTAACACTGTTCTGCTGTAACTACATTCACCATGCCTCAACAAGTCCAGTCCTCCAACCTCCATCTCACATCTCCATCTATTTGTCTTTGTACACCCGATTCATTAAGCTTCTGATGTTCCCAACCAGCTTGCTGTTCCAGATTTCTTGCCTTCGAATTCACATACTACCTGTTAAACTCACAAGATTAATTTGACAACTAAACTGCTAGTCAAAAACATGAAGTACGCGTAATGGACCCGAAACGAGCACTTCAATAAAAAAAAAAATCCAGTAGTACTACGCCCTCGCACGGGAGTCCAGATCATGGATATCTTCTACGGCAACAGCGACTTGCTTGCTCCAAACATAACAATAGCCAATAAGAGTAAGCATCGCACCAACTAAACATGGATCAATCATCTCTAGTCGGTGTGGAAAAGTTATAGCGGTTGGCAGAACTAGTCAAGGTCGTTGGCTAGTAGCCTAGTACCACTTGTATAATCTTCTCCCTGTTACCAGATCAGTCTCTACTCTCTATTCCTCGAAAGTCTGAGGAAGCACCAGTTCCATTGGTAAAGCAAAGTCAGTCAAACAAAAGCATACACCGTTGCCATTTCCCTTTCGCCATTACTCCTCCATCGCTTCTAGCTACATCCTGCTTCCATGACTCCATTGAATCGCCATTGATCGCTTAGGTGGCTAGCTAGATGCTTGCGTGCATGGCACCTCCTGCCGTGCTCATCCTCCAGCTCCTGGCCTCCTTGATCCTCCTCCTCCTCACTTGCAACCGCGCGAGCGCCGACTGCGAGCCAGTGACATGCGGGAATTTGACCATCAAGTACCCGTTCTGGCTCGGAGCGCCAAGCCAGTCCCAGCCAGAGCCCAACTGTGGCCACCCAGCGTTCGAGCTCTGGTGCACCGGCAGCTTCGCCTCTATGAGGGGCACCGCCATCCACGTGATACGCATCGACTATGCCGCCAGCAGCTTCGTGGCCACCCACACCAGGGTCGCCACGGGGGACGACGGCGTGTGCCGGACCGACCTCAACATATCGTCCAGCCTCGGCTTCAGCCTGCTCAGGATCAGCACCACCAACCGCGCCCTGTGCTTCCTCTACAACTGCAATGGAACTGAGCCGCGCGGGCGCGAGTATGTGAACGCCACCGGCGTACCCAGCTGTGGTAGGTCCATCTTCGCGTACCTCGGCGGGGCATACGACCAGGACACGCCTCCTTCGATCCCCGTGGGGGATTGCACATACGCATACATGCCCGTGCTTGGGTCAGAGGCGGCGACCATGACAGCAGCAAACTAGAGTCAACTCCTGAAGGGCGGGTTTGTCCTCGAGTGGTCAGGCACCAGCGTCGGGGACTGCTCCGCCTGCAGCGCGAGCGGCGGGCAGTGCCGGTACAGCAGCGAGTCCGGTGCGTTCGGGTGCCTCTGCCCGGTAGCAAGAAGAACGGGTCGCCTTGTACTGGTAAGCCTGCAAATTCATAGACTTGTAACACTCAAAATGGGACAACCTAGTTGAACACTCGATAATAATAGACCCAAAATGAGTGGTGCCGACTTAAGAAAAATCAGTAAACAAAATTACACACGTAGTGGTAAGCTCACTCATAAAACTGTCTTTCTTTCCAACAAACTTATTTATGGATTAAGAAGAGCAACTTCAGTGGGAAACTACAATAAGGTACTCCTTAGCTTAAGAAATCAGTCATCTTCTTTCTCTCCTCCTCATTCCTTCTCTTTACTTTCGATTGCTAAATTAAATTTCGTTGGGATAGCTTAACCACGACTACGGGTACTCATGGTTTGCAATACATCAACAATTTATCATGTAAAGAAACTCGAAATGCTGATTAAAAAAGGTAAAATCTTGAGAGAGATAAAATAGGACAGGAACACACCCATAGTGCTGCAGTTTGTGGAGCACACTCAGTGAATAGCAATTAATCCCTTTGGCTCTGCTGACCTATTTATTTTCTTTGAAAAATCATTACTCAGCCAGTTATTGCTCAAATAGTCGGTTGAACTATTTGTCTTTGTATACATCGTCCACACGTAATTCATCACCATATCACCGGACCTCCAGAAAACAAAAGCAACTGAGATGCATCGGTAGGGGACCTGACCCAGAGGGCAGACTGACCAGGTTGACACTTGCCGGCGAGATCCCGATTCAAAAGACTTTTAAGACTCAAGCAAGCGGGATTATCAATTGAAATCTTGAAATACATATAATGCAGTAGATCCGGATCATCTAAAATGATAAGTGAGATATGTGAAACCTGATATCGACGGTCAATGCTACAAAAGACACTCCGTTAAATCTCTGCACTCCACACAAAAATATGACCAGTCAAGCTTTTGAAGGCATTGGAAAATTCAAAAATCAAAAAGCATATGTTAGTGTGTGACACTAGTGTCCTTACATTTTTTCATTGCTTCATCCTCACACTAGTCTGAAATCAGAAGGACTGTTCATCACAATGAATATGATATACAGTCTGGGAAAATCTAACAGAGTACTTTTCCCATAATTATCTGGACATAAAACACACATGGGCCTATAAGTCATACTATCGTATCAGACCTGCACTTAAGCGACATAGTTCAGTAAAAATAAAGACAGACATGTAATCCAAGGTCCCCGCTATCTTGCGACGTATCTTTTATTTTGTATATATTTTTGGAAAATATTCGACATGCGAATATGGTATGTGTGTTTCTTTCTTTTGGAAAAACAACCAATATTGGACTACTCCACGGTATTTGTTTTTGAGTTTAATATGATGCGATATTCCAGGTAACAAGACGACTGGCAAGAAGATAATACTAATGGGTATGCACAACTTTTCATATATAGTAATAATTTAACGCTCAGTAGTCTATCATTAGCGAATTTGTAACATAATCCTAGTAGTAGAAATGTGTAATCTATAATCATTGGGCTTCGATCAACAAACTAAAATTTGGAACAAGCAAACTCTCAGCATGTGTATAATACAAGGCTCGTCACTACAGAGCAAATATGTATGGACTTTAGCTTGTTACCACTCCTGTTGGGTTGTACTATTTCAGAGAGAGAAATTTCAACTATTGATGGCCTAGAGATCTAAATGACCACATTATAAATTGTGATTTAGACAAGGAAATAACATCTTCTTCAATCACAGGTTCGACATTGGCAGCTACAGCCTTGCTCTTTACATGTATTTATGTGCTGATATGGCTTCAGAAGGGGAAAAGACTTTGGTTTCTCCTTTGCAAAAGGACTAGCAGCAGCACTGAAAGGAATTACGAGGCTATGATAGTATCGTATGGATCCCTAGCTCCAAAAAGGTACATGTACTCAAAGGTAATGAAGATAACATCTTCTCGCAGCGATCAACTTGGAAGAGGTGGTTATGGTGTGGTTTTCAAAGGAAGACTACATGATGGCCGTCTGGTTGCTGTGAAATTCTTGCATGACTGCAAAGGAAATGGTGACGAGTTTGTAAATGAGGTTATGAGCATTGGCAGGACCTCTCATGTTAATGTGGTTAGCTTATTTGGATTTTGCTTGGAGGGATCAAAACGAGCACTTATATACGAGTACATGTCTAACAGTTCCTTGGATAAGTACATTTACTCAGAGAACCCCAAAGAAATTTTGGGATGGGAGAGTCTCTACGCGATAGCAATCGGGATTGCTCGGGGCCTAGAATACCTGCACCATAGCTGTAATACATGGATTGTTCATTTTGATATCAAGCCTCAAAATATCCTTCTAGACAAGGATTTTAGCCCAAAGATTGCAGATTTTGGTCTAGCTAAACTGTGTCATACAAAGGAGAGCAAGCTATCAATGACTGGTGCTAGAGGAACGATTGGGTTCATTGCTCCGGAAGTTCACTCTCGAACCTTTGGAGTGGCTTCAACTAAGTCAGATGTTTATAGCTATGGAATGATGTTGTTGGAGATGGTTGGAGGTAGAAGAAACGTAAAATCAGTTGTTGAAAAATCCAGCGAGAAGTATTTTCCAGATTGGATTTACGACCACCTTGGGCAAGATGATGGACTACAAGCATGTGAAGTCACTGGCGAAATTGAGGAAACTGCGAGAAAGATGATCTTAATTGGCTTGTGGTGCATACAGGTATTACCCGTGTATCGCCCAACCATAACAAAAGTTCTAGAAATGTTCGAGAGAAGCTTAGATGATCTGGACATGCCGCCAAAGCAGAACTTTTGTGAGCTACTGTAAGATATTCCTACCATATGTTTCGTCCATCTATTTTTTTGTGATTTTTTTTTATTTTGCAATAACTTGACCTACCCGCTTATCTCTCATTCCAGTGAAAGTTCAGCCCACAATATGGATGTACAAAGTGCAAGTTCTACCAGTCTTGAGGAGATAAGCCTTGTGGATTCAAAACATCTTACAACCGCTAACTCCCTGAGCTGATAAGCCCTTGTGAGTCCAAGACACATACAATGATTTCCAACTCTTTGGGTCTGTTCGGTTTGATAACATGGTGGAATGGAATGGAACCATTCCATTCTATTAGAATGGAACCGTTCCATTCTTGTGTTCGGTTTCGACAAAAAACTATCATGGAACTGTTCCATTCTTGTGTTCGGTTTTGAAATACGGTGAGGATGGAATGGAATGGGTTGAGAATGAAATTATTCCTAATGTCGATTAATTATTTCTAAACTTGATTAATTATTCCTAAACTTGATTAATTATTCCTAAAATCGATTCCATTCCATTCCATTCCAGAACCGAACATAAGAATGGGGTCTAGGAATGGAACGGTTCCATTCCATTCCAGAACCGAACACAAGAACGGGATCTAGGAATGGAACGGTTCCACTTGGTCCGGCCGATTTGGCCGGACGAGTGTATTCCGCATCTTGAGAGAATATTTCATTCCTGAGAACCACCTCGTTTCATTCCATTCCAAAACCGAACACAAGAATGGGGTCTAGGAATGGAACGGTTCCATTCCGTTCCACTGCATTCTCAAACTGAACTGACCCAGAAGGTGACCTGCACTACAGTACATTCATAAAGCGCAAAGAAATTCGGCATTGTATCATACTCCGTAGAACATATTGCATGTATGCCTGACCTCCCTAGACTCAATAGCATCCGCATCCCAACATCCAAATGTTACCGACCATAAAAGTAATAATTCGGGTGCCTGGTGAGTTTTGTGTTCCAACTTCCAACTGGTAAAAGTAATTGGATCTAATGACAGAGACAGTCAACTACATTAATACCAAGACCTTGAAGACTAGTAGAAATTTCCTCTAATGCTAGAGGAGATTTAGGCTCTAATTAAGACAATAAGATTTCACAAGCTGGGTGCACAAAGTGTATTCCAAAGTGCATCCATGTAAACATTGTTAGATATATATGCAAGTCCTAGTGGGCAAAGTAATTGTGCAAGCTGAAGGTACATACTTACTTCGTCCTCCTCTGAACCTCCTTTTCGTCACGACCCAAGCAAGCAGCAATCCTCCCACCTCCATCGGCACACAGCCGCGCCGGCGACCTCCGCCGTGCTCAACGAGGGTTCCCGCCACTCCGTAGGAAACAATCACTCCCGGGACCCAGCACTAGCCACCCTAGCCGCCGCCGACGAGCGAGGCCGCGGGGCTGGATGGTAGCGATTGCTCGGCGATTCATCCCGTGGGCCGTGGCGGGAGACTGCAGCGGCGCCAGCAAGGAGACGAGCGCAGACTCGGTGTGAGATGGCGCGGGGAAGCGGGGCATTACCGGCCGGCAAGCGGCGGGCGTGACGCGAATCCACGCCGATCAACGTCAGCAGGCTTGGGGTACAGGCCTTCCCGGAGGCCCGAGTCAATGCAAGCCCAAAGAGTCTATAGAGATGGCTGTGTGCCTGTCATCCAGGCAGAAACCACTGGGCCAAGTTTGTTCTAACAGCCCAGTCATACCCATCACTTTCCTTTCCTTTCTTAAACAAAATACCCTTAGCTACTAGTACCTCTGGTTTCGGAATTAAATGTCGCAGGAAAGCTACTAGGCTACTACAAATTCTATACAACCTGGCGACAAACAATTCGGATCGGAGGGAGTATCACTCTATCAGCAGGCCGGCCGGTCCGATTGTTCTGTAATCTGTATATGAGCGATGGACGCATCAATCCTATGGACGCATACGCGGGTGGGCACACGCGAGAAAGAGATGTCGGAAGCAGCTTATGATCTGTCTCCTTTTTGCTTTTGCGAATCTTACCGAAGGCCGATCGATCCATTGTTTGCAAAAATGAAGAATTGAAATCGACCTTCGAATCCATCCATGCATGCCGACTAGACTCAATGAACATATGTAAGAATCCACGTGGATTTCCGTCCAGACGGCTGATCTCGCATCGCTTTCGCATCCCACTCCGTCCACGCGGCACAGTGCGTATGCGGTATGTATGTACTCTCTCCGTTTCAAAATATAAGATGTTTTAGTTCTTTTAGATTCACATGTATCTACATTTATCTAGATATATTTTATTGTGTATGTTCATTTTTATAGTGCTCATCTAGTCAACATATACAATAGTTAAAACATCTTATATTTAGCAACGGAGGGAGTAATTCTGAAGAAGAAAAAAAAGTAGGATGGCACTAGTATGTTTTGCTACCCCTAGCTATCCCAAAAACAAAACAATATTTTCTCAGATGAAAAGAAAACAATATTCTACGCACTATAAATAACAAACGCACCAACCAAGCGTGTGCGTACGCTTATAAAGAAAGCCTTAATTTTTCACAAAAACTCTTTATTTTGGCTAACAAACAAATGGACTGTAAAAAACCCAATGCCCTAAAGCAAATACTCCTCCGTTTCACAATATAATACTATGTTTTATGTGTTTCACATGTTGCTTATGGTTTGGACTAAAAAGAGTGTGTATATACACTAAAACATGTCTAGATACATATGTATATGTCTACATGTGAATGTGGAAAAAGTCTAAAACATATTATATTGTGGAACGGAGTAGATTGTAAACAGTTATGGCCTAGAAAATCAAAAGCCCATATGTTGTTCTCCCCCATATAGACCACCGAACTCGACCGAGCTCATTTTGATTACAACCATTTGGTTTGGTCACAAAGCCGCACGTTGGATTGGCCTGATCGGCAGTGAAAAAACAATTGGTCATAAAATTTATTACATCAGCTCTCATCTTTTGACCATTTCGTTTTGGTCTCAAAAAGTTTACCAATGAAAAATATGACCATTTAGTGACGAATATGGAGGATCAGAAATCAACACATCTCTTGTAGTGTAAAATGGTTAGAAAGATTAGTAAAAATGTAGATAAGAGTTGTAGTATGATACGTCTCAAACGTATCTATAATTTCTGATGTTCCATGTTGATATTATACCAATTGTTACATGTTTTATATACACTTCATAGCATTTTTATGCATTTTCTGGGACTAACCTATTAACAAGATGCCACAGTGCCAGTTATTGTTTTCTGCTGTTTTTGTATTCCAGAAAAGCTAGTCTGAAAATATTCTTGGAATTGGACGAAACTTGGACAGAACCTCCTATTTTTCCAACACGAAGACGGAGTTCAGTGGAGACACGGAGGGGAGCCACGTGGCGCCCACACCATGGGGCCGCGTGGGCCCACCCCAAACCGCGCCGTGGGGTGGTGTGGGGCCCTCGTGGCTCCGCAGCCGCCGCCCTTTCGCCTATTTATTCCTCCCGACGCGAAAACCCTAGATACCCGAGCCATTATCCACGAAAAGTTCCAGAGACGCCGCCGCCGTCAACCCTAGCTCGGGAGGGTTCAGAAACTCTTCCCGGCACCCTGCCGAAGAGGAGAATCATCACCGGAGGGCTCTACATCACCATGCCTGTCTCCGGAGTGATGCGTGAGTAGTTCATCCTTGGACTACGGGTCCATGACATTAGCTAGATGGTTGTCTCTTCACTTTATGCTATCATGTTTAGATCTTGTGAACTGCCTATCATGATCAAGATCATCTTATTGTAATGCTACATGTTGTGTTTGCTGGGATCCGATGAATATTGAATACTATGTCAAGTTGATTATCAATCTATCTTATATGTTATTTATGATCTTGCATGCTTTCCGTTACTAGTAGATGCTTTGGCCAAGTAGATGCTTGTAACTCCAAGAGTGAGTATTTGCTAGATAGTGGGTTCATGCCTCCGGTAATCTGGGAGAGTGACAATAACTTTTAAGATTGTGGATGTGCTGTTGCCACTAGGGATAAAATAACCGATGCTTAGCTTAAGGGTACGCTGTTAGGTCTAATGCATTTGTTTACTTTACGCACATTACGTAATGCAATTATCCGTTGCTTGCAACTTAATACCAACGAGGAACTCGGTATGACAATCTGGCCGTGGATTATTAGTCATAGATTTTGTTGGATAACGGTCTATATATTTTGTCGTAATGCCCACATGAATATCATAGTAATTATCATGTCATATATATGCATTGTTATGCGCTCAATATTTTGTCAATTGCCCAGCTGTAATTTGTTCACCCAGCATGTTAGTTATCTGTTATGGAGAGACACCACTAGTGAACTGTGTACCCCGGTCCATTCTTTTACACTGATAATACAACCAACTGCAAACACTGTTCATTTTCATTCACTGCAATTTACTACTATTTTCCACACCATACGTTTAATCCTTTGTTTTCAGCAATCCGGTGAGATTGACAACCTCACTCACTGTTTCGTTGGGGGCAAAGTAGTTTGATTGTGTTGTGTGCAGATTCCACGTTGGCGCCGGATTCCCTGGTATTGCGCCGTGCCATATTCCGCCACCAACAACCTTCAGAAGTGATTTCTTTCTCCTACTGGTTCAATTAAACATTGGTTTCATACTGAGGGAAACTGCTGCTACACTGCTTCATACCTTCCTCTTGGGTCTCCCAGCGAACATGTGATCCACGCAATCATAGTTGCATATACATTTTAGTTGCATTACTCTGAGGTGACAGAGATGCAACGGCTTCTACTTAATTTTTTCCTTAGATCGTGCTACAAGACAAGATAATTTCATACAATATCATAGAATACACGTATGATATAAATGAATACAAGTCAAATAAAAAGACGCGGCTAAACTGCTAGAAATACTCTCATACATGGTTTTCATTCTTCACAAGAATAAAGATAAAGGGAACTGCAGTGTGGAGTTAAGCAATGGTGAAAAAACATGTGCTTCTTGTGGTGGAAGTGTGGACTGTTGTCGCATCAGTCATCTGCGTGAGGTCTAGGAGCTCCGTGACGTCCACACCATGCACTCCCGCGGTGCCGCCCTCCTTGTCAGAAACGCTTCCACCGGGCGCAATCAAAATATCGCCACCACCACAAACCCCGCGATGCTGCAGCGGCGAATGGGGATCTCCTTCGTCTCCACCAATGGCAACGCCACCACGGGACTCCCTCATTCTGCCGCGGTAGTTAAAACGAATTATATAATTATATTAATATTTTATACCTTTTTACATTTTATCGTACTGCAATAGTGTTGAATATATTTTGTAAATTATTTAGTTGACCTCATTAACCACACAACATTTTTTCGAAATATTAAGTGTTTTATTCTTTGTGGTATAGTTAATGTATATGGCTGTGAGACTATAAGTGAGTTGCGCTCAACATTGTTTTTTTCTTTTCCTGGACATTGCCCTCAACAAGATAGTGAAATACAACACCTTAGATGTGTGAAAAAGAGAGAAGATGACGTCTCTTTGAATTAATCTTTATTTAAAATTGAATAGTTATATGGTGTACAATGCATATATATATGCTGTGTGAATATTCTCCTCTGTTTGAATCTTATTAAATATAGTGATTTCAGAGCATACGTACTCTTGACAAATATGTTAATAGAAGTTTTAGTGTATGGATATAGGTAAAAAAAATTATAGACACTTGTGGAGGAGGATAAGTCAACCGTTGTCATGGACTCCATAGGCCGAAGTGATCTCTCCTTTTGCAAGCCTCGACCGATTTTCACTAGCTAGTCACTATGCACGACAATGACACTAAGCTAGTGTTGTTAATAGGTCGACGCGCGCGTTTGCATCAGAAGACACACAAAACCATCGGACCGCAACTGGCGTACTATAGCACAATAACTAATCTGACCTGCAACATTGCCGCGCGCTACGACGATCGATGACATTGTTGTCGGTCGACGACCGATGGTGAGACGACGAGGGCATACATATGCATGATGCTGATGGTGACACGATCGAGCTTGCGAGCGAGGTCGATCGATCGGTTGCTGGAACCTGCGTGCGGCTAAACGGAAAGGTGCAGCGAAATCCCATGGGCGCGTCTGGTTTAATTTGGTCCCTCCTTCCAGTAGGTGATGAATTAAGCACGCGAATATGTGTTGCTCGCATCCTTCGCCTTTCGGCCCGGCCGGCGAGCACTTCCGGCGGATCTCCGTCGATCGACCCCACGCGTTGCAGCCGCCACGAGCTCCACAGTATCGTATCTACTACCAGGCCGGCCGGTACGGTTGTTCTGTAGTCTAGTCAGGAACTGACGAAACTGATCGATCTATCTCGGAAGCAGCTTATCTGTCTCCTTTGTTGATTTTGCGAATCTGACCGAAGTAGACTCCGTCGATCAGTCGAATCGTTTGGAAAAATGAAGAACTGAAAACGACCTTCGATTCCATCCATGCATGCATGCCGACTAGACTTGGGGAACATGCATAAGTATCCACGTGGATCCAGACTACAGCTGACCTGATTGCATCGCATTTCGCATCCCACTCCCTCGACGCGCCACAGTGTGGGTTCGCGTAATTCTGAAAAAATAAGTAGGATCACAGGAGTATGTTCTACTAATCCCTAGTTATCCTTGAAAAAAATGATAATATTATACACACTAAAAATACCAAGCGTATCAAACCAATAAAAGGAACATATTAATATCAAAAGTTTTTTTTTTTTTGCTTATTCACCTTGCTTAGGTGAAAAGGCTATTTTTTCATAAAGAGAATATATTAGTATCAAGACGATACCAATTACGTCACATTCTGCACTAACACGGTAACATTAGTTAGTCAACACATAAAAGATGCAAAGATCCAAATTTTACAAAAAGAAAAAGAAAAAAAGATCAACAAAACAACTGCAGTGAACATTAGCATCAAGCAAAAAAAATGAACGCAACAGTTTTTGTAAATCCTTATCTTTCGGCTAAAAAAAGATATGCCATTACAAAAACAACTCATGACAGTCAACTTTCCTATAAGGATTTCACGACCTGAATACAAATAAGCCAGAAATTGTAGAAGAGTAGGATCCGAAGCGGCGGCTGCCACAAGATTGGAATATCCCAAAGCATTCGCTTCTGTAAGAATTTGAACTAATTGTGCCACAGTTGAAACTTTATTTCCGATCCCAAAAGATAGCAACTCGAGAGTAACATGAGAGGTCCAAACAATCTACCAACGACCTCTTCAAGAAAGGAACAACACACGACACCGATCGATGGTACATCAAATTTTCCCAGGTTCTCCTGTTTTCCCTGCTCGATCTAGCTCTTCCCTGCTGTCGTGGTGGGAACACGCAGATGCCTAGGGGTAGGCTTATTCTGGGGCCGAACGGGTGCTTGTGGATTCGGGGAGGGATTGCGCGGTGGAACCGCACACGAAGAACACTGCAAACACAAAGATTTACCCTGCTTCGGGGCCCTCGTGAGGAGGTAAAACCCCTACTGCAGCACTATCCTATTTGGTGTATTTCCCTCTGTATATGCGGTGTGTACAAACGCTCCTCGAGCTGGATGCCTCTAAGTATGCCTCTAATCGCTGCTAATTAAGTTGCTAATCTCCAGAGAGGAGAGTTCCCGCGGGGGGAAATGAGCCCAGGGCCTCGTGCGCGGCTGCCCCCATCTCCTCCCCCTGGTGCTCTTTATATAGGGAGAGCCCAGGGGACATGCAGGGGACAAGGGGACAAACATCACTGTACACTGTACACTGTAGCAGAGGTGACTACTGGGGTCTTGTCACACTGTTCACGCGTCACTGTAGTTGTACTGTTGTCACATCCTGGACACTGCAGCCACGCTGGCTGTGTACTCTAGTCACATCAGGAGCACTGTAGCCATGCTGGCTGTGTCCTTTCCTTTGTCCACTTGTGCTTGTCTCCTGGAGATGACAGAGGAATCTTGTACTGGACGAGGTAGAGGTTGGGGACGCCGGTGCAGAGGTAGCAGCCGAGGTGAGCTGGAGTGCCGAGGCCTCCTGCCTCGACTAGAAGTACGCCTGGGGCTCGAGGTGATGCTGAAAGATGTGGCCTGGGCGTTGCTGGAGAATCCGGTCAGCCGAGTCCAGAAGCGACCCGAGGTATATTTAACTCGGTCCGCCCTGGAGTGTTGATTGATGGAGCAGCGTATCCCAGCCGAGACTGGCCATCCGGCCTGGCCCAGCCGAGGCAGGTAATTTGGTCCACCCGGGACAGGGAGCTTGGCCTGGCCCGAGACTGGAGGAGCTGGCCAGCCGAGTTAAGAGGCCTTGGCCCATCCGAGGCAAGCGCTGCCCCAAACCGAGTTGCAGATGATTCGGTCCAACCAAGGCAAGGGGAGCGGGCCGGCCCAGCCGGAGTACGGGATCATGGCCCAGCCGAGATAAGAAGCTGCTGGCCTGGCAAGGGCCCAACCCGAGGTGAGCATGCCCCGGTCAGCCAATCTCGGCCTGCTGGCCCATCCCTGGCCCATCCGAGGTAGAAGAGCTCGGTCCATCAGCAGGATCGACGTTGACTCGCTAGTGGAGCTCAGTTCTAACCGAGGTAAGGAGAAAATGACACAGCCGAGGTGAGGAAGGCTCTGCCCACCCGAGGTGTGGCCTGCTCCGGGGCTGGAGGATGCTGGCCCAACCGAGCTGCTGCTCACCCGGACTACTGAGAGAAGTGGAGGCTTGCTCCGGGATCTAGAGGTCGGGCCGCCCGCGAGCGACGGATACCTCGGCCTCGCCGAGGCTGGGTGCATCTCGGCCCAGCTGAGGCTGCTGGCCATCCGAGGCCTGTTATCTCGGCCCAGGATGTTTTTTCCTCCTTCTCTTTTATCTTTTACACGATTTATTCCTGTTTTACCTCTTCTACCGACACAACACCACATGACTTTGGGGTACCCGGGGTTACACCCCCGACATTAGTCCCCGAAGCTGGTGCGGTCCTACGACCTCGGATGGAGGGCCGTAGCAGGTTCAAAAATAAACAAGGCACCACCTCTAAATCCGACCTCCTGCGTGTATGGGCGCCATAGTAATTCGGTCGTCTTTGCCATGCCTTCCAGGCCAATTGTGACATCCGGTTGACCGAGCTCACCCGAATCAACAACGAGATGGACAGTTTGTACTGGAAATGTGCTGCCTGCATGGTCACCATTATACGTCGGTTCTTAGCCCTCCTGGCCTTTACCGAACTCGGATGCCGCCAGCGTCGGTTAACCCTCCTGGCTTTTACCGAAATGAAATGCCGCCAGCGTCGGTTAGCCCTCCTGGCTTTTACCGAATTGGGATGCCGCCAGCGTCGGTTAGCCCTCCTGGCTTTTACCGAATTGAGATGCCGCCAGCGTCGGTTAGACCGACATAAACCTGCAAGTATGTACCTCATATGTCTCGGTACCTCGGCCACTCTGGGCATAACTCACATATCTCGATACCTCGGCCACTCTGGGCATAACTCACATATCTCGATACCTCGGCCACTCTGGGCATAACTCACATATCTCGATACCTCGGCCACTCTGGGCATAACTCACATATCTCGATACCTCGGCCACTCTGGGCATAACTCATATGTCTCAGTATCTCGGATGTTCGGCAGCCACCCTGGGCGCTTACCACCATAGATGTCTCCAGCCACTGCTGGTTTGACATAAGCATGTCTCGAATGCCGGTTTTAGCCACTTCGGGCGTATACCGACATAGATGTCTCCAGCCACTGCTGGTTTAACATAAGCATGTCTCGAATGCCGGTTTTAGCCACCTCGGGCATATACCGACATAGATGTCTCCAGCCACTGCTGGTTTAACATAAGCATGTCTCGAATGCCGGTTTTAGCCACCTCGGGCGTATACCGACATAGATGTCTCCAGCCACTGCTGGTTTAACATATAACCTGCAAAAACATATCTCAAAGGTTGCCTCTGATCAACCAACATAGACAGTGATCTGGTACACAGGTAATGCCATGATACATTGGCAAACAGAATAAACGATGATTTGGGATATGAAATGATGCCGTGATATTGTGACAAACCCGAATAAACGGTGATTTGCGATATGAGATGATGCCGTGGTACTATGGCAAACCGAAACAAACGGCGATCTAGAGAATACCGATAATGCCAGGGTGCCTTGGGTAAACTGAGATAACCCACATAACCATGATGCCTCAGATTTCCATTATACCTCGGATTTCCACCACCTCGGAATTCCATTATAACTCGGAATTCCAATATACCTCGGATTACCAATATGACTCGGATTACCAATAGGACCCGGATTTCCAATATACCTCGGATTACCAATATGACCCAGATTTCCATTATGACCCGGATTTCCATTATGACCCGGATTTCCAATATACCTCGGATTACCAATATGACCCAGATTTCCATTATACCTTGGATTTTCCAGGATACCTCAGTAACGAACATTCTCAACAAAACCGAGGTCACCTTTCAACGTTAGTCCAACATACATATCATGAAGAGTATTTAACGGGAACAACGATTATACTAACCGAGGCAAACCAGTTAAAGCACTCAACAGAAAACGAATCTAACAGCAGATACTATGCTCAAAAAACTAGACTCGGTTTCAACCGAGTCCCCGAGTTACTTCTCTTATCTAGGAGGAGGTGTAAAACAGACTGGCTATCCAGTCCCCGGGTCAAGACATCTTGTCCCGGGTAGAACAACTAACCAAAGCAAGGTAGAAACGAGGGGCCAGTCCCCGAGCACTGTTTGAGACTATCTAAAAGCATGAGCAGACATATAAATGATACTTACACGGTCAGGTGGTAGGAGAAGTCTTAACTCGGATTTCAGAACACCTCGGATTCAGAACAGCTCGGATTCCAGAATCAGCTCGGATTCCAGAATCAGCTCGGATTCCAGAACACCTCGGATTCCAGAATCAGCTCGGATTCCAGAATCAGCTCGGATTTCAGAACACCTCGGATTCCAGAATCACCTCGGATTCCAGAACACCTCGGATTCCAGAACACCTCGGATTCCAGAATCAGCTCGGATTCCAGAACACCTCGGATTCCAGAATCAGCTCGGATTCCAGAACACCTCGGATTCCCGAACACCTCGGATTCCAGAACAGCTCGGATTCGCACTGTAGCCACCTCGAAAATGAGTCCACACACGGGGACGATGTCGAAGTTGAGTCCCCGCGTTGATGACGAAGGTCCCATCCGAATTAATCCAGCAAGCGCCACAATCAGCCCCACGGTGGGCGCCAACTGTCGTGGTGGGAACACGCAGATGCCTAGGGGTAGGCTTATTCTGGGGCCGAACGGGTGCTTGTGGATTCGGGGAGGGATTGCGCGGTGGAACCGCACACGAAGAACACTGCAAACACAAAGATTTACCCTGCTTCGGGGCCCTCGTGAGGAGGTAAAACCCCTACTGCAGCACTATCCTATTTGGTGTATTTCCCTCTGTATATGCGGTGTGTACAAACGCTCCTCGAGCTGGATGCCTCTAAGTATGCCTCTAATCGCTGCTAATTAAGTTGCTAATCTCCAGAGAGGAGAACTCCCGCGGGGGGAAATGAGCCCAGGGCCTCGTGCGCGGCTGCCCCCATCTCCTCCCCCTGGTGCTCTTTATATAGGGAGAGCCCAGGGGACATGCAGGGGACAAGGGGACAAACATCACTGTACACTATACACTGTAGCAGAGGTGACTACTGGGGTCTTGTCACACTGTTCACGCGTCACTGTAGTTGTACTGTTGTCACATCCTGGACACTGCAGCCACGCTGGCTGTGTACTCTAGTCACATCAGGAGCACTGTAGCCATGCTGGCTGTGTCCTTTCCTTTGTCCACTTGTGCTTGTCTCCTGGAGATGACAGAGGAATCTTGTACTGGACGAGGTAGAGGTTGGGGACGCCGGTGCAGAGGTAGCAGCCGAGGTGAGCTGGAGTGCCGAGGCCTCCTGCCTCGACTAGAAGTACGCCTGGGGCTCGAGGTGATGCTGAAAGATGTGGCCTGGGTGTTGCTGGAGAATCCGGTCAGCCGAGTCCAGAAGCGACCCGAGGTATATTTAACTCGGTCCGCCCTGGAGTGTTGATCGATGGAGCAGCGTATCCCAGCCGAGACTGGCCATCCGGCCTGGCCCAGCCGAGGCAGGGAATTTGGTCCACCCGGGACAGGGAGCTTGGCCTGGCCCTGGTGAGCAAGTTCGGCCTGGCCCGAGACTGGAGGAGCTGGCCAGCCGAGTTAAGAGGCCTTGGCCCATCCGAGGCAAGCGCTGGCCCAAACCGAGTTGCAGATGATTCGGTCCAACCAAGGCAAGGGGAGCGGGCCGGCCCAGCCGGAGTACGGGATCATGGCCCAGCCGAGATAAGAAGCTGCTGGCCTGGCAAGGGCCCAACCCGAGGTGAGCATGCCCCGGTCAGCCAATCTCGGCCTGCTGGCCCATCCCTGGCCCATCCGAGGTAGAAGAGCTCGGTCCATCAGCAGGATCGACGTTGACTCGCTAGTGGAGCTCAGTTCTAACCGAGGTAAGGAGAAAATGACACAGCCGAGGTGAGGAAGGCTCTGCCCACCCGAGGTGTGGCCTGCTCCGGGGCTGGAGGATGCTGGCCCAACCGAGCTGCTGCTCACCCGGACTACTGAGAGAAGTGGAGGCCTGCTCCGGGATCTAGAGGTCGGGCCGCCCGCGAGCGACGGATACCTCGGCCTCGCCCGAGGCTGGGTGCATCTCGGCCCAGCTGAGGCTGCTGGCCATCCGAGGCCTGTTATCTCGGCCCAGGATGTTTTTTCCTCCTTCTCTTTTATCTTTTACACGATTTATTCCTGTTTTTACCTCTTCTACCGACACAACACCACATGACTTTGGGTACCCGGGGTTACACCCCCGACACCTGCACATTTTACTTTGAATTATCTTATAGGATGGTTAGGCCAGGGTTTTATGTAGTTAACCACTTAAGCAGACATTCCGACTGCGTGGATGATGTGCACAGATAACATCGACCAATGTAACGTGTGGGCAATCTCCACAAAACTCTATGGTCTAAATAATAGGATCATGTGCACTGGGGTGCAATATTGAATTCCCGCTTAAGAAAACACTAATTTTTGGTAAAGCCTATTGACGACATTCTTTTTCGGAATACTTCAACATCAGCTTGTTTTTACTGAAAAATACATTCCCATTCCTGATAGTTTTTTTAATTTGACGACTTAGATTTTGCATGAGTGGACTAGTTATATAATTTGATTAGTTGTGGGTGGATTTCCATTTGATACTCAAACAATGTAGTTGTGCAATATCAAAATGTTCATAGAAGTCAGGGATTTAACCTATTGTTTAAGAATAAATTAATCAAAAAGTTGTGAAAATAAATATGTTTTCATGAATATACATACATGCATAACATGTGATCTTGTAAATTTTGGTGCCAAAGTATGAATACATGTGTCGTGTACAAAAAAACAAATACAAATATGTTCATCTTGAATATTATACATGTTCAGAATGCACAAATTTTTACTTTTTTTATACATACTAGCAAAATGCCCGTGCGTTGCTACGGGCTCAGAATTATTTTTCACTCAGAATAAGTGTGTTGGTTTCTCTAAATACGGTAAGAGTGGTACTATGTTTGCGAATATATAGGTGCATCTGCAAATGTATACATCTCATAGAAGTGTAAGATATTAAAGCAGCTACATGGCTCAGTACGGAGAAATCATCAGTAATTCTAAATGCCCCTCCGTTGCAACGGAATAACAAGATCATATTTGTTATCGTTACATTTCTCAAATTGTGTGTATGTTTTTTTTTGAGAAACACAGTACAACGCAGACGCTCACATACACGCGCATACACTCACCCCTATGAACGCACACACGCACACCCTACCCCTATGAGCACCTCCGAAGACTGAGCCGGCGGTTGGGTCTTAAGATTGACGAAGTCACCACGGGCGCCTCGCTGTCGACGGGAACGTCGCCTCCCACTGAAAGAATATTCCGCCTAAATGAGAAACACCAATGTCAAACCTGGGGTTTGAACTCTGGTGGGCTGGAGGTACAACCACCTCCTAACCATCTTGCCACAGGCAAGTTCTCAATTGTGTGTATGTTTCTTATTTTCAAATAGCAATTTAACCATAGACCTTTCGATGTTCACTCTTCCCACTACTCCACCAGTGGAGTAACATTGTTCCTCGTCCGAGGTCATGCAATCTACCGCGGGCAGCGTGAATGCAAAATTTTGCGCGATGGTCACGACAAATTCGGGTATCTGTCACTGCTCCCCATAGTCTTCCAGAGCGACGATGTCATCTTTCTCCCCCCGCTAGGGTCGTCTTCTTCGCCTTTCCATCTCCTGCCACCGTATGTATGACACCCAACTGCAGCGAGCTAGCCATATCATTTGCCATGTACTAAGTTGGATAGCTAGCCCTTAAAAAATGGCTACCTAGCCGATGGATGATTGTGCTCTCGTGCGTACATTTGTTTTACCTCGCTGATGACGCTGGTGCTTAAAAGATTGAGTGATTTTATTTTGCACTATAAAAGAGCCGTCAAAGGACAGATGCATGTCGCGCTGCTACGAGATCGAAAAAATTCCAAACACCATTGCTTGTACCAGAATCTTGTATGCTTCTTCTCATTGTCGTACCAGCTAGAAAGTAGTCAAATTGCATATGTCCTTTATTACCTGTTCAGGAATTGCAATGATCACATTTTTCACCTAGTGCAGTTTTATATCTGCAAATGCTTTCATGCATGTTCACCTTAATGAAATAAATTGCATGCATGTACGACTCAGGTGCCTTTTGCAGCGTACGTGGAAGCCTACCACCCCCACGATACTCGTCTCTTTATTACGGTACTACAGTACTACTTTTTTTCCGAAACTCGGTACTTCAAGGCAGGCACGGACAACTCTTCCGTGCGTGTCAGCGCAACAACAAAAGAAACTCTGAACAACTCAACAACGGTTCGTGCAGCTATACAAACTCGTTAAAGCATTATGGCCCAATAGGGTGTATAGCCACTGGCCCATAGAAAAAATAGTGTACAAACTCGTTAAAGCATTATGGCCCAATAGGGTGTATAAGCCACCGGCCCATAGAAAAAATAGTGTAGCCAGAACGCACGGCGCTGGTGATTTAATCGGAAGTTTTACTACCACCTCGACTAACAATGGAGACGATCGGAGCGCGCGTGAGGTTCGACGTACCAAACCAAACGTACGAAATTTTGGGAGGAAGAAACACTACTCGTATTATATAGTAGAGATTGTGTATAATGATATTTTGGGATCAAATAACAAGGTTACTTCTTATAACAAGATGTATCTAAAAAAAGAGAATCTAAAAATTGATGAAATATTTTTGTACCCAAAATATCAATTTTGAATATCTGGTGGGCATGAACCCAAAGGTGTTGGAAATCCATGTCCACTAGATTCAACTAGCTTGTCGCAAAAAAAAAAAAAAGTATCCGGGATATCTGAATGCGCAATGTAGTTGCGTTTGGCTCCCGAGCTCCATTGATTGATCTGGAATATATGGTAAATTAAGATGCAGTTTACAGTTTCAACTTTCAAGCTCATTGCCTTCTCGGTTAAGCTTTACATGCTTATTCTACCGACATTCACAAGGTACCAAGGGAGCCTTTATTCTTCGAGTGCCTACACTGCCTAGTCGGCGTTGAAGTTCGCTGCCTATATATTCCTGGCTTCCTGCCAATTTATTCCAATCTCTACGTGGAAATTCCTGATGATGTCGTGGTGACACGTCGGGAATACAAAGTAGGCAAAATTAAAAAAAGATAGCCACGAAAAGAAAAATAATGTTACGCACGATGTCCACCATCCAAGGGTATGTATTCTTTGTCAACTGAAATGGCAAAAGGGCGGCAAACTGGAGCGGAACCAAACCTAGCACCTCTTGGCAGAGAAGTATATTCTGCACCGACCACCTCCACCACTTCGATGTGCCCATCGATCATCTATAAATAGACACCGTTCGCTCATCACCACCATAAAACACCAAGAACAACAGCCTAGCTAGTTATAGCTCTCACTGATCAGCTGAGATCATCCATCGATCAATCTGATCCAGAGAAATAGAGAGAGCTAGCTGTCCCCCAAAAAATCCGATCAGCAATGGCGGCGGAGAGGGTGAAGAGGCTGGCGTCGGAGCGGGCGGTGGTAATCTTCGGGGCTAGCAACTGCTGCATGTGCCACGCGGTGCAGACGCTGTTCACGGAGATGGGCGTCAGCTGGGCGAAGCACGAGCTGGACAAGGATCCCCGGGGCAAGGACGTCGAGAGGGCCCTCGCCGGCATGGTCGGCCGGAGCCCACCAGTGCCTACGGTCTTCATCGGCGGCGCGCTCGTCGGCCCCACCGACCGGGTCATGTCACTGCACCTCGGCGGCCAGCTCGTGCCGCTCCTACGCCAGGCCGGCGCACTCTGGCTCTGAGGAATCAAGGACGACAGCAATAGCTGATGCTACGTGCACTCGTGCAGAACTGCAGATTACGTGTGATCGCAACCTCGAAACTGAGATAGGGCTAAGCGCCTAAGCCTAAGCTACCACTCATCTCATAGAGTGAGTGCAGCTACTTAATTTTTGAAAGGTCGCCAGATATATTAATGGCCGTGTGATCTTTCAGTTGTGTACTTCCTGTGAGAGATGAAAGCTTTGAGCTTAATTACTCCATATGTTTATCTTCTCGTCCCAATTTTGATGCATTACCTGTATATGTGTGCCAAGAATGTTTGCCTATGAGGGAAATCCGCAATATATTAATGCCGCTCAGTTCATGGAGTATATTCACCCTACATATATCACACAGCACGTCATATAGCTTGACGTGGACTCACTGAGCTGATCAAAGCTAGACGAGCTTGGACCGTTCCCCTCTCCACTGCTACAGTCCAGAGAGGCGATTTTGTGCGCCCCTGCGTTGACCACCTCGCCGGCGTCGATCCGTTCGATTCCTCGCCTCCGGCAGCCGCTCCGGCGGCGGGAGGTTGGGGAATCGGCGGATCACGCCGTGTATATAGTGTAGGTCACCGTAGTTTGCCAGCCGGAGGCGCCATGGAGACGGCGGCGTCGACGGATTGGTTTTTGCAGGTAGCGGTCCTCTCCTCTGCGGTGGTTGCTCTCGTGGCGGCTCGTCGCAGATCTGCTGCCTCCAGCGTGGTCCCGGCTCGGCGGAGCTGCCGACCTCGCTTTCCCTCTCCCGGTGGCTGTGTAGCAGCGGCGACCGGTTTTGAAGATCGTGAAGATGGCGTCGACCAAGTTGGTGTCGGTCGCGGCGCGGGGCGGAGGTGCTCTCAGGGCACCGAGGACCGTCGACTTCCCTGCTACTCGAGGGATCCTCCCAGTCCAAGGTCAAGCGGAGGAGTTGGTGGCGGGATTCGCCGGCGGAGCGTGCTGCGCGGCGAAGAAGACATCGGAGCTCAGGAGGACCTAGTTGTATTTTTTTTATGTTTCTGGGCTTATCTGTAAGATGCTTGGCCGATGTATTTTCACTCGCAAAAAAAAAAAAAAAAGTATGGCGTGAGCTAGTTGATGTGACACAATCAGTGGCGAATGACCAAAAAACCTAAGTTAGGGTGAACTAAAAAGATGATGTAAATATTGAAATAATGCCAAGACATTAAGACTATATATCTGATTCATAATTAATTAGCAAACTATATAAATAAAACCTAAAAAACATGCAGATGGCAATTCTCTAAAAAAAATTGAAAATCCTCCAGAAATTGGTCGATCAGATCTTTTAATTCTGTGCATGTGAGTAATGAATAGCTCAAGATTATCTCGTATATGCCTATACTGATAGTAAGAATAATTTCCATGATAAATCTAGAGCATATTTATTCAAATTGAAGCTAAAAATGAGTTGCTTGAGTCAAGGCAAGACAATTCCTAAAAAACAAATCTGAAGAGAGATGGTCAAAATCAATGGTAATAA
The DNA here is from genome assembly GCA_947311845.1 of Poa pratensis. Taxonomy (NCBI): domain Eukaryota; kingdom Viridiplantae; phylum Streptophyta; class Magnoliopsida; order Poales; family Poaceae; genus Poa; species Poa pratensis. The sequence goes on along the minus strand of CAMZMU010000057.1, from coordinate 50,560,859 downwards.
ATTCTATAGCAATAAAAAAAGGTGTCCACACTGTAAAAATAACGAACAGTGACATGATGTCACGACTTTTTTCTTGATTTCCTTATTTTATTACAACTTCATCCATATTTCGGATTGTGATGTCATTTTCTGCACGAATTGACATCTTGTAAGAGGGGCTATAAACCATCATTTCTCTAGTTCAGCAAGCATGTCAACACATAATTAACAAACATATTGACTGAGCTAATACAATTAGATTTTTTAGTCAATAAAATGTATAAGGTAAAAGTGGAACCATGAATGTAATATATCGCATACCTATAGTTGGTTTGTACCACCCTCATAAGTTGGACAAAATAGGCTTAGGGGCCCTTCTTAAAACCCACACCTAGGATATTGTTTAGAATAGGATTTTCTAAGATTGAGAATTGGTTTCCCACTAGCCCAGATCTAGTTCTTGTTTTTTGTTTGGAACTGATTTTGCGCAGTGTTTACTAAAGTGTACATAACATTGTTATACGGAGTCCCGTTTTTACGTATGACCACACAAATTGTTCAGAAAAAACACGTGCATATAATACAAGGTAGAGCATACGACTTATCTTGCCGTAAAGGGAGCTCCACGTGTGGACATGATATATTTAACTTTTTTGCACATTCTATTTTTTGCCCACACACTTTTGTGTCTAACAGTGTGGGTGTAAGGCTACGTAATAACAGGATTGAGGGAATAGCTCGACAACCCTAATAGGGTGTGGCCTTTCATATATATAGGGGTACACCAGGTGTACGTATACAAGGTATGTACAGGCTACGTATATAGAGTCTAACACCCTCCCTCAATCTTAATTGTGGCCTGATGTACAAAGCAAGTTAAGATTGCGCCTACAACCTACAAACTGAGGCTCCGGAAGTGGCTTCGTGAAGATGTCAGCAAGTTGATCATTAGAGGAGATGAACTTGATGAGAAGTAGCTTCTGTGCTACGCGTTCCCTCACAAAATGATAGTCCACTTCGATGTGTTTCGTTTGGGCATGAAATACCGGATTCGATGAAAGATATGTAGCGCCGATGTTGTCACACCAAAGGACCGGTGACTGAGGTTGAGAGACTCCCAATTCTCTCAATAAGGACTGTACCCAAATGATCTCAGCTGTGGCATTAGCAACTGCCTTGTACTCAGCTTCAGTACTGCTGCGAGATACCGTAACTTGCTTGCGAGCATTTCAGGCGATCAAATTAGGACCGAAGAACGCAGCATAGCCCCCCGTGGATCGCCTATCATCAGGACTGCCAACCCAATCCGCATCTGAGAACGCTGAGAGATCACAAGATGGTGCAGGCTGAAGATGCAGACCATATGAGGCAGTGAGACGGATGTAGCGCAATATACGCTTCACAGCTGACCAATGTGAAGTCCTGGGAGCATGAAGATACTCACATACACGATTGACTGCATAGGAGATGTCAGGTCGGGTAATAGTCAAGTACTGCAGACCACCAACAATGCTACGGTACTCAGTGGCATCATCAGGAGAAAGAGGATCCCCATTCAGAGCAGATAATCGATCAGTGGCAGACATAGGAGTGGCAGCATGTTTGCACTTCAGCATACCTGCTCGGCGTAGCAAGTCCATAGAGTACTTGTGCTGAGCGAGAGTGAGCCCAACAGAAGACCGAGAGACCTCAATCCCAAGAAAATAATGCAGAGTTCCCAAGTCCTTCACGGCAAAATCACCACTCAGAGCGGACAATAGACGATCAACAGCAGCATCTGAGGAGCTTATGAGAATAATGTCATCAACATAGACCAGTAAATACATAGTCGCCTCAGGACGCTGTAGAAGGAACAATGATGTGTCAGCAGTGGATGGAATAAAACCATGAGCCCGAAGAACAGAGCCAAGACGTGCATGCCATGCACGAGGAGCCTGCTTAAGTCCATAAAGCGACTTAACAAGACGACACAGATGATGAGGACGAGCAAGATCAACAAAGCCTGGAGGCTGACGCATATAAACCTCCTCCTCCTATACTCCATGGAGAAAAGCGTTCTGCACATCTAGCTGACGAAGAGACCACCCTCGCGTGATAGCCAACGAGAGAAGCAACCGAATGGTAGTTGGCTTGACAACTGGGCTGAAAGTATCCTCATAATCAAGACCATACCGCTGTTTGAAGCCCTTAGCCACTAACCGTGCCTTGTAGCGTTCAATGGAACCATCAGCATGCTTCTTGACCTTGAAGACCCACTTAGAATCAATAATATTGACACGAGAAACAGGAGGAACCAGCTGCCAAGTATCATTTTTTAATAGTGCCTGAAACTCCTGTTCCATCGCTGTACGCCAGTGCGGAATACAGAGAGCAGCCTGAAAGTGTCGAGGTTCAGCAGTCGGATCATCCTCAGCTTGCGCCATGCAGGCCGCAATCCATGCGACCGTCCCATCGGTGCGCTCCTTTGGACGGAAGATGCCATTCTGGCTGCACGTACGAGGACGGAGAGCAGCAGGCTCAGGAGGCGTTGGCGACGCGATGGAGGCTGGACTTGCGGATGATACCGAGTCAGGCGACCCGACCAAACTGGGCGAGGTGCATGGCGTCAACAACCCCGAGCCAGATGGGCCAGGGGACTGGTCAGGCGCAGACGGCCCACGGGGAGTGGATGCGATGGAGTCCGGCGAGGCCGCCCGAGCTGCTGGGCCGGGCGATGATGCAGAGGAGACCGGCCCACGTGGGCCTGGCAACGAGGCAGTAGACGCCGGTCGGCCTGGCACCGGGGCGGCAGATACGGGTCCACGCAGGGCGTGCGGCGTGGGCGACAGGGATGGGTCGGGTGTGCATGGCGCATAGGCAGGTAACCATCGATCGTAGAAGCAGCAGGGGGCGACTCGGCTGGGGCAGCGATCCGGTCTGGCACGACCCGGTCGATGCGGCCCAGCCCAGCAGGGGGCGAGGCCTGCCTGGCGGGAACTCGGCTCGTGGAGCCAGGACGGTGGACGTGGCCCGACATTGGAGAAGCCGGCCCGCCTGGAATGCTGGTCCGCCGAGATACGCGCGGGAGATGTCGGCCCACCGAGGTAGATAAAACTCGGCCTGCCGGGATAAGCGCAGGTCCATCCGAGGGGAGAAAAGGCCGGCCCACTTCGGTTCAGCCGGGGTGAGGCGACCTCGGCCCATCCGAGTTAACCGAAACTCGACCCAATCCGAGGTAAAAGGACTTCGGTCTGTCCGAGGTAAATTGATCTCGGGCCGCCCGGGGCAGTGCAACCTCGACCCATCCGAGATAAGCAGATTCTAGGCCGCCCGGGTAAAGGAAATGCCGGCCTGCCCAGGGCCCGCACGGGAGCAAGGAGATGTCGGCCTGGGAGATGTCGGCAGCAACGACCCGGTCCAAACCGAGGCTTGGAAATCTCGGTAAAGGCTTATGCCGGCCTTGCGCACGGTAGCACGGCCTGGGCACAGCCAAACTCGGCCCAGGCTGTTTTCTTTTCCTTTTTCTTTACCTTTTACCTACTTTTCTGCTATCTCTTCTAATAACTCAATTAAACCAACCACTCTGGGGTACCCGGGGTTACATCCCCGACACGTATCCTTAGATCAGTGGAGTACAGCAGCCTGGCTCTCACGAGGCTTCGAGCTTCCCTCGATGCCGACGCACTAGGGAAGCTTATCGAGATGCTGGGCTTGGGTGGGACAACAGATGAGGAGGACATGAGAGGGCACGCTTCGAGAGTACTTCCCAAGCTCGCTCCAGACATTCTGGTCGACACTTTTCCTCAAGCTGTGTATCTCATATCTTCTTCTCTGCTTGAGAAGACGACGGGCAAAATGGATATGAACCTCATCTGGTTTGGCTTGAGGATCCTTGACAGGCTCACAGACATCCAGCAAAACTGCCGACAGACCAAGAGCCTCATTGATATACTGCCCAAGATCATAGACCTCACCAACCTTAACCTCTGGTGTTGTCACGGAAGCAGAAGAATAATCTCTGACTCTTGGATTGAACAAGAGATCATTCCTCTGCTTCAAAGAGAAGAGGACATCCCTCCTACTTCAAAACGGAAGATCGATCAAGAAATTATTGTTGGCATGTCGCTTAAAATCCTGAGCAAGCTGGTCGCCACACCTGGTGATGCTGGGAAGAAGCTGAGGGAAGAAGCCTCAGCAAATATCCACTTCCTGGCCGATACTGGGATAATCTTGGAGCATGCGAGAGCAGCAAGAGTCATAGGATGTTTAGCACTAGATGAAAAGGAAAAGAAAGAGATTGGGAGATCACCAGAGGTCGTAAAGAAGCTCAAGGAATGTCTACTCTCCAAAGCGGCACACGTAGACATCACCAAAGTGGCAGCCAAGCTACTACTTCTGGAGTACACCAACAGCATGCAGCTCAGCCAGATTAAGTCGTCCATCGAAGAGAAGAATATTATTCTGCGCGAGGATCAAATACCAACGACGGCCTTCATCGAAGCACTTGACCTGGATCAACTTCTGCCACCATGGATGCAGAAGCAGCAGATCGCTGTGCGAAATCTTGATCTAGAGGATCTACTTTCAGCGAAACGGGTGAATCACTGTGAGGCAGCTGCCAAGGCACTGGTTGTGCTGACAAGTGGATGTGAAGAAAATGCCGCAGCCATCCTAGAAGAGACCACCGTGCAAGAGATGGAGGTGATGGTGAAGATGCTCTTCCCTGAGGACCGAGCGGAGAGCAGGAGGAGGATGCAGGCCCGCTTACAACCAGAAACATTCCAGGTAGTGAAGAAAATAATCTATGCTGAGGAGGAGGATAGAGAGCGCACAACAAGTGTGAATGCAAAGCTTCTACAGAACTTACGTGCCCACGGAGGGACAGAAAATTTTATTGAGCACATGCAAATCATAGACCAAGCACTGCCACGGGTAACTTTGTTTAATTGATTTTCTTTTGCACTCCCTAAATTCCTTTACATGTTCTGTTTGCATTGAAAACTCCAGGGAAGCTATTAAACACGCATAATTTTTGTGTGTGTAAATTGATTAGGTGCTCAAAGCTGTCGTTGATCAGGTGGCCAAGTTTGAGCAGCCAGGAACTAATGAAAATTTAGCTATTGTAAGAAATTACTTCTTTTCCCTTGCTCCTTTCTGCTTCACCTGTACGTGGCTGGATTGAATGATTGAATTTTTTTCCTACAAAATTGACATTTATTTTTTGCATATATATGTCAATGAAGGATGATGGCCTGTGGGTTGAATCAGGAAAGGTGTTTGAGAGTGTTGGAGTGAGTTGTAAATAGGTAACTTGTAGGGTCTAAACTGTAACTTGTCCTCACATTATAGAGGGGTTGAGAAGGATCTGGAGAAAGTAAGATAGAAGCCTAGAAAATCTCTCCTTTCCCTCAACTCCTCCTACGAGCTGTGTAAGATTAATCCCAGAAATTAATGAATCACTGATTCTTAGTGTGAGTTTCTTCATGGTATCAGAGCAGGACGAATCCAGTGCTGTTCTCCTGCGATTTTGAGCGGATTCAAGGCCTCCGGTGAGGAATTGGATCGAGGCGGAGCTTGAAGGGTGTTGTGCTTCCTGCGCAGATTGGCTGCGGTGGATTGACCGCGGAGCTGTCCCAAGTTGGAGCTTCCTCTTCTGGAACCACCAATCCCTTTCTCATGGAGTCCCCTTTCTGATACTGCTCCCGCCGGCGTGCGTTCGTGAGGAAGCGGTGCTGGGATTGGAGACTGGTGTCGTGGCTGTCAGCTGCTGCGGATTGAGTCCTGTGAAACTCAAATTCGAGCTTCTTCTACCTTGTGCCGTGGATTAGAAGTACCCAGGTACTACGTGCCAGAGCTGCTGTTAATTGTTCAGCTAGACTGTATTTTGTTGTGCTACCAAGGCAGTCCTGTGTGGCTGAGTGCTTTGGTCGTATTGCAATTGGAGGGAGTAGTACTACTTGCTAGAAAGGAAAGGGCTCCCGTGCTAGTGGTTTCTTGCTGCTCTTGAGTGCTACTAGCAGTTTAGCGAATATTGTTTTTGGTGCTTCAAGCTTGTGCATTTGGAGCGTTCTTGACTGAGGAAAAATTATGGGGGATTCCAGTGTTGATAAAATATGTGAAATTCTTAGCAAGCTTCTTGAACAGCAGCAGTCAAAGTTGGTCCCTGAGCCATTCAAGCATACACTTGAGCCTAATCCAGTGAGATTATCAGGACCAGGCGACTACATTAGTTGGGCGCGTCACGCTCAATTAATTTTGAGTGCTAATGACTATGATTATCTACTTGTTCCTGATGAAGAAAGACTACAGAAAGGTGGTACCAGCAAGAAACAAATCAATGATAAAGTGCTAGTATGGCTTTTGGGAAGTATGGAACCATCAATCAGAGGACAAGTGGAAACCATGGAAACTGTCAATGAGGTTTGGTCATCCTTACAGAAGCAATTTGCAGGAAAAACTAATAAGATGCAGGCCACTCGTATCATGCACGATTTAATTAACTTGAAGCAAGGTTCTAAATCTGTGACAGAGTACGCAGGTGAGATGAAAAAATTGTACAGAGACTTGCACTATTATCATCCTTTTGAACCTGTTGACAAAAAGGACATTGCGATCCATCATACATGGTTCGAGTCATTTGTGAGCAAGCTTTTCCTTGATGGCCTAAACCAGGAATTAAATCTTCGTCGTCAGTTGATATTTTCTGAACCAGAGTGGCCTACCCTCGATGATATAATTTCTAGTGTTGTTGAAGAGGAGACTCGCTTGTCTCAACCTAAGGAGGATGGTCTCAGGTCAGCAGACGCTCGTGCAGCTTTATCCATGCAATCTCGTTATGCTTCAAGGTTTTTTGGTAAAGCAGATAAAAGAAAGTTTTTTTGTGATCATTGCAAAAAGAACGGACACAAGAAAGACACGTGCTTTGAGCTGCATGGTTATCCATCTTGGTGGGAGAATGGAAGATCTCGGCCAGGGGGAGCTCAGGGTTCAAATAGAAGTCAAGCTAATCACACTACAGCTACAAGGGAGCTACCAGTGGTAGATTTGCAAGCTCTGGAGGATTTTACTTCCAAGCTTAAAGCCTCGGAAGGCTCAGCTTCCTCCCAGGGTTCCTCCAAAGCTGATTCTAGTCTCCATGTCACTTCTCACCAAGGTATGGCACCTCAACAGGCCCACACTTCGACAACTCAATCGGAATCCTGGATCATTGATACCGGAGCCACTAACCATATGACAGGAGCATCAAACCTTTTCACCACGTATAGTCCGTGCTCGGGTAAGGACAAGGTACGTGTAGCTGATGGATCCATGGCACCTATTGTAGGACGTGGATCCGTTAGGTGCACCAATACATTGTCCTTATCCCATGTCTTGCATGTTCCTAAACTTCCGGTCAATCTGTTGTCAGTTAGCTCAATTAATAAATCCCGCAATTGTAGAAGTTGGTTTGATCCTACTTCTTGTGCTTTTCAGGAGCTAAAGACAGGGAGAATTTTGGGGACTGGAACCGAGCATGATGGGCTCTATTATCTTGATAAAGGAACTAATGAAGTTGCACTTGCATCTTATTTGTCTCCAAGCCAAGAATTGTTGCTACATCATCGCAGGCTTGGACATCTTTCTTTTGCTGCTTTGTCTCGTATTTATCCCGCTCTATTTAAGTCATGTACTAGAGAGTTGTTGTTTTGCGATGCATGTGAACTGGCTAAACATACTAGGGGCACATATCCCAGTAGTGGTTTGAGAAGCAAAAAACCGTTTGAAGTAATTCACTCTGATGTATGGGGACCCTGTGAGGTGCACTCAATTTCTGGACACCGATGGTTTGTAACATTCATTGACTGTTTTAGCCGGTATACATGGCTTTATCTTTTGAAACACAAGAGTGATGTTTTTTCTGTCTTCAAAGATCTTTGTGCCCTTATAAAAAATCAACATGAAACAAGTGTTAAAGTTTTACGTTCAGATAATGGCACTGAGTACGTCAATCAGGATTTTGAGCAATTTCTTACTTTAAATGGCATTGAACACCAGACTACTTGTGTTAATACCCCAGAGCAAAATGGTGTTGCTGAGCGGAAAAATAGACATTTACTTGAAGTTGCTCGCTCACTTATGTTTACAATGCATGTTCCAAAATTTCTTTGGGGAGAAGCAATTAAAACTGCAACATATTGATAAATCGTATGCCTCTTCGTACCCTTGGGTATAAAACTCCTGCAGAATGTCTGTTAAACTCGAATGAATTTGTTGTTCCCCCCAAGGTCTTCGGATGTGTTTGTTTTGTGCATGATTATAGAAACTCTGTTGGAAAACTGGATCCACGTGCCCTAAAATGTGTTTTTATGGGTTATGCTCCTTCTAAAAAGGGCTACAGATGTTGGTGCCCTTCTGAACACCGGTTCTTTGTGAGCATGGATGTCACGTTTCGTGAACATGAATCATTTTATGGGTCTAATAATGATACTGGTATTATTTTAGCACCACCTGAAGTGGAACAAGAGGGGGAGAGTGAAGTTGGAGGTTCTTTGAATCCTATTCTTGTTCCCACTCCAGGCGGTTCTCTAACTTTTGATCGCATTCCAAGTCAGGGGGAGCAGGAAACAATTCATGATGTTGATGATTCTTATCAGGGAGACACCGAGAATTTAACCGGAAATTCACCACTTCCATCTCAGGGTTTCGAGTCTCCAGCGCATGAGGATCCAGGTACTGATGGTATTCCCCTTAATTCTGTAGCTCCTACTAGTACTGGGGTACAGAGTGATAATCAACTCCCTATTGTTGGCCCACAAGAAAATTTGCCCATTGCCATGAGAAAACCAGCCAGGGCTCGCAACCCTCCAGAATATCTTAAAGATTACGTGAGATCTAAACATGACATAGCCAACTTCATTTCCTATCAATACTGCAGCCCTCCTTTTCAAAGCTTTATTACCTCTCTAGATTCTGGTTCTATACCATCTCACTGGGAATTAGCCATAAAAGACCCAAAATGGAGGGAAGCCATGCTTGATGAAATGAGAGCCTTAGAAAAAAATGAAACGTGGGAGCTCATGGATCTACCAGAAGGTAAGAAAACTGTAGGATGTAAGTGGGTTTTCTCCATCAAATACAACCCAGAGGGTAAAGTAGAGAGATATAAAGCGTGTCTTGTAGCAAAGGGTTATACACAAACTTATGGTATTGATTATGAAGAGACCTTTGCCCCTGTTGCAAAGATGAATTCAATAAGGACACTCATTTCTTGTGCTGTAAACCTTGATTGTATATATGAAAATTCCACCTGGTTTTGAACCAAAGGAAAGCACCGAGAAGGTACTACGTCTCCGGCGGTCATTATATGGCCTCAAACAGTCACCGAGAGCGTGGTTTGATCGATTTAGACAAGCTATGCTTAGGAGGGGCTATCACCAAAGCAATGCGGATCATACACTATTCTATAAGCATGCTAATGATAAGGTGGCCATATTAATTGTATATGTTGATGATATTGTGATAACAGGGGATGATCTTAAGGAAATTGGTGATCTGAAGCACCACTTAGCACAAGAATTCGAAGTGAAGGACCTTGGGCATCTCCGGTATTTCCTTGGAATAGAGGTCTCACGTGGATCAAAAGGTATTTTTCTATCACAGAGAAAGTATACTTTGGACCTGCTTAGAGAGACAGGTATGATTGGCTCGCGTCCTATAGCGACTCCCATAGAACAAAATCATCGTTTAAGCTGCAATGATGGGACTCATGTTGATCAGGAACGTTATCAAAGATTGGTCGGGAGGCTGATATATCTCTCACACACACGACCTGACATTGCATTTGCTGTGAGTGTTGTTAGTCAATTCATGCATGAACCAAAGACAACACACATGGATGCTGTTAATAGAATCTTGAGATATCTCAAAGGGTGCCCGGGAAAGGGCCTCTTATACACTAAGCAAGGGAACATGCTAGTTGAATGTTACACAGATGCTGACTGGGCCGGCTCTCTTGATGATCGCCGGTCCACTTCAGGCTATTGTGCATTTGTTGGGGGAAACCTTGTGTCCTGGAGGAGTAAAAAGCAGTCTGTAGTAGCCAGGTCAACAGCTGAGGCAGAATTTCGATCTATGGCCCATGGTATATGTGAGTTATTATGGCTACAAATTCTCCTAGTTGAGCTAAAACTGTATAAGCATGGACCATTAATGCTCTACTGTGACAATAAGGCTGCTATTGGCATTGCAAATAATCCTGTCAAACATGATAGGACTAAACACATTGAGATTGATCGCCATTTCATCAAAGAAAAACTTGATAGAGGGGTAGTGTGCTTGACATATGTAACCTCAACAAGCCAAGTAGCTGATATCTTTACCAAAGGGCTACCAGAAAAAGTCTTTTCACTATTTTGTAGCAAGATGGGTCTGTATGATGTGTTTGCCCCATCTTGAGGGGGAGTGTTGGAGTGAGTTGTAAATAGGTAACTTGTAGGGTCTAAACTGTAACTTGTCCTCACATTATAGAGGGGTTGAGAAGGATCTGGAGAAAGTAAGATAGAAGCCTAGAAAATCTCTCCTTTCCCTCAACTCCTCCTACGAGCTGTGTAAGATTAATCCCAGAAATTAATGAATCACTGATTCTTAGTGTGAGTTTCTTCAGAGAGTTTTATAGGCCTCACTGTGCAGATTTGCTACTGCCTGGATGCAAGTGGTTTTGCCAAAGCTCTGGTGGATGCAAATCTAACTGTGGACACGTTGGTCCTGAAGCTTAAGAAGATACTAGCATTGTACAAGTATCCAACTACCGATTTTCCCAGCATAAGGCGAGCTATAGTTGATCTCATGACCTGGATGGTAGGAATCAACATCAAGCACAGAGAAACAGTCCTGCAGTGTGGAGTGTAAGAGCAACTAAAAGAAGTGTCAAAGACCACTGGAAAACTTGAGAGCTTCCAAATGTTTCACTGTGATGTTGGGATTGGTAACGACGACCACGTATCATCCATCTCTTCTCTTGTGAGTAATTTACGGACACAGCTTGAGCTCTGCCCCGATTTCCAGGAAAGGTACTTAATCATCCCTTTTTTTCCATCACAACATTGTTCGTTATTATTTATAATTTTCCATGCTATTTCTGCTGACATGTCTAAGATGATTTAGTTACTTGTTAATTCTTTGCAGATCCCGCTACTACAGGGAAGATGCACGCACCATTACGGTTTTACTTGCTTAACTGATACCTTTTGTTTGGTTTTGGCATGAAGCATCGACTGTGCCTTTGTATACCAATCGATCTTGTCTACGATTGTGCTTTTTTATTTCAAGCAAAAGTATTTGAATCTATTTGTCTACCAATTTTTGTTCATGTCTAAGTGGTTGTACTTTTGGTTGATACCGTCGATTGGTGAGCAATGTATTTATTTCAGTTTCTCTTTTCACACTGGTTCTTTAATGTGGGAAACATAGCCTATGTTATATACAATACTGTGTTTAAAGTTTCTAGTAATATAAGCCGAACGTTTGCACAATGTCATGAACATAATTCCTAAAATATCAATTATTACTGAATATACTTTTGATCCTCATCCTTTCTTCTACAAAAATCTCACAGTTATATTCTAGCTGATCCCCACAAAATAGGACGTTTAGAAAATGTCTTCATGTTCACTGGAATCTACTCTAGCGTATGGGTTGGGTGATGTCATCTGGCTGAGAATTAGTCTCTCCCATACAATAAATTTTTAGAAGTAAAAAAGCAAGATGCAAAGACATGGATGTATCCCGGAGTTTAACTTTTTGTCAAGAACTCTACGTCTTCGTTGGAGAGGCTAGGCACAAAAGAGACTTTACTTTCTTCTCCTTGAGCTCAAGTTCAATCACTCATGTTGGATTTCGAAGTGACCCCCAAATCATGACAAACTTGTTGAGGTGGATCCCTACATCAGAAGCTCTCGGACGACATACTTGGACATACTTGACATGTACGTACACTGGTAAGATAGTTCATATTGTACGAGTCTTGGATATAAAGAGAAAAAAAACATAGAAAACTATAGCACTAGGAAGCAAAAATAATAAAGTTCTATGCTGGGTGAGGACTATGCATGTCCATCGCCGGGGCTACTGGGCAATTTGCAACCCATTTCCAATGCGCCACCGTCGCCGACCCGTCTAGGCCCGCACGTCCAAGACGCATCCTTCCCCCAGCCATGGAGCTGGACGTCGAACACCTGCGCTCCATTATGCATGTCCGCCGCAAGGCTATCGAGCAAGGAGCCCGGCACCACCACCCCGGCTCCCCTCGCGACAACATGCCGATCCACCGCCATCATGGGTACCGCGCATATAGCCTCCGTTGTCGCCGCGCTAGAAGCGAGGGAGACGCCATGGTAGGACACCTCGGCGCGCATGCCAGCCCCGGCGCACTCGCGGTCCCAAAACCCCTGCGACGCGACGCGGAGGGTGAGGTTGAGCTCCAGGTCGATCGCGGGCCGGCCGCCGGCGTTGAAAACCGGGTCCAGGTGGGAGACGGAGTCGATGGCGACGGAGTAATGGGGCTCCTGGCCGAAGTTCTGATCCATGACGAAGTATAGACCGCCCATGATGAACATGGACGGCAACATGAAGGACCACATCACGCACCAGCTGATGAAGCAGATACCAATTCCTTCTCGTAGCCGCCGATGGGGCGGCTGGTGTTGAGGGGCGGTGTCCATTGTCCTCGAGGATCCAAGTGATTTGTGCGTCCCTTTGCGTGGGATTTATTGGTGCTTATATCGATGTTATGGTATGTTTCTGGCAGTACGCACAAGGAAGATCATCATGGTATGTGAGGAGTCAATCTCAGGCGGAAATTTTGCTGAGATAGGAAATCAATAGATATGCTAGGCATATGCACTATTTTCCGGCGGTCGGAGCAGGAGAAGGAATCCGGAACGCTCCCAGCCTTTCAGGTCAGGAATTGGATGGCTCGATTCAATTGCACTCTCGGTATCGTTCGTTCGTCGGAACCATGGTTCTCACGCGACCGATCCAATTCCTAACCTGAAAAGCTGGAACCGTTCCGGATTGCTCCGACGGCAGGAAAATCATGCACATGCCTATCTATTGATTTCCTATCTCGGCCAAATCTCCGTCTGAGATATACTGCCAAACACGTACCGTGATCTTCCTTCTACGTAGTACTGCCAAAACATACCATAACACGCCTATCTATCCATCATATAAGCCCCAATAAATCCCTAGCAAAGGGACACACAAACCTCGATCGACGACGATGGACGCCGCCGCTCAAAACCAGTTGCCCCGGCATCGGTCACGGGTAGAAAAAGGAATTGAAATCGGCTGCATCATCTGGTGCTTGACGTGGTCCATGCTCGTGCCGGCCTTTATCTTCTTTTACGGCATATTCTTCGTCTTCGATCAGAGCTTCGGCCAGGCGCCCCATTACGCCGTCGCCATCGACTCCGTCTCCGGCCTCGACCCGCTTCTCGCCGGCGGCTGGTCCGCCCCCGCCGCGCTCGACCTCCAGTTCAACCTCACCGTCCGCGTCGCGTCCCAGGGGTTTTGGGTCCGCGAGTGCGCCGGGGCTGGCATACACGCCGAGGTGTCGTACCACGGCGTCTGGCTCGCTTCTACCGCGGCCACAACGGAGAAGACGATATGCGCGGGGCCGAGGACGGCGGTGGATCGGCCTCTTGTCGCGAAGGGAGCCGGGGTGGTCGTGCCGGGTTCCGTGCTCGATAGCCTCGCGGTGGACATGCGTAACGGAGTGCAGGTGTTCGACGTCGAGCTCCATGGCTCGGGGAAGGATGCGTCTTGGATGTGCGGGCCTAGGCTGGTCGGCGCCGGTTGTGCATTGGAAATGTACTGCCCCTAGTAGCCCCGGCTGTCGATCGACATGCATAGTCGTGATTTTCCGGCGCTGAACTTTATTGTTTTACTTCCTACTGTAGTTTTTAGTCTACAGGCTTGTCACGCGGTGGTTCTTTCTTGTCATCAAAGACTAGTACAATACCAACTATTTATGTCCGCTCTAATACGTGCACTCTCATACATGTGGTCTTAGTTTTGTGGATTAAGACTAGTCACAATGGGGAGTAACTTAGAGTAGTAACAGATGCATGTTACTACTCTAAGTTACTACCTTCATAGTGGGGAGTAACATGTGTGTAGTGTCATATTTAATAGGTTATACACTCATCTTGTCTTGAAATGTGTGATGTTATGGTAACATAGCTAGTTACTACAACCATCTCTCTCCTCATTAATTACCCGCCACATCAGATTTTTTGCCTATGTGGCACTGATGTTACTCCTATGTTACTCCCCATTGTGACTAGTCTAACACGGTGTGTGCCTTATTTAACGCTGTCTAAGTATGACGACGAGTGCACCCGGTTAGGTGATTCAGGTGCTTTGTGCGAAACACAGAGGCAGAAAATGCAGGCAAATTTATTCTTACCATACTCGACTGAAACTCGATTATTTTTTACTGGAATTAAATACTAACCACTTAGTTTTATGTAATGTATAAAAAAAATCGAGAGTGACGGGGGATTACTCCCCACCGCTTATTATATTAAGCTTGAAAAACCGGCCGGAACAGCACCATACAAAGTTTTTTTTTTTTGCGTGGGTATCAGCACCATACAAAGTTTGTAGGAAGAGTTACAGGGGTGTACAGTGGGAGAGAAAAAAGTTACAAGCAACAAATGAGATTACATTTGATCGAATTGACACCATACTATATATGTTACTTCATGGACTGAGATATGATTAAGTCTCAGTCGCTGACGTCATCTATTAATCATGCGTGCGTGTGCAAACAGCACCTGCACGATCATGCATGCAACTGAGATTTTCGCATTATCCATACGCATGGATTCGGCCCACGAGTAGCCCAGTTTTTTCTATTCTGTTTGTCAGCATGTTTTGCTTTGCTATGACTTGTTGGCTATTCTTGGACGTTGCTCCTCGACCATGTTTCGTTTCTGCAAACGAAAAAGAGGGGCTCATGAGGTATGATAACAAAAACGTGCCACTGTCAACAAAGCTTCAGCAATAAAAAAAAAGCCCATGGGAGTCCAAAAAAACAGGACAACACACACATACCAGTCTAGATGCATACCATCCGATAAAAAAAAGGACAACAGACACATCACACATGCAACTCGTGCTCTTTACTTGCAATTGTTGAATAAAAAAAATTCCCGTTGCGACTAGCATGCGACTGGTGCTCTTCATTTGAAAAAAAATTGGTGAATAAAAAACAAACTTTTAAATTTCCCAGTTGCGAGTAGGATGCAACTGGTCCAAAAACGAAAAAGGTCAGTTGCAACTAGCATGCAACTGGGATTAAAATTCTCAGTTGCGACTAGGATGCAACTGATGCAAAATGAAAAAAAGTCAGTTGTGACTAGCATGCAACAGGTGGAAAAAACGAACATTAAAATTCCCAGTTGCAGCTAGAATGCAATTGGTGCTTTCATTTACAAAAAGTGAATAAAAAACAAACATTAAAATTCCCGGTTGCGACAAGCATGCAACTGGTGCAAAACGAAAAAAGTTAGTTGCGATTAGGATGCAACTAGTGAATAAGAATGGTCGGTAAAAATTCCCAATTGCAACTACAATGCAATTTTTACTAAAAAAATCAACAACAAAAAATCCCTAGTTGCTAGGATGCAACTGGTGGATAAAAATGGTGGATAAAAAATGGTCTGTGAAAATTCTGAGTTGAAACTAGGATGCAGGTGGTAACGAAAAAATCAAAATAAAAAATCACTAGTTGCGACTAGGATGCAACTGGTGAATAAATAATTGTCGGTAAAAATTTCAAGTTGCAACTAGGATGCAACTGGTTACTAAAAAACAATAAAAAAAGCTAGTTGCGACTAGGATGCAACTGGTGAATAAGAATGGTCGGTAAAAATTCCAAGTTGCAACTATGATGCAACTGGTTACTAAAAAACAATAAAAAAACTAGTTGTGACTAGGATGCAACTGGTGAATAAGAATGGTTGGTGAAAATTCCAAATTGCAACTAGGATGCAACCGGTTACTAAAAAAATAATAATAAAACCTAGTTGCGACTAGGATGCAACTGGTGAATAAGAATGGTCGGTGAAAATTCTCAGTTGCAACTAGGATGCAACCGGTTACTAAAGAAAACAATTAAAAAAATCCCTAGTTGCGAGTTGCGACTAGGATGCAACCAGTGAATAAGAATGGTCGGTAAAAATTCCAAGTTGCAACTAGGATGCAACTGGTTACTAAAAAAACAATAAAAACCTAGTTGCGACTGGGATGCAACTGGTGAATAAGAATGGTCGGTGAAAATTCTCAATTGCAACTAGGATGCAACTGGTTACTAAAAAATCAAAATAAAAAAATCCCTAGTTGCGACTGGGATACAACTGGTGAATAAGAATGGTCGGTGAAAATTCTCAATTACAACTAGGATTCAGTTACTAAAAAAATCAAAATAAAAAAAATCCCTAGTTGCGACTGGGATACAACTGGTGAATAAGAATGACCGGTGAAAATTCTCAATTGCAACTAGGATGCAACTGGTTACTAAAAAATAAAAATAAAAAAATCCCTAGTTGCGACAAGGATGCAACTGGTGAAGTAGGATGCAATTGGTAGAAAATTGCGCCTCATATGAAAAAAAAAGAGAACTAAAACTAACAAGAAAAATAAAAAAGATCAGAAAATGTTGACTCAAAATAATAGTCATTTTTAAAAACATATGGCAAAAACTAAAAAAACATAGGAAAACATTTATAAAACACAAAAAAAGATAAATAATTGAAATTTCCCTTTTTTTAGAGAAATAATTGAAATTTCCTAATGTGAGCCTACAATAGAAGCCCATCCACGCCTATCCTGTAACTGGCCGTACACCACCCCACAAAAAAAAGGGTCCACCAGAAAAAGGAAACCGCCCATATACAGCCCAACAACAACAACGTGCAGCCCACCTTAAAAAAAATCAACTACAGCCTGCTAACAGGAGCGAACGAAACATAACACAAAATGGCCCAAAAACATGTCGCGTGATGCGAGCGACCAGGCTAACAATCGCACGAATCATGACAGAACGATCCGACGGTGAAACACGCAACTGAGACTTAACTAAATCTCAGGCGCCTGAGATCTAGCAAATCCGGATTAATATATGCGTTCATACACAACCAAATAGATTATATGTAGCCGTACACGAACAACGAGCATCCAGCAAATGCAGTGAACATCCAGCAGACATGCACCGGTGTCCACGTCATTGTTCGGTTCGACACATTTATGTCTGTTAGGCGCATTTCCTTTCCAAATTTGGATGTGTCTTTAAGAGGAATTTCATCATCTACTCATTGACATCTGTGTTCATAGTCATACACAACCACATAATTTATGCGTAGCCGTACACGAACAGCGAGCGCACCAGCACATACTAGAACATGATCACAGGATCATGCATGCAGTGAACATCCGGCTCCTGAGATTATCGGAGTTCAAGAGCTCAGCGGCATCGCAAGCGAGCGGCGCCTCCGGCAACTCCTGGTGAAGAGAAGGACGTAGAGTAGGGTTCGACGTTAAATTATTTTAGGGCCAGCTCCTATCGTCGACACCCAGCCATTTAAATTTATGTTAATTAGTTTGTTTCGCATTCTTGTGCGAAATTGTGTTTAAAATCTTATAAGGCCGGACGAAATCGGAGGGTGATATGGCCCAGCTCATACAGATCAAACCAGACACATTTAGTGTATGGAATGTGGGTTCGTGTTGGAATTGTCAATGGTGATGCCATCATCGATTAGAGGTGAATCAACCGCATAACCTCGGGCCAGTCCTTTTTTGCTAGCTTGCTAGTACAATTTTGTTCGAAGTGTTTTTATCCATTGTAAAGTGGTTTTGAATGACGTTGGCATGTACTCCCTCCGTTCCAAATTACTTGACTTGTGTTTATACAAAAATGGATGTATCTATACTTGTTTAGTGTCTACATACATCCGTATTTGTACAAATCCAAGTCAAGTAATTTGGAACGGAGGGAGTAGATGTCGGCCACATCACGACCATGTGTGTCTTCCACATCATCATCTATTTTCTTGAAAAAATCAATATTTTGCAGCACAATTCTAGAATTTGTAATAATGCAAAATATAAAAGAATTTACTCTTGCTCTAACTTCTACAATCCGCATAAGACTAGAGATTAAATCATATGGTTGGCGTTTTATCGTGTGGCTCACCAAGTCGAATTATTCTCTCAACAGGCTGTCGACGTTTCCATCCATTGCATCGCGATCTCATCAACGATCTTGAAGTTCGTCGAATCCGGTCTTTGCAGACACGTTAAGCATTTTTTATTTTTGTTTGCTGTTCTATTCATCGCTAATTATTTTTAAGAAAATCTAATTGCAAAGCAAGCACGAAGGCGATGGAGAAATCCAAACCCAAGTTAAAATCGACGGAGCAGGCACAATCTGCCCTACATATACATTTTACAAATGAATTCCAACACTCAAATTTCATGGAAGAGCCACCTATATATGGTCCATTCCGTTTCATGACGTGTGCTGCTCACCTTCAGCTATGTGTTCTACGTATAATCTTATTCAACAACCGAATCTATGAACTACTCCTATTGGTCAAACAAATCTACGTGGTGCTCATCTACTTCGGCTACATCATAATATCTGCGAACGGTTCATCTTCAGATTCCTCATCAAACATTTCGTCGTCTTCAGATTCCTCCTCAAACAATATGTCATCTTCAGATTCATCCTCGACATCTTCAGCTCCGATATGCATGAACGGTTCATGTTCAGATTCGTCATCAAATAATTCTTCGTCGTCTTCAGATTTGTCATCAGACACTTGGCCATCTTCAGATTCGTCCTCAAACAACACGTCGTCTTCAGCTCCGATTTGCATGAACTCTTCTTCTGGAGTAGCCGATCTGACGAAGCTGAAGGGATCCACGATTCCAAGCCGGCAAATCGGGCACGTCGAGGCGCCGTGGAACCATGGGGCGATGCACCTAGTGTGGAAGATATGGGAGCATGGCAGCGTGACTATACCCTGGCCTTCAGTATCCGAGTCCAAAAAACAGACGGCACACCTGTAGATCAAGGTCACCCGTACCTCTGGCAGGTGGATGTCGAACTCGAGGCGCGGGACAGGGACCCCCATGTCATCACCGAACTCGTCGCGGACGTACCTAGCGATCCCCTCGGCTATGTCGCGGGGAGTATGGATCGATTCCACCCAGTTGTCGGCGGCGAGGTCGTACTCCCTGGTCGCAGGCGCCACGGCGAGCAGGTCGTGGATGAGCTCGCTGCAGACCTCGACGCACGTGAAGGCGGTGACGTCGGGGGCCTCGACCCGGAGGTCGAGCTGCCTTACGGCGACCGCCCTGCACGAACCGTGCGGCAGGCTCAGGTCGCCGTAGAGGCGTATGGAGCACGGGTGGTCGCGCGCCTTCTGGCGGATGTACATGGTCGCTTTCCCGAGGACATGGACGCGGGTCTCGGTCGCCGCCGCCGCGTGCAGCATCTGTGGCGGTGCTGCTGGCAGTGCCATGGCCGCCGCCGTATCTGTGCCGGCTGAGCGAAGAACACGCGCGTGGAGTACTGGTGGCGATCGAGGCGTCTACGCGGCGCGCGGGCACTCCGAGTCATCCACGACATGCTCGGCGAGGCATGTGAGTGCCGCACTCGGACTACGTATCTGACTAGGAGCCGGGTTCTGAAACTTTTTCCAATTGACGGCCCATCATTGCAGCCTCCAATGGAAAGGCGGGCCTATTTTTTCCTGCAATTGTGTACGTATTTTGTGCACGAATTGTTTTTTGTAAGAAGAAGAAATAGCACTGTACAAGATTTTTACATGTATACAAGTGCGAAACCTAGAACTGCAAACACGAAAAATGTACGTAAATTATCGTTTGGTTAGATGTTACAACGCATGAAGAGTGCCCAACCAAACGCTAAGATGGTAAGAAGAAATCAGCTAGGGTGGGTGCTGATTGCTGAAATTCCTTTAGAAGTAACTCCCTCCATTCCTCTGAATAAGACGCGCGATAATTGAGCGACAATATATTGATTATATTTGATTATATAGTACATAATTGATATTGTTAGACTTGTACTGAAAAACACTATTCTAATGATACCAATTTTATATAATATAGTCCTTATATATATAGATTAATTCTTGGTCAAAGACAAATCTTGAAAAGTGTGTGTGCCTTATTCATTGGAATGGAGGTATTAACACACATAAAAAGCAAGCCGTAGGAATTTGGAGAAACGCTTGAGATAAGTCGACCTACGACATCCCTCTCTAAAGTACACGGGGAACCCTAGACCTCCACCGACGATGGCCCCTTCCTCCACCTTCCCTCACCCTTGTCGTCGCCTAAGGAGGCCGGACGACGGCGACAGCGGGAGTCCTCCCTTTCCTCAATAAAGTCATGCCCTAGCATCTCATTGTCTTCCTTAGTCGGCTATGATCCGATTCACCTACTGGTACTGGCGTTTCTGGCTATGATCCTGCCGCCGTCGTTCCCGGCATGGCCTACGAAGCACGGCCGCACCACCCAGTGTGGCACGCCATCCCTCTTGTCGTGGTCGTCCAAAATCCAAGATCGCCGCAGTCATGAGCCCTTGTGGTAGTACCGATCAATGGCCTGCAGTGCTTCGAGTGTCCGCATCTTGGACCTAGGATATGTTCTCGGTGTTCAGCCAACTCGTTTGGATGTCCTCATGCAGAATCCTCCAACGGCCTAGGGGTGGCTCCATCACTGGCGGTGTCGGCGAGGGCCTTTGGCGTCACCGAGCTAGTTGCACTTTCGTTGGCACTTTAGGTTACGTTGATTATGAAAATCAAGCGTGATTACCATGGTACTGGCGGAAGTGGGTATGTAAAGCTGGTCCGAAGGCCAAAGGATCTCCACGCTCATGTTGTGTGAGATCGTGGAGTACTAGCGTGGAAAGGATCAAGAAGGGTAGGCGGTTGACGTTTTTGTGCTTAGTGTTTAGTGCTTCACAACATTTCCAACAGTTCGCCACGTGGTGGTGACAATGAATTTCTCCATTTTTTGCGGTGCTCTTTGACCTACGACATCCCTCTCTAAAGTACACGTGGTGGTCTCAATTTTTGGGGTGAAAAACCTAGCTCCGACCTTCGATGGTTGTACCTGGCAATGGTAACACCCTAGTCATTTCCTTGTTGGAGATATTGTATCTTTATTGGACCTTCTTTAGGGTGAAAACCTAGGTTTTGACCATACCGGTTAGAACGAACGTCGAAGATGTTGCACGCTGTTACCTTGTTGGAGGCTTCATCTTGGAGAAGCTATTTAAAAGTCGAGGTCTTGTGACCACTAGCGTGTGGTGCTATTAGCCTATTACTGTTGCGAGGCTCTAATGTAGCTTACGCGGGGCCTTTCTCCTTTTTCTTCTTTTTGTTTTTC
Source organism: Poa pratensis (assembly GCA_947311845.1). Classification (NCBI taxonomy): domain Eukaryota; kingdom Viridiplantae; phylum Streptophyta; class Magnoliopsida; order Poales; family Poaceae; genus Poa; species Poa pratensis. The sequence continues at coordinate 50,539,436 of CAMZMU010000057.1, read as the reverse complement.
GGCTGTATGCGCTGCTATCTACTCTTTCTGTGGCCCAAAGTGAGTTCCGGCCTATTTTTTATGCCCAAAAGCAGGCCAACAAGCCAGTTTATCTAGCTAGTCATGTTAACTAAGTTTTTTATTTTATTTTTTGGTATTGCATATGTGTGTTAAATTTGTAAGAAAACACATACATGTTTTGCTACAAGTTTCTACTTCCCGCGGCCCAAAATAAGTGTCGCATGACGTACACATAAGTTTTTTATTGCAAAATCACACGTCACATGTTGCAATGTTTTCAATCGTTTTTGGCAATTTTATCTGTTTTCCCTTTTTTCAATGATGTTTTTGTGTGCTTTTCCAAATGTTGCAAGCACATAATTTGTTTTTGTAACTGTTTACGATTTTTGTTACAAATGTTAGTGATTTTGGTTGTAAAGCAATTCTGCAGTAATTTTTGTTGTTATTTAACCAATTTGCTCTATCCCCTAAGGAACGCCGTATTTTGATGGGCTAGAAGAGGGTCCAAATAAGTCAGCCCAATTCACCCGTAGCACCAGGCCTAATAATTGTGGGCCGGGTCGCAGGGTCAGCCCATGTCCTCTTACGTCTGCTCGCTTGTCTCGTATCGTACAACAGCCTTCCCTTCCCTTTTTTTCCCTTCCAGCGAAGAGCAGAGAGAAGGAGAGAATGGCGTCGCGACTCCTGACCCGATCCAAAGCCCTAGCGCTCGCCGCCTCCCGCCTCGACGCGGCCGCGCCGGCGACGCGTGGGCTCCGCGCCCTCTCCGCTCTCCCCCGCGATCTGGCCGCGACCCCCGCCCCGTCGCCGCCGCGGCAACCAGCGGTGGTCTCCCCGCTCGGCCTCTCCAAGGTCCACCTCCCTCACCCCCTCTCCATGTCTAGTAGCTTACGCCGACCGCACTGGATGCCGATGTATCGGTGACGAGGTTGTGAGCGAGAGGTGCCGCTCGTCCGCGCTCGATCCGATCGCCTGAATCCCAAGGGATGTGTTTGTTTGTTGTGTTATGCTAGGCGGTTGTGCTGTCCTAAGTGTAGTTTCGAGGTTGTTTTTCAGATGTACTCCCTCCGTTCCAAATTAGTTGACTTGAGTTTGTCCAAATATGGATGTATCTAGACACTAAACAAGTATAGATACATCCGTATTTGGACAAACCAAAGTCAAGTAATTTGGAACGGAGGGAGTACGAGCTTGTGATTGTAGTTGGGAATTCCAATTATGCGTGCGGCAGTTGTAGCATCTTGGTCGTTGTGTTGTGGCTTCAATAGTTCAGGAAATATTTTTGTAGCCAGCAGTTCTAGCTGTGCGGTCCTGCCTCATCAGGTTTATTGTGGGTTAGCTGAGGGTGTTAAAGTCGCATGCAATTTTTTTGCGCCTTTCTATTGGCTTGTCACGTCTCTAAAGTCATTGAGTTTCAGGATGAAAATTGAAGAAAATAGTGAGATGCTCACCGAGATTAGAATTCTATGTGGCTCAGTAGTGAATACACATGACACGGAGTTACGATGTACTACACACAGCCAAGCTTAAAGTGTTATGTTTACTTTACATAAAAAACAAGTTTCACTTCCATTCTCTTGTTTGTATTCCGAATGTGTTACATGTAATTTTCAACCCAAGCCAGTGGCTTTCTGGAGACGTGCTCAGTACCTTCATAGATACCATCATGCAAACATGGTTCAACAGGGGCGATTCTTCCTAATATTCTGTATCGCTAATTATATGCAAATACAATCTTTCTGTATTGGAGTCAATACTTTTTATTGGTGCCATCTTATTGTATTTTATCTTGTATATGAAGAATGTAAGAGTTATATGTGATTGCTCGCCATATATGTAGTGTTCTATAGGTTCTTATGCATTGTTTGTGCTGTCAACATGACTGCCTAGTGGTGTAAAACTATAGATAGGTACTTTGTGTGAAATATATTGATGTTGCTTTGCACAAACTTCATATGCATTGGTCAAGGGCACTTATTCTTTCCTAGTGTGTGCAGAACTGAGATATAAAGGAGGAATTGGAATTTTTTGTCTTCAGTGCGAAATAAGGAATGTTGTAGGACAGTTCTTCTTTTGCTCGGCCCAGGAGTAGGATTCTAGATGCTTGGTTTGTGAGTTCTATCTATCTACGTATCTTACTGATGAACATGAAAGACTGAAACACCAGTAGTGTGTTGGTTTCCTTTACTGACAAGTGATCGCCGATATCTAGAAAATTCCATTTTTTGAAATTTATTATATACTTGCCGTTTCATGTATATGTACTTCGATTATCATATCTTGTTCAATGAATGGGTCTATTGTACTCGGAATAATTTATTTTTCTGGTGCCATTTATCTTCCCATATGCCAACAGATCCTAGGGTATGAGCAGGCATCTCGACGCAGTGGGACACAAGTATTACCTCGTTGGTTTTCTACTGGAGCCTCCAATGGATCTTCTGATCAGCAGGTGCTCGTGTGTTCCTGGTGTAATTTTGCGCAACCTGTGTTCATTAGTTATTTTTTTTTTATTTCCCACCATTCTCTGCCAGAAGCATGCAATTAAGAGTTTCTTATTCTCGTAGACCTCAAAGACAGTTGCTGGGACGGTACAATCTGATGCGGTGAAAACACAGGAGGGAGGCTCAGCGAAGGTCGCAACATTCAGCCCATTGGAAGCTACTGCTGGCAAATACAGAAGCAGCCCATTGACACTGGAAAGCTTGAAGGTGAGGCGGTCCGAGATCTTAACAAAAGTCACATACTACATGATCCCCACTCTGCTTCTCGTATCAAAGAACAGCATCAGTACTTCCCTCCTGTCGCCTCAGTATACCATCAGATCTACATGTTCAACAAGGAGATCTTCCTGGACTACGTCCACCACGACATCACCAGGAAGTGGGCTTTGATATACTTCAAGCTGCTCCTGCTAGTCATGGCCAAGGACACGATGGTGTACTTCGGCTTGTTCTAAGTCGGCAGGGTAGTTTCTCGAGAAGTGCATCAGAACCTGTCTCTCTGTCTGTACACTGAAATAATCATCAAAGGTGGACAAAATTGCCCAACTGCTAGTTCTCTTATGTTCCCTCGTGTCAACTTGCTTCTTTTTCATCTCTCTTTTGGCTGTGGTTGATTAATGAGTGCCAAGCATTGTGTTTGTTCAAGCAATGATCAGCTGTCACTAAGTACCAGTTTATATGAGACAAGTTTGCACTAGTTTTGTAATAATGGTAAATATTAAGCTTTGGTGTTCTGTTTAGCTGTTGTTGTTCCCTCTATTATGTTGTGCATTGTTAAGTATTTTCTCTATGCAAAAGAGTAGATTGGTTTGCTTATTCCTCCCTTAGCTAAGTGCACCTATGAAGCGTGATTGGTTTAGCACTATCCAGTATCCACCCCGAAAATGGTTGAACTGATTAAGCCTAACTGAATAACTCTGATGGGTCCTCTGGTCTGATGATTAAGCAAAGTGTCGGTTGGGATGGTTCGATTTGCTTGAAGCATGAAATGCCTCCATTGTTACTTGCCTGTATATTATCAATTCGGTATGTAACCCAGGATGGTGTAGATGGTCTGCAGCCTCTCTGGCACGATGATGAGCGCAGCCCCACCGGCCATGAGATGCTGGCCATGGTATGACCGTAAAGAACAGCTTCTGAGATGATGTGTCTATTTTCATGTAGCCACACAACTTGGAGAATGCCAACGTACTGGCCGTGGTAAGACCGTAGATCTTCCAGGTCTGAACTGCATACGAGATACTCGACAACCACCGTGCCGGTGATATGGCCAGACATGGACGTTGTTATGGACAGCAGACACTGCTTATTAGTAAGTGCAAGTGGCTTGAACCCACCTGTCCATCACGCTTCTTTTTGTCATTGCAATGCGCAAACGGAGCAATGCTTCTCCGTGTCTGTGTGCGCTGAGGTTTCAATGGCATGGAAAGCACTGGAGCTCCTTCGTCAGATGCAGCTAGCGGCGTGGAGCTCCTGGTTTCATTTCGCGTATTCAGCAGCTTTACCAATTTGATGTGCCTCGTTTTGCAAAGGGGAGAGGCTGGGGCCGAAATCCTCTGAGGCTCATGTGATCATCAGGGAGGAATTCAGCACAAAGCATGTGATGAATGCGCTGGCAGCTGCATGAAGAGGAGATCGAGCAGATACGGCTGACGACCCTGATCTCTGGACTGCTCACCTGTTCTGGCACGCTCTCAGGTCCTGCAAATGCAACTCACCCTTCTCTCCAACCTGCTGCATTTATCATGTTTGGTCTCCTAAATCTCAACAATTTCTTACTCACAGCAAACAAAAATTTGAAGACCTCTTGTCTTCTTGGATACATATTTGCAGTGGATCTTCTTATGCCTTTTATTGGCAACTTGCAAGAAGTACATATGCATACTGCATGTGATGTTTAATTCATGCATCTTACTACAAAGAAGATTGACTGATGGAGTTTCGCCCTACCTCCTTTTTTCTTTCCATGCTAACATTCCAGATTCAGTACAGTAGGTGCTGCAGAAGACACCAGATTCAGCAAAGTACGCAAGTACAGTCACAAGATGATCTACTGAAACTATGGATAGTCTCTACATATATTTAATGCACCATATACATGAACTTAACTTCGAGATGCAAGAGTCATCGACCCCTATTAAAGTCCCTAAGAAGTACACCTGCAATTAAGGTCTCCTGTGCAGACTTTATTATAGATTAGCAACTTCTCCATCACTTGTCAAACTATCACGGCGCTTAATATAAGATTTCAATATTTTACTAACTATATCTATATATGGATCTAGTATATCCCAGAATTCTCTGCATGATCCAGGCTGGAGTTTGGCCAGTTGCCATGAGGTATTTCTTCTCTGTAGTGACAGTCATTGGATTCTCATCTGCAGAATAGCATGAACTGATATATGTGCCCTTTGTTTATTTTGTTCTCTTTGGCTTTTGTGCAGTAACTTGGGCACGCTCTCCAGGTTCACTGAAGTTGCTATTTTCATGTAGGCGCATGATGTTTGCCAAAAAAATTGTTCGCAGCGCACACAATATTTTACTACTGAATAATTTATGCTACCGGAGACTAGGTAGGATTTAGCTGGTTGGGGAAGTCAGAATTGACTTTTGTGTTTCATGGATGGACATGAATGTCTGCACAGCCTTGGTCACTCGAACTTGAGCTAAACAGTGCTAGATTGAACAAAAGTTTGACTAAAATGTTTTCTTCGGACAGTATAAGTGTGAGCCAGGAAGCTAGTCAGTCTGACTCAGGGAACCACCATGTTCTTACTGCATTTTCAGATCAAAAACTTGTGCAGAGAAAACCTCTCTTCGATTTGTTTTTACTGCAGATAGATTAGCTACTAAATTAACAAGCAATGTCTAGATGTCATGCAATTTTCCATCTGTAGTGTGTGCGTATGTATGGCATGGGCAAGCATGTCTGATAAAACAAATACTGGATTCAGATTTTTTTTTCTTCGAAATGACTGGATTCAGATTTGGAGTATCTAAACTGGACCTTCTTGATGCCTGTTACAGTCCTCCCAGGTCTAGAATTTGAGCTACTTGCGTGCCTGCTAGCCTGCAAAGATTGTATAGAACATCGCTGTCCGAATCATTTAGATTCTTCCGCCAAGTAATTACAGCACATCACTCTGCTACTCCGAAGTTGAAATTAAATGGGAGACCTAAAACCCTGTCCATCATTCAGAGTCACAGCCACGCCATCATGCCTCCTCAGTGTTTGATACACCGTGAGCCGATGATGAAGGAGCTCAATATTCTGCTGATAGAGCAGCCATGCCACCTCGTTTTCCTCCAGGTCGAGGTTGTGATGTGATCTTTATCCTTCTTTTCTTAAATAATAAAATATCTTGACAACCAACCGAAGAGATATGCTGTGTGTCACGACTCACGAGATTACCCAATCTGCAAATAGATGAGGCAGAATAATCATTTTTGGAAGCAGCAACTGTGCACAGGCACATGCAGCTAACATTCTGCATCTGTCCCAAACATCAAGGCCCTGCACCGCCGTCATGCCACTGCGGCCGGCCGGCCGCCACACCAGTACACCACCACTAGCTGCCAAGTCTGCGACACAGCCGGGTTAAAGTGGGGCCCCACGTTGATAGCCGGGTTAAAGTGGGGCCCCACGTTGATAACCAGACGAGAGGAGCACCCCTGACGACAGCCACGCATGACCGGGTCCCTGGCGCGCCGCTCCGGTGAAATCGAAAAAACTGCGAGCGCTCGTTTCACACCAACGGTGCGCACACAACGCATGGGGCGCGGCGCGGCGCGGCGGCCAGTTGCCATGTGGGGGCTCCGCACACTTGCGCCTCGCGCATTCATTTCATAATCTCCCACCACCACCTGCGTCGTCGTCTTCTTGCTCTGTTCCTCCTCTGATTGCGTACCAGCTAGTCAAGGTCGAGCTGCATCTGTTGATCATGCTCTCCTCTTTAAAAGTGCCAGCCGTCGGCCGGCATTTGTTGCTCTATCGTCGCTAGCTTCATTGATGACCGTGCTTTGTCTTCCTTCTTCAAAGGTTAGCACACGCACTACCGAACTGCCGGAGGCCGGCCGGGTCACAGAGTTTCGATCGGTAGCAACGTCTCCTGCTCTGCTCACCTGACTGTGCGGGCAGGTTCGATGCCCCGGTCGCCCGGATCATGGCATTGCCAACAGCGGTCGTAGCCGGCGTTTCCGCGGCAGTCGCCATGCTCTTATTGGTGGCCTCCGTACTTGCCACGCTCTGCTGGCGCCGGCTCGGGGCGCGGCGTAGCCGGACCTCCGACACCGGCTCCTCCGAAACCCCTCCCACGCTAGGTACGTACACAATTGGACACCCTCCATGGCCTGCAAGTATTATCTGCATAGCTGTGGGCTGTGGCCGTGAGATGTACTACTTACGTTTGGGTGGGTTTGGTCTTCAGCCAGCGAGTGGGGCAGGTGCGGCCGGACGTTGTTGGCGCCGGAGTACCAGGGCGCAAGGCGGTTCTCCCTGGAGGAGATGTCCCACGCCACCAAGAACTTCAGCGACGCCAATCTCGTCGGCGCCGGCAGCTTCGGGAAGGTGTACATGGGCCTGCTGCTCGACGGCACCGTCGTAGCCATCAAGCGCCGCGTCGGCGCGCCGCGCCAGGACTTCGTCGACGAGGTACCTACCTCCCGAACCTCTCGCTGGTCACGAACTCGCTGGGTTTTTGTTGCGATCGGCGGCAAGTACGTAAATGCATCTGTACTTGCTTCATAATTCAGGATTGTACTTGACTGAATTCCCCTTGTGCAATGCTGCTGCAGGTGAGGAGGCAGTCGGAGATCTGGCACCGGAACGTGGTCACCCTCATCGGCTACTGCCAGGACGGGGGTCTGCAGATGCTAGTCTTCGAGTATCTGCCTAACGGCAGCGTCTGCGGCCATCTCTACGGTAATGCACTAACCTGTCAGCTACGATATGACTCACAAGTCACAACTTCATTCCTGTCAGATACGATCGACTAACATTCTCGTTGAGACCGGCCGTGTCGCCAACAATTTCACATGGATGCTTATATATGCTGCTATCACTTGCAGAGACCGGCAAGGAGTCGATGACAAGGCTGGAGTTCAAGCAGAGGCTCTCCATCGCCATCGGAGCAGCTAAAGGTGATAATAAACAACTTCAATTCCCGAGATCGCGCATGTATATAGTGCTTGCTTCTCGTCGTGAGCAAGTGTTGAAAACAGAGGGTGTCTGAATTGCAGGTCTGGATCATTTGCACAGTATGGTGCCTCCGTTGATCCACAAGGGCTTCAAGACGAGCAACGTCTTGGTCGACGAGAACTTCATCGCGAAGGTGTCCGACGCCAGTGTCGATCGGCTGCTCAGAGGCCTCCAAGACGCTGGTGGGTTCCATACCAGTGTTTACCAGGATCCAGAGTAAGTCTGTCTGAACTGCTGTCATTTTCTTGCGTGCTGCTTCCTACAGTCACCACTTTTGTCTAACCGTTATGCATGTGTTTGCTCTCAGGGTACATTCCTTGGCGGAGCTTTCTACAAGCAGCGACGTGTACAGCTTTGGGGTTTTTCTGTTGGAGCTGATCACCGGCAGGCAAGCCGCGAGCTTGGTTGGTCTAGAAGCAACAGAGTCTTCTCTGGCTCATTGGGTAATATGAATCTACACTGTGGACTGATAATATTCTCTGAAGGAAAATTCAGAATTCCATTGACGACATCAGTTAATAACTTAACATTCCCTTATGATTCTCTTAATTAGATGGAGGCACACTTCACGTCAGGCGAGCTGGTGGACCCGAGGCTAGGCGGCAGCTTCACCTCCGAGGGCATGAAGGAGCTCGTCGGCCTGACCTTCCAGTGCCTGAGCCCCTTGGTGGCAAGGAGGCGGCCCAAGATGCGGCTGGTCGTGGCGGATCTGGACCAGATACTGGAGAAGGAGATGACCCTGACGACTGTCATGGGTGACGGCACCGCTATCATCACTCTCGGGAGTCAGCTCTTCACGTCGTAATCCGATGTATATTTGTTGCCATGATCGATATTACTGTATACTTGTGTGTAAATTAAGCAGTTGAGTATGTATAATCCCCTAGACGAAGATGTCGGAAGATAATGAAATTCTTTCGTTCTCAAGACAAACATTGCAACATATTATGGTGCCAATCAAGACTCGAGACCTGGAAACCTCCCCTTGGGTGTCTTGCTGGCGGCAACGAGGTACATGATCATATTGCGGCGGCACATTGGGCACGTAGAACTCCTCTGAAACCATTGCACGAGGCACCCGTTGTGGAAAACATGCGAGCAAGACAGCATCACGGTACGGTGTCGTCGGAATGGCCGTCCGCCGTAGGCGCCGCCACATCCTCCATACAAACGCAGCACTCCCTGGCGATGGCGGCGTCGGCCCCTCGGGCCGCCATGAACCGGCAGTGAGCCGCCGTGACCTCCTTGCACGCGAGTAACAGCGCCTTGGGCTCGCTGTACACGGCCATGACCCGGACGCTCACACACACGTCGACGTTGCTGTAGCCCGGGCGCGCTTCGACGCCCGTGTGGATGCCGACATGCCGTCCATGTGGGGCCAGAAGAACCCGTGCATAATGGTAATCATGGTGGCTATGTCGTGAGGCAGGAAGTGGTGGCGGTCCCAGTTCTCGGCGGCGAGGTCGAACTCGCCGAGCACCGGCGTCTGCGCGAGCATCTGATGGATGATCTCGCGGCAACGGGAGTAGCTCCCGAAGAAGGCGTCGGGGTCGTAGAGGTAGAACACCTGGTCGAACCCCCGGGGCTGGTCCTCGTGCACCGGCCTCGCCCTGTCGTCTGGACCTCCGACCGCGCGCAGCAGGTAGGAGACGACCACGTCGCCGTGCAGGCGCACGGAGCAGGGGCAGCCTGTGGAGGCCGGGTCGGTTTCTTCCTGCTTGAGGATCGTTACTCCGCCGGTGAGCCGGCACTCGGTCGCCGCCGCGGCCAGCGGCGGCAGCGGCATGCTCCACACCGGCGGATGCATTGTCGATCGATCGATCGGGTTCTACGATCTGAAAGAGAAAAGTAGAACGCAAAAAAGACCAAAGAACGGGCGTGCATGTTGCGTAAAAATGGCGCAGACTTACGGCACGGTTCGGCTCTGTCCGGATCGTAATGAATTCAGAACAATTGGCCTCCGTTAGGAACGATAGAAGGGCGATTCCTATAGGACGCTCATAGCGTCCGTTATGGGGGCGACGCCCACGTCCTTCGTGCTGGCGGGCTGGCCCAGTTACGTAAGACTAATTTTTCTTTTATTTGTTCATTAGTTTTTCTATTTCTTTTTTTTTTCGTTTATTATTTTCATTTTGGTTTTCCTTAAATATTATATGAGTTTTTATTTTGTAATACGTGAACACTTTTTAACTTCATGAACAATTATTTTGTACTATGTGAGCATTTCTCTTAAATGAATATTGCTTAGCCTCGTGAACAATTTTTTTCTAAAACTAGAAAACCATCTCTCACCTTGTGAACATTTTTTTTAAATACATGAATATTTTTGGAACCCCGTGAAATTTTTCCCTCTCCATTTTTCTCTGACGGTGCCCTAGTTTTTTCTTTCTATCTTTTCGTCTTTGTATCACGCATTCACGCCTCCTTTGTTGCGAAAAAAACCGAGGGGAATATATATCCAGGTTTAGGTTTGGGGTCGACTCAAAGTCCGAAGGGAGAAAGGCGGTGACGCTTGGTGGGGCCCACATACTAATTGAGAGAGCCCCAGCTGGTGACACGGGGTGTGCCGTATGCCCCCATAGCTCGTCCCTGGGGACTTCGTGTCCTTCAGCTAGAAACCCATATTTTAATTGCTCTAGGAAGGTTATGAAAAATGATTACGAGCGAAGTATTATTCTGCTTTTCCAAGTTAAATAGATATTCATTGCAAATATTCAATAAAAAGAGAAATATTATACTAAACTTCAAAATAAATAGACGCATTTATGACGTATAAATATCTTCAAGTTTAATCCATATATACTCGTCCTCGAGTATGTAGGAGGACAAAAGAAAATGGCTTTCAAAGTTTTTTAATAACCTCAATATACCTAATCAGAATATATCACCAATCTATGTCATTACATTCGTAGTGAGGTAAATCGGACCGGTGTCCCTGACCGTTCCCTCACCTGTCAGTGACAACCAAAGGCATCTCTGATTCATAGCTATTGCTCGACACTAAACCGTCAGCAGCATGCTATTTGGGACCATGATGGTCCTGTCATAATTACTCTCCATGATGATCTCGGCTATAGCACAGATCATGCATGCCATGGTGGAGGGTGGAGAGAAGAGCACATCAGAAATGGGGGAACTTGTCCATTCCATTGAACTATACCCTCTTCGCCACTAGGAGCGACGGTGAAATTAGCGCCGGCACCTACCCTTCTGTCACGATCGCCGGCAAGGTCGTGGAGACCTGCGGCGCCATTTCCGTGTACGTCGCCTCCTCGCCCAGACCTCCATGCCCTGACTCCTCCCTCCGCCTCTGTCGTGCCCTAGCGGCTGGGGGATTTTGTTCTTCTTTTGATCAAGGGCGACGATGGGGGAAACTGATGACGATTTCGTGGTTTACTTGGTTCCGGACCGGCTCGGCCCGGCACGGGGTTTTTTTATCGCAGTTTCAATATGTAAACCTGTTAAACCTGGCAAAAACCATATTTACGGTGCGATGCAGCCTGACGGTTTGCCCGGTTTCAAACCAAGCTATGCCCATGCTGAATTGCACATAATTCTCCTTGGTAAGGTTCTGAGAGATCAAAATGCCCAAGGTCCATGTCACGGGATTGCAAGAGGACACAAGGTAAAAATCGCTCTAGATGTGTTTGGGAAGAAATGTTGGTTCTCATACCATTTAAATTTCATATGAACTTGCATGACGCGATGCCCATTTAGTGGGCTTGCGTATGTGATTATATAGGATAGGAAAAGCCCCTATCTCAGCGTACAGGTTTACCGAGATTTCAAGGTAGTCGGTTGTTACAAGGTTGATCTAATCAGCTTGATATCCAAGGCATGCAGCTCTAACTTATCCCTTATAGTCACGGGATGTTTTGTTTCAGGCTACCAGAATTAAGATGGCTCACGCTAACAATCAACATATGCATATTCTCCTCTCCTTTTCTTTTCATTTCAAAAGAGAAATCGTCCGTGTGTCACTCTAGCCTCGAGACCTGGAAACCTTCCTTTGGGGGTCCTGGTGACGGCGACGAGGAACCTGACCATATCACGGCGACACATCGGGCACGTCGAAGCGCTGTGGAACCACGACAGGAGGCACGAGCTGTGGAAAACATGAGAGCACGACAGCATCACGGCGTCCTCGTCCGAGCCTTCCTTGGGCGCCGCCAATTCCTCCATACACACGCAGCACTCCGCTTTGGCGGCCGTGCCCGTGTTGACCACGAGTCCGCCGGCCGCGGCGAGCCACCATGACCTGCTGGCACGCGCGGAGCAGCGCCCTGGGCTCGCTGTACACGGCGCTCACCCGGATGGTCAGCGTTACGTCGAAGTTGCGGGGCGGATCGACGCCTGCTATGTTCTGGTACTCCATGGCGCGATGGAACCCACCCACGATACCTATGGCTAGGTTGTGCGGGAGGAAGCTGTGGTCCCAGTTGTGGTCGGCGAGGTCGAACTCGCCAACGACCGGCGTCTGCGCGAGCATCTGGTGGATGATGGCGCTGCAGGCCTGGTAGCTCCGGAAGAAGGCGTCCGGGTCATAGAGGTAGAACACCTGGTCAAAGCTCCGGGGCGGGTCCACATGCACCACCCTCGGATGAACACCTCCTACCGCGCGGACCTTGTACGTCAGGAGCAGGTCGCCGTGCAGGCGCACGGACCAGAGGTGGCCGGCGGCCGGGGCGTTCTTCGCTGGCCCGACTGTAGATCGTTCGCAATGGAGTCGGCACTCGGTCGCGGCCGCGGCCAGCGCCGGAATTTTCCTCAGCGGCGGATGCATCGATCCTCCGGTGGCTCAACAGCCAGACCCCCTCAATCGCTAGATCTTGAGATTAAATAGAACCTAATTGATCCAAAGTTCCTAGCCCAGGTAGGACTCGGATTGCGTAGAAAGAACGCACGACGTACCGTACGCTCAATCGCTAGGCGATGTAGCAGAGTAGAACTCGGATTTTGGAGCCCACGCGTACGTGCGTTGCCTACAAAAGGCGCACAGCGGCACGGGTGTATCTCACCTTGAACCAGTCTGCAGGTGCTCACGCCAGCGCCATGGCAGAAGCAGCAGCAGCAGCAGCAAGGTCGTCCTCACGTGCGGCCGCGACGGAGACCCGCGTCCACGCCTGCGATGACGCGATCATCGGGAGAAAAAAGATCGACCTGGAGCACTCCCCGTGTTCCGTACTGCGCATCCACGGCCGCGTGGTCATCTTCCACGTGTCCCGCAAGATCGGCGACGTGAGATCCAATGAGGAGCACGACGACAACGAGCCGCCGGACCTCCGGGAATTCGACCTCCGGATGGAGGTCACGGACCTTTCGCTCTTCCGAAGCTTTACGGCCTGCCGCGACCTCGTTCACCGGATGCTCGCCGAGGGGCCCGTGACACGCCAGTACGATCTCGCCGCCGACAATTGGGACGACTTCCAGCCAGAAGCCATCGCCACGACCATCGTCGCCAATGTTCTCTGCGATTCCAAGGACGCGCGTGGCGTCGTCCATGCCTACGCGTTCGACATCGAGATGGACCTCTCGATCACGTTGACCTACAGCGAGCCCAAGGCGCTGCTGCTCGCGTGCAAGGAGGTCGCCGACGAGATCGAGGCGGCCGAAGCATTGGAACGCGGCTGGAAGCGCCGCCGCTGTGAGACCACCGACGAGACCGAGGCTACCGGAGCTTTGGCACGCGGCCGGAAGCGCCGCCACCGTGAGACCGCGGGCGAGCTGTGCGCCATCTGTTTCTTGGACGTGGAAATTGAGGAGGAGGAGACCCTCAGGCTGCCATGCTCTCATTCCTTCCACACTCGGTGTATCGAACCCTGGTTCTACCGCGCCTCGACGTGCCCGACTTGTCGGCGTGACGCTATGGAGTGCTTCGGTTTTGTCACATCGGTGTCAATCGAGGGTTCCTAGGTACATGGAACCGAAGATGAGCAGAGTAGTACTGTGAACTTAAATTACCATTTGTATTTGTATTTTTCGGCTCACCTAAGAATTAAGATCTCATGGAGACATGAATTGGGCCAAGTTTTTTCTTACCTTAATTAACAATAGAAAATGGTTGTGGAACTTGTGGCATTGTCTCGTTCTGCACCTAACTTCAATAGGAAATTACTTGCCATGAAAAATATTCGCCAACATTTTTTATAAATTATCACTAGCATCTGAATAACTGTCAAATCACTAGTGTTCTTATTTTCCTTCCCCACTTAAAAACAAGTGTTACAGAATGTTCTTCAATTTAAATAGGTACGATCCCGTCCATCCTTCTAGAGCTAGGCACCCACTTCAGTTGCAGACCCTATCATATATAAATTTATCTTTTGTCTTGTGACTTATTAAGTACATTAATGTTAATTAATTTTGAAGTTTTTTTTACGGTTATTGATGATTATTAATAGATCAGCGGTCCTCTGTGCAAAAAAAAATGCTAAAATGACATCTATGTTTCCGAATTGAGATATGATTGTGCATTGCTAAATAACAATAAAAGTATATTCAACTCGGTGCTTTATGCAAATATGCACATGGTTTTCTACCACGTCGTAAAAATAAAAATAAAAACTGATAATTCTAAGTTCCCTCCCTAGGGTGACAATGTTGGAGATCTGCCCTATAGACAATAATATTTAGTATTATTTTATATCCAAGTTTATTATTAAACGTTTATATCTTTATGCTACAACTGCATTGGCAATTGAATAGTGAGTCTTCAAAGGAAAATCTCCAGTGCACATGTAGAGATATGAACAAAGTAAAAGAGTTCCTGGTCTTGTCTCTAAAACTAGCCTATCTTATTGTTAGATGATCACGTTTTACTGATCATGGACTTTGTATAAGTCACACAACTATAGGAGTTTATTATCGAAATGATAATAGTACTGAACCGACCATCATATGATCTTGTTAAGAGACAAATCATCACAGTTGAAGATTAGCAATTGATCATATAGAGTTTTCGTTAGCTATATTCCTATACCATGAGAACATATAGTGACCGCGTATTTGACACTCACACTTTGATCGACATCAAACGTCCGGCTGCAACTAGGGATCATACTGGTGGCTTTTGGGTGTGAATTAGAATACGTAATGGAACAGAGATCGTTCGAGAATGGTACTTATTCCTCCTGACGAAGGAGAGATACATACTCTAGGCCATCTCAGTATTATCAATGTCACCCCAATCGCCTGGCCAGACACAGTGTGATTTATCACAGGACATTGAGAATACGGAATGATAAAAGAGAATGATATCAGAACGAGTTTTATATGTGTTATGATCAAATGGTTTTGATCACACTAGAGCACATTGTCTCACCTCATGATATCATTGGTATCGTGTACGTAAGGGAATTAGCGTAATGAGAAACACAAGAGGTTCTGTCGTTCACTCGTGAATACATAGGAGCCATTACAGACGTCTAGGTCCCAATGCTGGTTATTGTCTGGTAAGTTTCCGGACATGTCTATGTGTTACCGAACCTTCCGGGTCACACACTTAAGCTGTGAGTCAATCTTTTATTGAGAGAATAAAGTTGTGGTTTTAGTAGTTATGAGATTGTGTTGGAGTAGCTCTGATGTCGCAGGACTTGTTCCGGTGAAAGCATAGAGAAAGAGAAGGCAGACATTAAATGTCTCGGAATAATAGGAATTGTTTCTATTATTCTCGGATTTAATCCGAGGGTTTATGTAAGAGGGAAATATTTATCCGGAAGTTTTGTCGGTGGGCACTGGGTGTCCCGGATCATATAAATATGTTTATATGATAAGTAATTAATTCCAGAAATTTTCTGTGAAAGAAAATATCCAATTAGAAATTAATTAGATAAAATAAATAATTAGATTAATCAAAAAAAATATTAAGTAAAAGTTTTTATTTGGAGCCCACCAAGAGGGGCTGCCTCCCTCTCACCCCCAAAGGGGTCGGGTGGGCCCACTAGGCCGCACCCCCAAAGGAGTTGGATGGGCCAAGGAGGCCCATGGCGCCAAGAGGGGGAGCCTCCCTCTCACCCCAAGCCCTAGTGGGCCTAAAGCTCACTAGGAAGGTCGGTTGGGGAAACCGACTTGGGGGAGGAGTCTCCTCCCCTTGGCCGGCGCACCATGGGGGGAGGGATCAACCCCTCCCCCAAGTCTCCTCCCCCTTAATATACTCCACCCCTCTCACAAGGAGGAGATATAAGAAAATCACAAGTTTCTCTCTTCTGAGATATTGTGAATTAGACTTTGCTCTAATTGCTCTCAATTAGACATAACTCTAACCTCTCTCTAATTAGATCTCATGTGTTGAGAATTAGATATCTCTAGTCTCATATAGATCTAATCTAGATGATTAGATCTACCACCGAAACTACATCGAAAGGTTGTCCCTCTTCGTCGGCGCCAGGTGCTCTAGACGGCGGAGCGCTGACGGATTGGTGCGGCGTACGTGTGGATACTTGAACAGCGGGTTGCGCAAGCAATTCCTCGACGACGGAATCGACAACAATCTCACCTCACGGCGTGGATGTGAGATTCTTCATCAGGTTTCACCAACATCTAATTCGACATACACAAGATCTGTCGCAACGATGTTTGTAAGTACTACTCCCTCCGTTTTTTAATATAAGATGTTTTAGCATTTGTCCACATGTATGTGTACACAAATGTATGTAGACATGTTTAACTGTGTATGTTCACTCACTTTAGTATGTATCTAGACAACATGTACAACACCTAAAACATCTTATATTAAAAAACGGAGGGAGTATATCTAGCATTATGGGGTTCAGCATATCTTCATAGTATAGATCCTGGAGGCAAGGTTACGTAAAATTTTAAATTGCTAAGCGTAACCCAATAGATAACCATTTACCTTTCGATTCATTTTGTCTTGTTGGAATTATAAGGTTTCATCGTTTCTCCATCCAATGATCTTACACCTACGGGATGTTTTATATGAAATGACGTTGTTTTGGTGTAGTAGTTGAAGAATATTAATCAGAGTAACCATTGTCTCTTTTCTAATCACAACAGACCACGACGCGCCCATAAGGTCAGTCCGTAAGATGTTGGAGATATGACTTAGTTTTAAATAGAAATAAGAGGGATGACTTAGTTATAAAAATCTATTCATCACAAATCTATATTCCTTACATCCAGTTTAGTTATAAAAAAAGCTCGTGTTGTGCCGTGTTAGCCAGCAGGCTCTTTTCGGCAGACGAGCATGGTCCCAAACGGTGAAAGACGACAAAACTGACCCTAGGACGAAACATAAGTACAAAATGAACCTACTTCAATAATAATTTTAAATCTAACTCTTTTCAGTAGCGGCTGTCTCGGGGTGCTACCCTCCATATGGCAGCACACTAAACTGGGGCGCTATGCCCTGCCAACATGACAACGCCGGGCCTGGAGGTCGTCCGGAAAATTTGAAGTCATAGTGGGTATCGCCCTAGGCTGGGGCCTAATGATCACGACATGGGTGCGCAAAAACAAACACTGGTCACGGGCGCAATCGTGGAAACTGGCTAGTGGGACTAGTTCATTTTCTTTCACAAATCTATTAATCATGTCGGCCCACGGGCTTGTTCTGGCAGACGAGCACAGCCCTAGACGTGGGGAGGTCCTAGTTCACGCGTACGCGTGCTCTAACGCACCGACGCACGCACATAGAGCGTCGTGGGCCGGCCCATGCGGTCGTCTTCTTCCCTGCGCACGTACGCTCCACCGCATCCTCAATCCTCCCGCCACCAGCGCCTGCCAGACCGCCTACTGCCGCCACCCACGGCCGGCTCCGCTCCCACGGCGCCTCGTCGTCCCGGCCTCCTCCAACCGCCGCCCACCGCCGGTCGACCGCCGCCCCCAGCCTCCCTCTAATCCCCCCCCCAACACCCCATCCTAAGAGAAGCCTTCTCGCCGGCGAGCTGCTCCTGCACCCGAACCCCCACTCGTTAAGTTTCTACCTCACCTCCACCTCCGCCGCCGCGGCGAGCCACGTCGTCGCCGGCTACGGTGAGGTCCATTCCTCGCCTAGCCGGCGACGTCGTGGCCAGCCGCGCCGTCCCCGTCGGCGGCGAGGTCGGTCTCCCTCTCCGGCGCTCTTCTCCGTCTCGTCCTTCTCGAGAGCCGCACTGCCTCCCTCGCCCCTGTCTTCTTCCTCTCCGATCGCTCCGGTTGCCGCGTGAAGGAATGGGCCGGGCCCATCCGCGACAGGGGGTACGTGGGAGCGAATGCCTTCCACGGTACGCGGCAACTAGAATTTGCCCTAGACGTGCCGCGGCCCAGGCACCGTCCGTTTAGTCGTGTACCGTGATAGGCCCCTGACGGATAGGACACACGTGTTAATGGGCCGGCCTGCGATATTTAGCCCGCTTGGCCACGTATACCCCTGACTGTTCCATTCCCCTTTCCCCTCCATCTTTCTCCTCTCCCTCTCTCTGCTTCTGTCGTGGAGGAAATGGCGGGAGGGGGCGAGCTGGTGGTCAGCTTCGGGGAGATGCTGATAGACTTCGTGCCCACGGTGGCGGGGGTGTCTCTGGCGGAGGCGCCGGCCTTCCTTAAGGCGCCCGCGGGCGCGCCCGCCAACGTCGCCATCGCCGTCGCGCGGCTCGGCGGCGCGGCCGCCTTCGCGGGAAAGCTCGGCGACGACGAGTTCGGCCGGATGCTCGCCGCCATCCTCCGCGAGAACGGCGTCGACGACTCCGCCGTCGTCTTCGACGCCGGGGCGCGCACCGCGCTCGCCTTCATCACCCTGCGCGCCGACGGGGAGCGCCAGTTCATGTTCTACCGCAACCCCAGCGCCGACATGCTCCTCACCGCCGAAGAGCTCAACGTCGACCTCCTCAAGAGGGTAAGCGAATCCTTAGTACTCCGTGATCTGGAGAAGGAAGGAGCCCCACTCGATCCCGTCAAGAATATAGTGGAATCTCCGTCTTGGATCTGGGGACGCCAGCGCTAGGTTTCCTTGTCCTGTTCCTCTCTGTTTCCTACACCTAATAATAAAGCGTCTCCTTTTCGTTTCATGTAATTCGGGTGCTTGGGTGGCTGAATCTCCTTGGAATTCAGATATTCCTTGTCAAATAAGGCGCCTTTGGTACTCGTCTTGGTGGATCTTGTTGTGCGTTCTAGATTGATACTTGTTCTTTTCTCGTGTCATGTACAACAGTAGTGTCCAATGGTTAGTATAACATGTCGACTAGTGTCACATAGATCAGTTATCGCCATGGTTATTACTACTGTAGAACTTAAGAAAACGTTGCATGTCTGGTGTTTGGTACTGTGAGACTTTATGGCAGAACTGAACAGTGCATGCCACATAGTTCGTTTGATACAAACTTGGATCCATTTTGTACATCTGCAATCTGTATCATATGCTGCTAGATGGTTCAGAAGAGTTTTGTTGATATGAATTTGGCTCCATTTTATACCTCTGCATGTGATCCAGCATTACCACATGTCTGATGCTGATATATATATGGTTCAGCTGTTCATGGATAGATTTGTGCCTCTACGTGTGGAATTAATCAGAAAGTGTGCCGATCTTATGACATGATCACTCTTAAACCTGTTGATTTGTGGCCAAGCTGTTGTACTGTACTGTTCTATTTCCCTCTATTTCCTTGAGGGAAAATGTCTCACAACTTGTATCGTGCTCAGGCTGCAGTCTTCCACTATGGATCAATAAGTTTGATCGCTGAGCCTTGCCGGTCGGCACACCTGCGCGCCATGGAGATTGCCAAAGAGGCTGGCGCCCTGCTCTCCTATGATCCAAACCTGAGGGAGGCACTGTGGCCATCCCGTGAGGAGGCCCGTACCAGGATCTTGAGTATCTGGGACCAGGCAGACATTGTCAAGGTCAGCCAAGACGAGCTTGAGTTTTTGACCGGCATCGACTCAGTAGAGGATGATGTTGTCATGAAGCTGTGGCGACCTACCTTTAAGCTCCTCCTGGTCAGTCTTGGAGCTCAAGGATGCAAGTACTACGCCAAGGTATGCTTTCAGAAGCTTTTACAAGCTATTGTTTGATCAAATGGTTACTTCATTGCTAACTGTATCCCCTATGTTCAAATAAGTACTTGACTGGGTTATGGCTTTGCTAACTAAGACTTGCAATTTTTTATATTTGACTGTAGGATTTCCGTGGAGCTATCCCAACCTACAAAGTACAACAGGTTGATTCAACAGGTGCTGGTGATGCATTTGTTGGTGCTTTGCTCCGAAAAATTGTCCAAGATCCATCATCGTTGCAAGTGAGTTGCCCGTGAACATTTTCTTTTTAACATTACTATGCCACATAATTTGGCTTGGCGTTGGCTCGCCAAGCCTATCACAACCCTCCTCCTTTACCCGGGCTTGGGACCCATTTGGGCGAGAGTAGTACTAGGGTGGGTGACCTCCTGGGAAGTCCTCGTGAAAGGTTTCATATCTAAGGGTTGTGATAGGCTTGGCGAGCCAACGTAAAAACTAGCCAATCCTATGGGTATGAAACCCATTTGGGCGAGAGTAGTACCAGGATGGGTGACCTCCTGGGAAGTCCTCGTGAAAGGGTTTTATATCTAGCCTACCCCAACTTGTTTGGGACAAAAGGCTTTGTTGAGGTTAAGGTAAGTATGCCACATAATTTGGCAGCTCCCTAATTCAGTATCTGCTGAGTGCTGCAGGATCAGAAAAAGCTCGAGGAGGCGATTAAATTCGCCAATGCATGTGGAGCAATCACCACCACAAAGAAAGGGGCAAGCTCTTCGCTGCCCACGGAAATTGAGATCTTGCAGCTGATGGAGAATGCATAGATGCTTAAGAATTGCGCTAGCTTTGATGTCTGCAAATTGTATTGTATGCTGATCTGGATAGGAGCATGGTTTACTCCCAAGATATCTCTTCTTTTTTGTTTGCCCTACTTTTTTTCTGAAAGGGAATTTTGTTTTGCAATCCTAATTTGAATAAACAGAGCCTTCAGCATTACTGTGCAGTTTATGTGATTAAGTAATCAGTCCTTAATGTTTTTTTTTCCATGGTGTATTTGGGCGTCCTGACTGTATCATGAATTTGTGATATTGCCCCTAAGGTGGTTTCTGTGCTCAAATTTTCACAACTAAATACATGTACAATGCTGTTATGGAACACAGCAAGTGCCAAAAGTGTTACGGTGTTCTTCGGACGTATCAGAAATCTTGGTCGATAGATAGATTCTGCTGAACGGCTATATAACTGTTTATTTATGAGCTTCTCTTTTGGATGTGAATCTGCTGAGCAGGCTATATCACCGTTTATTTATGAGGACAACACCAATTTTTGGATAATTGTGAAAGCTATGCCTTGAACTCGAGACCTAAGGCTCTCATACATGTCAAGTTTCTTGCACTAGCCAAATACATTAGGGAACCAACCATTTGTGTATATCTTAACTGATCAATTGCTTGTCCTCTATTTTTCATAAGCTTAAGACTTGGGTCGTAGGGTGTTGGAGATGATTTAGATATAGAGAAACCAAACAAGCTCAGAATTTTCTCCACGTAATGGGATTGGCTTAACGTAATCTCATCTTCACCTTTAATTACTTCAATGTAATGAATAACATAAGCTTCATCCAAATCTTTCATATCGACTTTATGTGACAAGTAACTTTTAGTGTCATTGATCACACTGGTATTGGTTCCAAAGATTAGTGTATCATCCACATATAGATTGAGAATTACACCTTCACACCCACCAAATTTATAGTACACGCATTTATCAGCATCATGCACCAAGAACCCTACAGATGTGAGAGTTTTGTCAAACCTCTCGTGCCATTGTTTTGGTGTCTGCTTAAGGCCATATAGGGGTTTCTACTATTTACCTACCATGTCCTCAATGTGGCCGGTATTGCGTAACTGAAATTAGGAAAGTGTCCGTGCATTGCAGCAGGAGAGAAAAACTTACCGTCGCAAGGACACATGAAGTAAGTTCTCGTTGATACAAGTGCAACGAGTCATGGAAACCAGCTAGATTCAGTGCGACCACATGACACCTGAAACATATACAAATTCAATGGGAATATAACAATTTGCAGACCATTCTTGTTCCAGGATTCGACATAAACTGATATTATTTCTTATAGACTCTTATATTTAAAAAAGGGCATTTTCAATCCAAACGAATTTGTTCGGCTGATCCAACATGAGTTGAATTGATAATACTATTTAGCACAAACGATTCACATCAAACGGAAGAATATATAACATCGTCTACGTGAAAAGTCTGAGAGAAAAATGACAAATTCCAGCAGTGTGCCATATACAACCAAGTACATCAGTACATGACGCTCGAGCCATCCCAAACAACTCGAGTCCAACTACCTCCAGACAACAACACAAAGGGTAACTACAGTACGTACCAAGAGTGCTTGAATTTCCGCAATCTTCTCTTCTTTCGTCACTAGAGCTGGGGTACAGTCCGTCTGATCATAAAGGTTATGCTTCCATTTTCTGTATGATCCCCAGCATCCTCGTGCATATTGTTTCTTCCGCCATCTCTACTATATAATATCCATAAGCGACCGTGGTGGTACGTAAAAAAACCAAGGCGATCGGTAAAAAACCGGTTGGACCACGATCGGTAAAAAAACCGGACTAATAAACAGGATCGGTCGGACTCCTCTACGCAGCACGGAGTCCTCGTGTTCGTGCGAGGCGAGGCTTGGTAGCTGGGTTGGGCCTTCATGCTGGCTCGGCTGGGCGTTGGTGGGCTTATGTGGCTGGGTACCATCTAAAAAGATCGATATTTACATGTGTAAAGAAAAGAATGTGTATTTCCCTAGAAAAAAAGGAAAAAAGTGTACATGTTGAAAAAAAGAACGCATACGTGCATGGCTACCAATTGGGATTTTTTTATAGAATCGAATCAGAAAGACATCGGTAAATCAAAATCAGACCCAAATATAATAATAATGAGAAATCAAATATTTGTGATTAATTTTAGTTGGGAAATTTTTGTTTTTGCCACACTAGTTTTTGCCCATTTGCTTTTGCCACACTAGTTTTAACAACATGCCGATGATCCATGGAAAAAAATATATCCAAATACTTGCCATCAATAACAAATAGACAAATATCTCCGTCCAAGTCCAACCACATCCGAGACTTTTGTATAGACTCAGATTGAGATGATTGCCATGAAAATAGATACAAATAGGCACACTGTGGTTGTGGGGCTTTGGGGTCCGTCGGTGCATGACCTCTCTCTGGCAAGGGTTAGCATGAGGCGCATGTCGGTATAAAACATGAACGCGACACTGCCAATTTCATGAAAAAACCTCATGAATCGGAGCAAGGAGTCAGGTGGAGGCGTGCGAGTCAAGGAAACAAACCATTTACAAGTGAGGAAATCCAATGGTGAGGGTGGATAAGTGGCGACATATGGTAGATGGTACAGACAGGAACAGGCATATGCATGGACACTAGGACATGGGTTAAGATTTATCTAGAAATCTGGAGCCATACGAATCACATAATCAACTTTTACCACGTCTGCATCCAAAAGAGTTGCATCCCGCCTTCATATGTCTTTGCGAATCAGATAAATCGAGATAGTGAAATTCTCATTCAACATCGTTTCACCGATGAGAGAGGGAGATAAAAAAGGCCTCGTGCTAGACTGGGATGTGCCACTCATTATTAGGAAAACGAAGCCTTTTGATAGAAAAAATTGACCGAAGACTAACTTTTTATTTATTTTAATTTTTGTAAGAATTGTTTAACTTTTGTTCACCCGTTGCAACGCATGGGTATTGTGCTAGTATTGGTAGTAAAACTTGTCTCTGTCCCTTCGCCTCTACCCGCAAAACGTCCAATTAAATCATAGCCACCACTTGTAACATCACTCCTGTGATCACGAAAATCCCCATGGTACCTTGATCATCAGGCCTTATGAGTTATGACTTATGAGTTCCCCTGAGTGGTAATTCATCCTTTCTTCTCCCATTTCTGAGGTTAGCTCCTCAAATGGCATTGACATCTCCTTAAATCATGACCTCTTTTTGGCATCGCCGTAGCCCTCCCCGGAGACAGCCAGATGGCAGAACCCGCCGCACCGGCAGCGTCGGGCCAAAACCCAGCAGCAACACGAGGAGGAGCACCATGGCCGCCCGCTCTGCCCAGATCGGCCCAGAAGACTTCACATTTGGCGATCCACGGGTTCACTATCATGCGCATTGTCTCGAAGACTACCTGAACAATTATTATATGTTACTGGAGGGACATGAGATCACATGACAGCACAGCAACAAAATCTTGTCACGATTTGGTCGTGATGCGCCTCTCCATGAGAAATTGCTTGTAGTTGATCCAGATGGTCAAACAACTAAGTATCATTCAGGCGCCAAAATTGACACTGTCGGGCTACTCGTCTACCGAATTCTCCCAAATTTTTTATTGGATTCATATTTTTTCAGGTACAACCATCTTTTTCTTCTTGAAACTCACATTTTTGGTAATAATATTGATATATGTTCGGCTGTAGTCCAGGATATGATTCACATAAGCTTGGCATCTTCTCTCCGCACAGTGAAGGTCTTGGCAGTACAATCAGTCGGTCCCAATCTTGATGAAGTTGTTAGATTTTTTAGATACTCTCCATGTACGGAGAAGCTGTACATTAGCTCTTTTCATGTAGTTTCCCCAAGCTATACACTGAGAAGTTGTTGTCTTGGCACTACGATCAGTCGGTCCCAGTCTGGTCTTAAATACCAACAAATAAAATTCTGTTGTGGTTATTTATTGTGGCTTGTGGGGAATACTACATTTTGAAGTATAATATGATTCTATTAACATCCTAAGTTGGAAATTCGGAGTGTTACACGGCTAACTAGTTATTTTTTTGACAAGTTTGATTTTTTTTAAACCGCATTTAGTCAACATATTGAAAACTGAATGCATCTGACACGAATATTTCGGACTGGTTCTGGAATCTGAGAAACGTTCTCAAGAAAGAGATAAAAAAAACACGGTCTGAAAAATCCACTCCCTGTCCTCCCAGACACAACTACCGATTAGAAGCAAGCTAGCAGCTCACCAAGTCGCGAGCGATGATGCCATTGGTATTGCATGACTAATGCTTGCAATTGAACCCGAGCTTCAAAAGAGGTTTGAAACCGAAAACCTACTTGGCAAGCAGATTACATGACATAGACATGGCAATAAATAGTATAGTAGTATTGGATTTACTAATGATGCAAATCCAGAAAAACTAAAACTAGTAGCCTTAAAAAACTAATACTAATTATTTCGAATGAGAAAAAAGATTGTAGAAATATGCGGCTACTTTAGCTGTAATTCCTTTGGTATGATATGTCTTTATAATCCATCGTGCGAGGACATTTGAAACCGCTAAGTTGAGCCATGGAACGGCATCCGGATGTTGGCATGCAGGTATAGGTCGTTCTTCCAACCAACGGCGAGCCCCATTCGCTCTGCCATGTCCATCTCCTCTGGTTTCACCCCCATCGGGAGTTCCCAGACGAAGTGGTAGAGAAGCGCCGTGAGGGTGAGCTCCATGATAGACTGCGCAAACAACATCCCAGGACATAACCTCCTGCCTGCCCCAAAAGGTGTGTACTCAAAGTTGGTGCCTTTGAAGTCAACCGAGTCGGACTCAAACCTCTCTGGCTTGAACTCCTCGGCGTCGTCCCAATACTTGGGGTCCCTACAGATCGCCCAAGTGTTGACGAATACAGTGGTTGGGGATCTCGTACCCGAGGACTTTGCACGTCTCGGTAGACTGACGTGGAAGAAGCAGCGGGACCGGCGGATGCAACCTAAGTGTCTCCTTAATGACGAGCCTGAGGTACTTGAGGTCAGCTAAATCATCCTCAGTGACGTTTGGCTTCCCAGCAAGGTTGTCTCGTACTTCGGCTTGTGCTTTCTGCATCTTGTCTGGATTCCTCATGAGCTCGGACATGGCCCATTGGAGCGCTGTGGCGGATGTCTCGCTCCCAGCACCAAACAGTTCCTGCACAAGCAAGGCCGTTACCCAAATTAAGAAGATGAAACAAAGCAAAGTGACATCTTTGATCGACGTGTAGTAAAAATTAATGTTATACTTGCCGAAATAAGCGCTTTGATGGATCCCATGGTAAAAGGCACATCGTGGCTGCCTTCCTTCTGTATTCTGAGGAGCACGTCCAACAGGTCCTCCTTCTCCTCCTCATTCACGTTACCCTTGGATGCGGCGGTCTTCAGCTCTTGGTGCTGCTTCACGGCGAAGTTCATAAGCTCGAATCTTTTGCGGTGGTGCTCCCACGCCCGCTGAGACGAGCTGCTCACAAAGCTGGCTAGCCACGAGGACGGGAACAAGTCGACAAGGTTGAACCCGCCGAGGAGCTTGATCCCTTCCTGGAGGACCTCCAGAAACTCATCCCGCCTAGTGAACCTATCCCCGATCATTGCACGTATGGTGGAGTCCGTGATGAGGACGGCGAGCCTCTGGCTGACGTTGACGGCCTCACCGCGCGGAGCACCCGCGGCGATGGCGGCGACGAGGCGCCCGACCTCCTCCTCCCTGACATGGCGGAACGACTGCACCTGGCGTGCCCTGAGCAGCTCCATGATGCAGATCTTGCGGAGCTGTCGCCAGTGGTCGCCGTAGGGCGCGAACGCTAGCCCCACCCCGTCGGACATGAGGATCTTGGTGGTCTGGTTCCATGGACGCGTGGCGAACGTGACGTCGTGCGTCTTCATGACCTCCCGCGCCCCGTCGTGGGACGAGGCCACGACGACCGGCACCTCGCCGAGCTTGAGGTAGACGAGGGGCGCGTTGTCGAGCCGGCGCGCTATGTCCGCGAGTGCGCGGTAGATGAGCGGCTTACCGGCAATATGGTGCAGGCTTCCAATGACCGGCAGCCGCCACGGGCCAGGCGGCAGCCTGCCGCTCTCGCGTTTCCTGGTCAGCTTGAGGAGTAGGACGGGGAGGAGGAGAGCCAAGAAGAGGCAAAGGTAGTACGTTGTTTCCTGTCTTTTGAGCAGACATTGTGGAGAACTGGAGATACGTGATCACGAGAATAGGCAGGCAAATGACAGTGTTATCCATGCTATATTTGATTTGCCACACGATGCTGACGATGAACACAAATGATCATAACTCACAAGCACAAGCAAAGCAAGAGACAAACCAAAATATAGCATGATATTAGTTCTTGGATTCTAGTGTTGTTTTGTACTACATGTGTTTGAAATCTGACTCTTGACTTTTGTTTTCCTAACATTGGTATAGGGTTATGCTGGCAATGGGGTTGTACTACTATGGCCTGCGCGGTACCAACGCCACCTACTCAGTAGTCTTCCTGAACTTTTTTTTTTTTTAGCACAAGGCAGTCGTTTGCCATTCGATTAGGTAGAATAAAAGAGTTTAATTACAGCAAGGCCCGGTGGAAACCAAAAAACAAAGAACACAAAAAAACATGGAGCGGCCAACTAAGCCGCCGCCACGTTTCCAGGATCCTGTGTGTGCGCGTACGCCCTCTGGTCAATCTCCTCCTTCACTAGGGCAGACACCTCGAAGGTCTGGAGTGCCGCGTTCTGAAAAACGCGGCGATTCCGTTCCTTCCAAACCCCCCACATGGAGTAGATGATCAGCCCGCTCGCCTCCCTTCGTCTCTCCTTTGGTAGGGCAGCGATGGTGTCATCCCACCAAACGTCTTCCTGAACCTCATCCCCATCGCCACCTCCGTCGTCGCCATCACACTCAGGTAAGTACTCGCGCTGTCATGAAAGGAAAAAATCATGGCCCTATAGTCAACATTGTTAACAAACTCTGGTTCTTCAGGGCAGAGAGGTTAATATTCACAAACTGTCCTGGCAAGGCGAAGCTCTTCGGCATCATGTCTTGCGTCGGCGGAACAATGGTGGTCACACTCTACAAAGGGCCGATGCTGCACCATCCTTGGTCTACCCACCTGCTGAGGGCGCCCCATGCTCAGGCAGCAGCTACTTCGGCAGTTCACCACAATATGGTCGCCGGCACACTGTTCCTGTGCGGCAGCTGCCTTGGATACGCCTTTTGGTTCATCATACAGGTGTCAACCATTACTGACAATACTTTCCTTAAAAAAAATACTGCCAATACTTCTTCACTTCCACATTTGCGCGTAGTTGCTTCAAGACGAGTGTTACAATGTCCTAGGTGAAAAGGAGACCATAGCCTTTCTGATTGTTATTGTTGGGCTTACTGGCTCATTCTAGCATGTAGTAACATTTTCTGCAATTGCGTCTACAGGTTAGGCTTGCCAAGGTGTTCCCATCTAGGTACTGGGCGATGACGCTGACGTGTCTGTCGGGAAGCCTGCAGGCTTTTGCTATCGGTGTATTGATCGACCACGACATGTCAGCATGGAGGCTCAAGTGGGACCTGCAGCTCCTTACCGTCGTCTACTCAGTAAGACTTGACAGTGGGTTCATGTCATCATCTCTCACCGATTGACGAAAGATGAGTTTTTTGTTGATGTTCTGTGTTCTGCTTCCAAGGGGATATTCAACACCGGCGTCGCGTTTGTGCTCATGTCGTGGGCGGTGAAGCATCGTGGGCCGATTTATCCCTCGTTGTTCAACTCTCTGGCGATGGTAGCGACGGTGGTCATGGACTCGGCACTGCTCGGCACCAGCATCTTCTTAGGAAGGTGAGTTTCAGGGTGCAAGCGGGACGCACCACGGGCTCCCGCGCGTAGGCCGCATGCGCCGTTCTGCGTACGCGGTATGCCGCGTATGGGCCGTGTACGGGATTGCGGCGCCGTGACGCGCCGCGTACGCCGCTTGCTCTGACTCGCTAGCTAGCTCGCTGCTAGCTCGCTCAATCTACAGAACTGCTAGCTCGCTAGCTCGGTAACTTTGTACAATTCTTATACAAACCTGACAATGCCAATTCTTGTACAAACCTGGACTATGCCAATTCTTGTACAAATCTGGACAATGCGAACTACAAAAAACATCAAAGCAAATATCGCAAATAGATACTACCAACCAGCTCTAAACCATTCATTCATTCATCCAGCAGGAGTCTCGTCTTCTCCACCAAAATATGAACATCACTAGGACATCATCCCAACGCCACCGTAAAGTCACCGTAAAGAAAGCAGCTAGCTCTACAGACACTTCTACAACACAGAAAAGCCTGGTGGATCACAAAATTAAGATACCAGGGCGTGAACTTATTTTATCTGTAGCATCAAGATAATACCAAAACTGGTTTCCACCTTTTCATACAAATGAGCAAATCAAGAAACCCACGAAAAAGGTCACGCCAGGACTATCTTATCTGAACCGCATTGTTTGGAAGCCAAAGATTGTATAATATGACAGCTCAATACATCATTTTCCCAGGAACGAACATGTTAGTTTTCTCCATAACCTAAAAAGCGTGAGCCTATTGGTTCCTGTCAGGTAGGAGAGGAGCCTACCAGTCACATAATCTGCCAGATGAACCAGCTTGCAAATCCTGCAATGGATACCCCTTTCGAGTCCTGCAAATAGAGAAAAAGACTCAGTTGACTCCTCAGCGGCTACTGAGCTGTATAAGTTCATAAGAACGGAGCAACAAACCAACCTTGCTTTGCCTCAGGTCGACCAGAGCTTTGTACCTTCCAACAGTTGCCATACTCCCTAGATGTTTATACACAAACTTAGGACCTAGGTCGACTTCCTTTTTCACTGCTTCCTTTTTCATTGCTGCAGACTTGACAAGGAAATTAACCCCCGGTGAACTCGTCACTTGCGTTGGAGATCGTAGTCCTGGATTGGCTGACTTCCTTTTTCTGCTCTGAGATTCCTGTTAAACAAAGAAATTTTGATATCAAAAATACAATGACAAGCAACTCGAACATTAATATGTACAGCCTAGGTAAAATACTAATCTGAAATAGTAAGTTTATCTGATCAAGTGCATATCTAATCAATTCACTGAATATTTTTCACACCCAATAAGGAAAGACAGGAGCAATTCACTGAATACATTTTGGTGCCTGTGTAGAAAAACAAAGTTCAAGACAGTGGGCCGGCAACACCCAATCTGTTGGTCTTGTGTAGTGTATGTATAGACATGCTCCCAATTGGAGCAGACCCCAACTAGTAGCAAATGATTTAATACGAAACGTGCAAAATTGAAACTTATCAAATTGACAGATTATTTGTGGGGTCATTCTTTGCCCATTAACTTTGGCGATGACAGTGCTCTTGGGCTGGCATATCCACTTGATTCTACAAAACAAAACTACAATTGAGGTTTGTGACACCAATTTCTCTTGATGTTCGACAGCATTACTGTTTATAGAAATTCTTAACGACACCCTTATTAATTAATTGTTGCAGTAGCATGAAGGAGTTAGAGCAATGTGGTTGGCAGAAAAGGGTGGAGACCTTTATCATCATCCATATGACCTTGGTGTCTATGAGAATCTAATTTCAGTAAGAAGACTAAGAACTATTTTCTGTGCTACCGTTTTGGGTCTTTTCCTGGGTGTTTAAATGTTTCATGCGTCCAAATATAATGCATAATTGTAAGAATCAAACAGTCAACTTTCGCAGACAATGTTAACGGCAATCCCTTTATCAGCCATTTAAAGACATCCACAATTTTGATACTAACTCCAAAGCAAATTTTGTGAACATGGAATCTTACAAAATTCTTCCCTAAACTTTTTAACCTGGATGTTCTCCTAACTCCAAAGCTTGCCAAGACGTCTTATATTGTGGGACGGTGGGGGTACATAACTTTGAGTAGGTGCTTGCAGCTCCCAGCAGTATTTCCTCCACTCCACAGGTCTACTCTGAGTTTGGACATGAAAATATTGACCTAGTCGTTCTTTTGTTCTTCACACCATCAGAAATATCCTCCCTCATAATCTGGACTAGGCTGTGCTTGTACGCTACAGGTTTAACCAAGGCAATTCTGTTGTAAAGTGTACATACTGTGTTCAAAAGTCATACAGAGAAACAGAGTAAGAAATACAGAGAAGAGCCGAAACAGGCTTACGCCCCGCTATATAAATATAGCAACCACACCGATACAACAGTTCGAACCAAAGAAAATGCTGGGGCAGCAGCACAAACATACCCAAAGAGAAAAATAAATGAAAGCAAAGGCGAATTGACGAAACAATGATGACTCGCCACCGTGGTGTCCTCCGACTTTGCTCCACCACAATCCAAGCACTCCGAAGCGCCTCGTACCAAGCAACACCTTCAAGAAGGAAGCACCGTTCCCGGCACTGCTGCCCGGACCGCCGGTCCTAGGGTTTCCCCCGGCACGTAGGGTGTAATGGACAGGGGATTCCCGTGACGCCCTTCAGGAAGGAAGGGTGCCACTCGAAGGCGGCACCGCGTCAAGGTCAGACAAGCCGAAAGGGATTTCTCCCGACCCCGTCCACACCCTGGAGCAATGGAGCACAACCACCTATCTTCATCCAGCATGCACCACCACAATTTTGACGTGACCATTATCTGCCTCAACGTGAACGCTGGCGTGTGGCCTGCAAGACAGGGGCGGACGACATCGTCGAGCCGACGGACAGCAGTGACGCAGCCGTGCGGGAGGGATCCACCTCCACCGCCAAGAGGCGGTCATCGGCCGGACAGAGCAGCCAGGGCACACCAGGCCCACACTGGCCCGGCCGGGCCCGGCCGGGCCCGGCCGGGCCCGTAAAGCCCCGGCCGCGCTGCTGCGATGGGCAAGGCGCACTGCCGCCGTCCTCAGCCTGAAGATTCGTCGCCACCACCTGCAGGAGGCTCCTCAGCCGCAGAGCTTCGGCCCGCCCGAGCCCATCTGGAGCCCGCCGGAGCCCATCTGGGGCCCGGGGTCCAAATCTGGCGCACAGCAACCACCGTGAGCTCGCAGCCATGGCGCCCCGCCGTGAAGCACCACCAGCCGGCGACACCCGGCCGCGCCGGACCAAAGCCTCCCGAAGAGCACCGAGCCAAGGAGGAAGAAAAGGCCCCGACCATCCTTCCACAGCGCGGGTAGAGGCAGGCCGCCGCCGCCGGCGTCGCCCGGGCGGCGCCCGACGACCTCAGCCGGCGGCGGCGACGCGGGGAGGGTGGTGGAGAAGGGGGGCGGCGGCCGGAGGGCGAGAAGGGCCCCGTCGCCCTCGGGGGGGCGAGAGGGTGCGACTCGGGGGGGGGGCAGAAATACAGAGAAGAGACAAGTTGGGGATCAGGACATCAGGTACCTTGATGACTGTGGGGATGAGGGGGCTGTCGTTGGGCTTCTTGCGCTGATTTCCCTGACTGTTCTTGCACTGCAGCGTCCGCTTCCCGCCGCCGGCGTCTGTGCACATCTTTGGATCACCGCCGCCGTCCGTGCCATCGATCTCTTGGTCGACCGCCCTCCCCACGCCGTCCGTGCCATGGTGTGCTTCACGACCATCGAACCCTAGCTCGCTTGCCGTCGTTGCCGGCCTAGCCTGCGGCTGCCCGTCGAGGTAGGGAATCGAGGGGGAGGGAGAGGCACTAGCAGAGTGGCGATCTGGCGGAGCCGGAGGAGGAAGGGCAGCCATGCCGGAGGAGGAAGGACGGCGATCAAGCGGAGGAGCAAGGGCGGCGCGGCAATCTGGCGGAGGAGGATAGGCGGCGATCTGGGGAGCTAGAGCAGGAAGACGCTCGCGTTTGGT
This sequence comes from Poa pratensis, assembly GCA_947311845.1. Taxonomy (NCBI): domain Eukaryota; kingdom Viridiplantae; phylum Streptophyta; class Magnoliopsida; order Poales; family Poaceae; genus Poa; species Poa pratensis. Next base: position 50,507,125 of record CAMZMU010000057.1, on the reverse strand, counting down.
GCACTGTTTGGTCGTTGGCGGCGCGTCGCGGCAACCGCGGGTCAGCCCGCAGACCCCGTTTTTTTTCCTCGTATTTCCGTGGATGCTCGGCTATGTAGCTAAGTGGGCTTAAAATTGCGGCGCCGCGGACGGCCCACTCCCGCATGCAGCGTGAGGTGAGTTTCTCGAGCAGGGGGTAAACCTCATCAGTTTATTCAGATAGAGATGCGGTACTTGTGACTGTAGCAAATATGGCAAATCTCAACAACACATGTCATGATTGACTGTCTGCAGCATAATGGGGACCCTGCTAGTCATTGTGGGGCTATACACGTTTCTGTGGGGGAAAGCAAAGGAGCTGCAGGAAGCAATGGCCGCGGGGCGGAACGCCGGTGAGAAGGAGGAAGCTGGAGACAGCAATGGGCATGGTCGGCGCGAGTTGGAGCTGCGTCGTGGCGTCGATGAAATAGCATAGGGGGCGTGTTCATGCCGACTAACGGGACTGATGCATAGTTCCGGGGGGACAATGATTAATATAACAATGGCTACTCAGAATTTGGAACTGGTGAGACTATGGGCATGGGCAACTTCAGAACTCAGCGTCTTGTATTTGTTCGGCATCTCAAGAGCATCCAGTGCAGTCCTCTGCACTATTTCCCTCGTTGGTGTCAGTTTATGAGCTAGGTTGTAGTTGCTTTTGCATGCTCTGGCCTATGAAACACATTTAACAAGGTACAGAAAATAGAGCCCTGGTAATTGCATTGAAGGATGCTGGCCCGGCTATCTGAAACAGCAGCAGAGGTAGAACCTGCGAAACAAGCGGTCATTCAGAGTTTCAGGGGCATCCCTGTAAAAAGACTTCAAAGTAGAGAACTAAAACGACTAGTGTATGCTCGTCGATTTAGTGCTGAAAGGTATACACCTGCTAATATATGAACCTAGTTAACTGTTTGTACTCCCTCCGTTCGGAAAATGATGACTTCCATTTGTCCAAATATGGATGTATCTAAACATGTTAGCTGTTAACTGAATGAAACAAAGTAATCAAGCGATTTTTGTTTAACTGCTGACCAATGAATCGGGTAATTTCACTGGCAAATAGGAGAACAACGAAGGTATATGTTCAAAGATTCAATTGCATTAGTAAATCCAGAAGTTGGCAAAAAATTTGTCCAACTTCTGTTGCTGACAGTAATTAAGCACCCGATAGCATTCCTAAGAGGTAAATGCAAGATAAGAACAAGTGGACAAAAACAAAACATAGCATCAAGCACAATAGATCTAACATCAGGTTCTTACATTTCCTAATTAAGAGAGCTTACAGTAGTTCCACCACAGGTCATCTAACCTAGCCTCCAATCCAAGAGTCAATCTGTTTCTTGCCCGGAACAAGTCAAGGCAAATAAAGAAAAAGACATGACAGTTACTTCGCAAAAGCATAGCAGGAAATCACAATCAGCAAAGATGGAACAAGATTTGTATGCGCCTGCTTTATGTGGCTTCTTGTAAGGCCAGTTAAGAACCGCTGAGGTTGATGGTGTAGCTGCAGAGAACCTGGATGATGGTGAAAGGACGGTAAGCGACGAGGTCAAACTTCTTGTTCCGCTCGACGAAATCAACGTCTTCAGAGACCCTCTCGAGTGTCCCGTCGGCGATGTTGTGCTTCCAAATCCAAGCAAATGGACCCGACTGTAGAGTGTAGTCCAAATATCACAAAACAGGAGCAATTCTTCACTGGTACTAGTCAAAATATCACAACATGAGCACTTCTTAACTGATGCCATGTGCTCACATAATCAAGTATAATCAAGGAAGTACTACAAAATTGAGAGAGTAGAACCAGAAACCTAACCTCGTTGCGCATCCGGAGGATATGATGGTGTGGCCGTTTGCAGTCTAGAACAGATCCGAGGCTGGAAGACCTGGACTGGAACCACGACAGAAACCTACTCAAGACGAACAAGAAGTCAAGAACAAGAGTGGAAGTGAGACACGAACTGACTGCACTTATGCAGCGCCCGCATATCGTTCATCCTTAATTGGTAAGTAAAATATCTGGAGAATGGATGGGTAGTAGTTAGAAAGAAGTACGGGTTCAGCAACAATTTGCAGAAAGACACGCGAAGAACAAAATCTGAATCATAATTTAGCTCGATGGAACCAGCTTTGTTCTCCATATGGCGAGTTTTATGGGCTACCTTGTGGTAGTTAGCCTGCAGCGTGTAAGTCGGTGGAAAGCAAGAGGCAAGACATAGTGAGAGGCCAACAGAGCTCGGCCGGCTGGCCGGACAGAGACTGAGATGATGACTGAGTACGGATGAGGGTCGGAGCTGGGGTCTTCATCTGCTAGCTGGCCCACGCGCCCTCGGCTCCTATCTAGAAGGAAACGGCGGGCCGGGTCATGCGGACGGACCCTAGAAAGTGGGCCGATTGTCCACATACGGGGTTTTGCTTAGCGTCACGTTCCTCGTACCGTAACCCACCCTTCCGTCTTCTCCAATGCGATATAAGGAAGTATCCTGACTTTCTGACGCAAATGCATCCCTTTCTGACTTTCAGGGGATCCGTGATGGTTGCATTGACGACCGTTGATCCACATTTTTTACCACAAAAGAGAGGTGAGACCGTGAAACCGGTCCCTGGCCGCCGGTCCGGAGTATCCCTCTCTTACCGATCGACCCGCTGGCTCTGATTGAACGCAATTAAAGCACCACCGGGCTTTGTGAAATCAGTGTTAGGTTGATCTCCTCCCGTATGATCCAACGGTCACACCGGACCCTTGACCACGCCCTGATCGGGGGCGTCCAACCGTACACTGGTTGGTGGGCCCCTGTCACGAGCTGCTATAAAGAGAGGTGGGGGTCGGCGGCACCGATTACGAGGTTCGTCTGTGCCACTCGACCCCACCGACATCCCTACCGATCTAGGGTTAGCGCTGAGCTGACGGGAAGTACCACCACCGCTGCCACTGCTACCCACTGCATCACCACCTCCGTCCACCATGGCCGGAGCCTCGAGCGCCTCCGCACAAGGAGAAGGTACTGGTTCTCCTCCAATCTCTCTGTTCTACACGTTTTGATCTAGACTAGTGATCCCACGGATATAACATTGGTATCAGAGCAACTAGTTCTAGATTCTACTCGTGTAGATTGAAAAGAAAAAGCAAAAGGAAAAGAAAATTCCCCTCCCGTGGATACCCCAAAACCCTAACCCTAAAAGTCAAAAGGGAAAAGGGCAGAAAACTCACCGGACGGCCACCGTCGCCGGCAAAGTGCGCCGCCACCTTGACCGCGCCTGTTCCTCTCGATCCGGTGCGCACCGAAAGGGGCACCGGACGAAGAACTCACCCCCTCGGGGGCAAAGAGAACCACCACCACGCAAGGGGCAAAGGGCACAGCGGCCTTTGTCGTTTGACGGCAGTGCGCTCACCACGAAGGGAACGCACGACCGGCGAAGGGAATGGCGACGGCGCCACCGCCACCGTATCTTGCTGAGCGCGAGGGGGTAGGGGGGAGGGCGCAGCCGCGTCTCTCTCTCTTGCCAGCGGGCAGCGGTGGAAGGGAAAGGAAGAAAAGGGGAGGGAGAGGTCGCCGCAGTGGGGAGAGATGTCGTCGCCGGCCGCCGGCGGCGGGTCAAACCCGAGCTAGGGTTAGCGGGAGCCGGCGGTCGAGTGGTTTTGTTCGGGCTACAACCACGGTGAGCCGTTGGATCTCAACGGACGGCTGGGATCAAAACCCTAGCGCTGCGCAGGCCAGTTGGGCCGAAAGCTGGAATGGGCCGCGACGAGCGGCGAAAGCGTAACGGGCCGCTTGGCCGACAAGTGTAACGCGCGCGGGCGACAGATAGCGCGGTCGTTTGGGCCGTGTCTGCGTCGCCGTGGGCGGCAGATAGTTAACAGGCCGTGGGCCGAGCGAGCTGCACAGAACAGTTTTCTGTTTATTTTTCCAGAAGCATATTTTATTAGTTTTTGTCCAAATTTTGGGCAAATTTCATTCAGCTTTTTCTATTCAAATTTTATCCAACGGAATTTTTTGTTTAGAGAACTGAAAAGTGACAGAAATGCTTCTGAAAAGTATAAAGTCCATAATTTTTATTCATGTTTTCCGCTGCAAATAGTTAAAAGTAATTGCTTAAAAGCAATAAAGTGATAATTAAATTTAAAGATGTGATAAAGTGAATAGTAAAGGTAATTATGGTCCTGTTATTTTACGACCAACGTTGTTAATAACATAATCATGATTTGTTAATCGTTGAACAGTGCAATGTTTGTGAAATACAGATAATATTTTACAGTTTCTGCTGTAAAGTAAAAGGACTCTCCTCTAATTAAATTGGAACCAACGGGAAAATTTAATTAGAGAGGAGGAAAAAGAGAAATACTTGTTTAACAGATTAATTATGGTATTGTTATTTTCTGACCAACGTTGATGATAGCAGTACTATAATTATATGAGTTCTATAGTCAAAGGGCTAGATCTCTGATAATTTTGCATGAAAGTGATCAATTTTCAGAGAAAAGATAAAAGATCAAGAAATGCTCTTGAACTATAGAAATATGTATATTTCATGTTTCCGCTGAAATAGAGTTGATGATAATGTCATTTTCCAAACAGAGTTCTTTATTGCAATAGAAATATTATCATCATATTGTTTATGAGTTTTATGCATTGATTCTATTTCTGCCCAACGGTGATGTAGAATTAGTGTAGAAAGATGATGTTTCATTCTAATTCTGCCCAACGGTGATTTAGAATATAGAAGAAAGTTTTAAAGATTTAAGGTGCATATCTTTAACCAGACCAACGAAGGGTTATTTTTATGCTCATTATTGTTTATTATTATTGAATATTTTCTCAGACAAAGATTCTCATGTTTTCATTCGTGAAAGCAAAAGATGGGTACTTGTGACCCGAAAGATGACCAAGAAAGGTCATAAAGTGAGAGAGTATGTTCTCTCTAAAGAATGACTGCAAAAAAAAAGAATTCTTGGATGTTAATCCAAGAATACAAATAGATCATCGAGAGTCTTGTTTGACAAATGTCTTTCATGTACTCTCCATGCAGAAAACAAATAAATCATTCAGAGTTTTGTTTAACGAATTTCTTTCATGTACTATATGAAGAAATTTTTTAAACGAGCAACATGAATGCTTAATTTGACCAACGTTGGATTAAGCATGTGTATAAAAGAGTATTCAGATTTATTTCTGAATTTGATGATTGAATATGCAGTCTAAAGAGCCAATTGTGGCATCTGTGTCTCTTAATTACCCGCATGACGGGAAAAGACGATAATAATACCCACGTGGTGGGAAAAGTCTGGGAAAATACCCGCATGGCGGGAGAAAATTTTGACAAAGGACTTATCCTGTATGACAGGAAGAAGATGTGATGACTCATGTGTTTTTTATCGACCGCACACTTTATGTGTCATAGTTACAAAGCACTTAATGAGTCAAAAGAGAATAAAGTTACAAAAGAACCTAAAGATGAGAATGGCATGCAAGTGTGACTTGCAAAAGTACCATTGAGAAAGAACTCTTGTGAGTTTTGAAAAGGAATGAGGAAAAAGTACTCCCATACATTAAAAGACAACTTCATTTTGAATGAAGCAGATAAAAGATAACTTCATTTTGAATAAAGCAGATAATCAAAGTTTCGAAATTGTGGCAAAAAGGTTCTTGCCACATTTCGAGGGGGAGATAGAGAATGTTACAGAATAAACTCCCCTATACTTCAGATAATGTGATGCATATTATGCATCTAAGTGATCTATGATGAATTGTGATCGTCTGGGGAGTACGACGGTCATAATAATGATACCCCTAAAGTAAAGAAATAGATGTATTCTTGGATATTTTACAGCTCCGAAAGGAGACTAAGGACGGTACTCAAAGTGCCATAAAGAAGACAGATTGACAGGTTAACAGAATAAACCCAAATAAAAAGGATTAAGGATACACCATTTTGGAGAAAATGGAGTAATCTGGGGGAGCATGGTATGAACATACCTAAGGCTCGAATAGATTTTATCTGGGGGAGCTTGTTGCTTTATAATAGAGATGAACAAGTAAACATGGATCTTGTGATTTAGGTCCTTGTAAGAGCTATTGCCTTTTGGCGATAGAAGACTACAGAATTAATTGCCTCTAGGCAATGACAGAGCAACAACATCCCCATATGAGAAAAACAGATGACTATAAAGTCTATATCAGAGAAATTTAAATGAAGGTTGATCCCACCTCATTTACAGAAATTATAAGCAGCGCTCAATCGATTTTGACAAGTGTCTACTTGTCTTAATGATTAGAGACTATGTGAATCCCGACGATGTTTGGGACTCATAAGTAATTTCCAATGGAGCCAAAACAGTAGGCTATAAAGGGTCTACAACGCCAATGTGACTCCAAAGGAAATATGTAAAAAGCGATTTTAAATCGAAAGATTTGCGCTAAGAGAATAAACAGATTATAATGAGTGATAATGGCACATAATGATCTGAGTTACATCAGATGAAAGTAAAGAACACAAGGGATCTTACGGACTAGAGCAAGTCTCTAGAATCAAAGTTATTTTGGGTTAAAGAGAATGAGAGGACAATCTTTTCTACAAACTTATAGAATGGGAAATTCATTCCCTAATCCTGTGTATGTGGATGATATCCTACTTGCTAGTGGTGATGTCAATCTACTACCGGCAGAGAAAAGAAGTTCTTGTCCTCAAAAGAGTATTCTCGGTAGAGTGTCTGTCGTTAAAAGTATCGAGATTTACTAAGAAAAGAAGAAAAGGGGTATTAGAAATATCGCATGGACATGCTGAGAAGAAGTCTCTAAAGCATGCATGTCGAGAAAATCTACGCCTGTTCTTATTGTCAAGGGTAATGGAATTGAGAACTTTAGTGTTCCAAGAGATAACTTAGAACAGATCAAATGAATATAGTACCATATGCTTCAGCTGTTGGAAACTCAATATTACCCTGACAATTCACGTATCCGGGTTGTTTTGGCAATGTCCAATCCAGATATAGATCACTGGAATGGAATCAAAGATATCGGCCTCATGCTAAAAGAAACAGAGTGCTCTCAAAAGGTTGTGAGTACAAAGATAGATCTATAAATGTGCTCTCAAAAGGTTGTGAGTACAAAGAAAGAATTTGTGAAATGTATAGCGAAATCCACAATTGTCGCTAAATTTCACATTTGGAGTTTTTGTGTGGAAAAGCTCCAGAGAATGAAAAGATTGACATCAGTGTGATGTAAAGACATGTTATAGCATGATATAAGGCCGAGGGACAGGCAAAATGGTTAAGGAAACCTGTACCCGGAATTGATAATGGTTGACAACAGCAATAACCATTAAGTAATTCACTCCTAAGACAACGAGTCAAGTGTGGTGCCAAACACATTGACACAGAGTTATACGTTGTAAAGGAGAAAGTCCGGAATTATGTTGAAATGCTTGGAGCATAAAGGAACAGATAAAAAAAACACACAAGTGTTTGCAGATCTGCTAATTAAAGGCTTACCGCCCAGTGTGTTTGGAGAACACATAGTCGACATGGGTTTATGGTATAGTCTATATGATTTCCGGACAATAAAGAGGCCCAAAAGATTAAAGAAACTATTTCTGAATGGAGGCGTACATTGTAGCTGTCTGATTCTATCGGCAATGAGCTGAGACGATGAAACATGCTCTATGTATCGATCTGTGATGAAACGAGTAAAGTAAAAGGTAAAAGTAAAAGTTGAGATCAAGGGGGAGAATGTTAGGTTGATCTCCTCCCGTGTGACCCAACGGTCACACCAGACCCTTGACCACGCCCTGATCGGGGGCGTCCAACCGTACACTGGTTGGTGGGCCCCTGTCACCAGCTGCTATAAAGAGAGGTGGGGGTCGGCGGCACCGATTACGAGGTTCGTCTGTGCCACTCGACCCCACCGACATCCCTACCGATCTAGGGTTAGCGCTGAGCTGACGGGAAGTACCACCACCGCTGCCACTGCTACCCACTGCATCACCGCCTCCGTCCATCATGGCCGGAGCCTCGAGCGCCTCCGCACAAGGAGAAGGTACTGGTTCTCCTCCAATCTCTCTGTTCTACACGTTTTGATCTAGACTAGTGATCCCACGGATATAACAATCAGTACCCAAGAGAATCTTTTTTTGAGAATCCACAGAAGGTCTGTGTTAGGTTTCACACATGCATCGATCACATGAAACTAGACAAACACATCCACACGAAAATATCTTGGCCAAGGGCACGTGCCGTACTCTTTGAGCAAACTGTTTCAGCAATGCACCTTTGGATTTTCAGAATCTGATAAAATAACGTTATAATAATGTAGATAGTATATATCCTTATTTATTGCACTCGCATGAGGGAATTCATTGTTGTTACTTATCTATGAACACAAAGCAATGCATGCTGTTCATCAACTGGAATCAGATATGAACTATAAGATATTATTAGTAAAACTCATCCGACATGAGCATTAGATTTGAACTGTCAAATTAGGGCGTCTTCATTGTAAAATCAGGTAAGATTATTAGATTAGAGACTTCTGGGGATCATTTTGAGAGTCGGAAACTTTCTTGATTCCAACTCGCTGGGAATGTAGAAAGAGGAAACAAACAGTCCCCAACCATGTTAATGTTTGGAGAGTTTTTGCAAGCTATGGCCAAATTTAAACTAAAAAATAAAAACCTTCTTAAAGATTCTAGTAATTAGAATTTAGGTTCTACCAGTCTCCTCGAAAATTGAGATCGTTCTACGGAGTCAATTGGAAATTTGCACCGATTTTGGAAGTTTTGAGCTTGTTTTTAGTTTTTACTCTCACTAGTGGCCGTGCACGTGCAACGCACGTCTCATAATTTATTGTAATGTAAACACGCTCTTTGAATCTATATTTGTTTCAATGAATTGTTTTACCAAGCCAATTAAATTTGTTTCATGATACGAAATTGAAATCGGACCAAATATCTCCCGTTAAGTTCTCCACCATTTCATTCCAGTTAGCAATGGTGATACAGAAATAGGGCGTTTGTTGTTTTTCGGGATTGTTGATAGCCCAGCTCTCACCGGCCAACCGCCCCACCCCCAACCCACGCGCCGCAGTCAAGGCCGAGCCGAGACCCCGCTGCACCACGCTTTAAATGTCGCAAGGTAATCCTTTCGTGGTTTCGCCTCAAAGTCTACCAATGGCGAAGATGAACAAGGAAGAGCTCAAATTGCATAAAATAAATCCACCACAAACTTCCAATGCATCTCTATCGGGGTCATGTTCCTTGGTTATGCCTCGCAGCCTACCAACGCAGTAGTTGAAGAAGGCAATGACATATCTCAAATTACATCACAAATCGAACAGCCAAAAAATCAAATGAGTTCAAGAATTATTAGGTTATTTGAAAACAACATGAGCGAAAAAAGTATTGGATGATTATCAGGCAGGCAAGGTGCCTTTTCTTTATCTGACATAACCTTTTTTATCTAACGTATAACCTGGCAGAACAACTCCATGTTTTTTTTTACCAAAGATACATGGAGTACGTGTAGGTAATACCTCAAGCTCTTACCTGCAAAAAAACATAGAGCTGGTTTTCATCAGACAGGCGTCACGCAGTGCAGCAGTAAAACTATCTATCTTCCATTAGTATATATCCCGGAAGTCAATCAGCAAGAAACATATATAATAACCCCAAGTCTCAAGAACACTTCATTACCAATCCTATGTCATACTCAATAACATTTGGAGCAATCTGAACCAAGAAAGAGTTCTATCGTGGCGCATGTCTCACGTCATCAGGTCCACGTATATCCGCAAAATTCACATAGTTCTGAATCCAGGCCCACACATGGAGCTTGCTTATTAGCTCATCTTATTCACAGCCTGGTTATTTGGATCCAACAATTCAGAAGCACCCCCAGTTAGTTGTTGTTGATGGACGAAAAGTCTTGATGATGAATGCAACACCACCTGGACCAACCGGATATAAACACCAATATATAGTTGCGGCAACAAATTGATTAAGGAGTAGTACTAACATTCAACAAATTGTTTTGCTGCTGTTGTTGTCGGTATCCAAAGCAGATGACGAAAAATGTATGCATCTTCATCTCAAAGTTGCATCGGTGGTAGTTGACTGCAAACGGAGTGTTTTCAGCACACACGGCAAAGGAACTTCAGACTATGTAAATCCTTCAATCAATTAATCAATGAGGATGCAGCTTGATTCAACCAATGTAGTGTTGAACTGAATTCAGAACCATTTTCTGAGACAATGTACAATGGTGCAAATATAAACCATATTTTTACAAGTACAGGGTGTTGTGGACTTAGATCCACAAGGGGATAACTACCGTGCAGAAGGAAGCCAGACGGCGTGGCTGCGAGGGATTGGGTAGACATAGGTTGAGAAGCGAGAATAACCAGGGATAGATTAGATTGATTGTTCTTGCTTGTCTAAAACGTGGATACATGTCATCTTTATATAATGGATGTTCAGACCTTGACCTCTCCTAATACGATTAGATCTAGACCTTTCCTAATACAATTGGACTCTTTCCTAATCCTAGACTTTTCAAAAGGACTCTTGTCATTTCCTAACCCAATACGACCATTTGGTCTTCTTGTCGTCCGGCCGGCAGGCCGGCCGCATCCATGTTACACCCCTCCCGGACAAGCAGCTTGCAGCTTGTCCTCAAGCTTCCGGCTGCGCGTTCGGTTAATATGGTTAATTCAGTTCGGTTTATAAGGTTTTTTTTTATTTATACGGTTTTAATACTTCGGTAAATACAGTTTTGTACGAGAATACGGTTCGGTTTCGGTAATAACCATTTAGTTTCGGTTCGGTTTCGGTAATAACCAAATTAACCTAAGTTGACGCGAATTTTAAAATGACAATTTCTTTTTGTGGCCATATATTACAAAATTACGGAATAGACTATAAAATTAATAGGCATATGATCCAAAGTAACCAAATAACCCATAAAGTTAATAAAAGTCTATACAAGTAGCAAATCACATGCTACAAGTAAGCCGTAAAGTTAATAAAAGTCAACAAAAGTAGCAAATTAATAAAAGTTAATAGGCATTTCGGTTTTTTGGTTAACCATCCGGTTTTTGGTTATTAACCGTATTAACCGCAAGGCATATGGTTAGCCATTTTACTAACCGTAACCTTAACCGGTAACCAAAATAACCAGAATTTCGGTTCGGTTTCGGTTTTTTCAGTTCGGTTTCTCGGTTTTCAGTTAACCGTGTGCAGTCTTACTCAAGCTGCAGGGTGGTGGCCAGGGCTGAAGGCCTTTACATCCCCACTTTGATGTGGATTTGTTATTCCAGCTGGACGATTTGCCAGGTTTCTTGCCCAATTCTCTAATGTAGAACTTGTCTATCTCTTGATCTTCCTGATTTGCTTGATGGTTGAACAGAACAGATCTTATCTTATCTCCAACACTTTCTCCTGGATTGATAATGAACTGATGTGCATGCATATCGGATTCTTTAATGCTATCTGCTGCACACAAATCTGGCTCCAATTCTTTTGGTCGACATGGATTTCTCTCCCTGCCAAGCAGCTCGCTTTCCTGCCACGCCTCCTTGCAAATCTGATCCACATGTGGCATGTTTATGTCCATCGCTGAGTAATCACGTGCTGCAGCCGTCACAACTCGCTGCTTCACTTCCATCGATTCAATGAGCTCCACCGGCGTGAACAACCTGGCAACCATCGTGTTTGGCTTCATTGTCTCTGCTTCCTGCTTCTCCTCCATTGCCGCCTCTTGATGATATGTTGCCGCTGCGGCTGCGTCGACTTCTGGCTATGCTGACAATGTTGTGGCCGTACCCGCCGTATTGGCGGCTGAAGCCATTGGTGTCCTCCTTTCCTTTTCTACAAGGATCTCAAGCATGCGCACCTTGAATTCGTCAAAGATTGGTTGAACAGAGGCCTTGAAATTCTCCATGAAAGAGCCGGCATCGAAAGCCATGGTGGTCGGCTCTGATACCAAATGTTGTGGACTTAGATCCACAAGGGGATAACTACCGTGCAGAAGGAAGCCAGACGGCGTGGCTGCGAGGGATTGGGTAGACATAGGTTGAGAAGAGAGAATAACCAGGGATAGATTAGATTGATTGTTCTTGCTTGTCTAAAACATGAATACATGTCATCTTTATATAATGGATGTTCAGACCTTGACCCCTCCTAATACGATTAGATCTAGACCTTTCCTAATATAATTGGACTCTTTCCTAATCCTATACTTATCAAAAGGACTCTTGTCATCTCCTGACCCAATACGACCCTCTAGTCTTCTTGTCGTCCGGCCGGCCGCATCCATGTTACTAGCGTCCACAACACAGGGTGTGACAAAAAGTAAGAGAAGCTTAAAGTTCATAGGCAACAACATAGACTGCAGATCTTTATCGTCCGCATCTGTGCCACGAAATAAGAAAGGACTTCGGTTCAGCATTTGCATTCTTACCCTTTGCTAATGACTGATTACTGCACAAGCTTTACCAACTTTCATGCAACGACACATAAAAAAGGGGCATCCTGCTGCAGAGTAGCACACACGGTTCATGCAGTTCATGTTGGGATGATTTATCTTCAGTTTTTTTTAGGGAAATCATCTTCAGTTTTGAAATGGACAATCTCTGAAATTCTATTTACCTTTGGTGCCGATGCAATCTTCAGTTGAGATAATCTTCTCTGAATTCATGTCCACGCCTGAGCAGTGTTAATTAAGTTCGCCACAGCCTGCAGACTGCATTCTAGATGGCTGATAAATGCGTGAGTATGTTCATATAGCACTAACCAACACAGTTAAGGGATGGACATGCCAACCAGCAATCACAAGAAGGAAGAGATAGAATATCTTACGAACTGGTCGTCCCGTTTGCAGATCCATCACAACAATGATCACCTCTTGAAGCCCCTCTGCGAGATGAAACGCACATGAAGAAAAAGAAGGAACTTTGGGGAAACAGCACATGAATCAAACGCCGTCTGTACCTCTTCGATCTGCCCAGGTCCACATCCGAGAGCGTGAGTACCGGGCAGCAATTCGAAACCAACCAACGAAAATCAAGACTGAGAACCGATATTAAGGAAGAGAGCAGAGGCGAGAGTTCCGATTGCTTACATCGATCTCAGTCTGCATGGGGTACGTGAGTTATATGCATCTTTCCGAAAGAAAATCTCTTAAGCCCTAGCATCAGCAGCGAGGTAAAAAAAATGGTACGCACAAGAGCACCATCATCCACCAGCTAGCTAGCCAACTTAGTACATGGCAATGCTGGCTAGCTCGCTGCTGTTGGGTTTGATACATACGGTGGTAGTGGTTGGAAAGGCGAAGAAGACGACCCTAGCGGGGGAAGAAAGGCGACATCGTTGCTTATGTAGACGATGGGGAGCGATGGCATGATCCCCGAATTTGTCGTGAGTGTCGTGCCAAATTTTACGTCGGCGCTGCCCGGGGTGGCTTGCAGCACCAGCATAGTCATCAGAGTGATATGCAGGAGAAGCTTCTCCAAAACGAGCATCTACATCGGCCACGACACGACAACTTACAAAGGCACTTAAGAGGACCCAGAAATCGGGGGCACAGACAAGGCTGAGTTGCTTGAGTTTGCCTTACCTATATCCAGGTGCCACGCCAGCCTGGGCGGCTACATCTGAGCACTCTGAGAAGTTATGAGAGATAAGGGAGAACGTTGGGTTGGCGATTCTGGAGCGAGGGGTTTCGCCACCCGGACGAGGGGTGTGAGTATGATAAATATACGTTTTCGTCACATAAGATATGAGAGATGTCGCAGAGTAGGAGGAAGAGTGTTACTCAACTGGTGGGGAATTGGGATGAGGATGGACACACAATTTGAGGAATATTATATTGTTGTCCCGTTGCAACGCACGGACATTTAGCTAGTAATAGTAGTATAGATAGTCGTTGGCTTGGATAAACTTTTAATATGTGTTTCTGTGGTGTTCTAATCAAATGATTGTTCATCTACATCTCCCGATTTATTTAGAATTCTCAATTTCACACTAGCTTTAATGTTATATAATCCTGTATTTTCTTAGGTTGTATTGCTTTTTGTTCATATACAGACTACGGATCTACCTAATTCTCTTTAGAAATCTATGCACTCCCCTCGAAAGTAAACAAAAAATCATATGTATAATTAGGCTCACTGTAGTTGGAGGCTGCCCTCATTTGCAGAAAAAAAAGTAGTTGGAGGCTGCACCCATTCTGACGGAACTTCTGTCGGGAAACTTTCAAGGCCCAACTTGGAGTCTGATCCGTTTTCCCTGTGTGCCCGTGCGCTCATAAACGTTGGCAGGTAGCCACGGTAGCGCCTCGATCGCTACCCGTCCACGCGACGCGAATGTTTCGTCGATCAGCCGGCCCTGGACTCTGCGTACAGATCGGGCGGCGGCTGCCATGGGAGCAGTGCTGACACCGCGGCCGCACGCGGCGGCGGCAACGGAGACGCGCGTCGGTATCTTCGAGAAAGAGACCATCAGCGCCATCCGGATCGAGAAGCCGAGCCGCTCCGTGCGCATCCTGATCCTGTCCCTCGGGAGGCGCAAGGTCTGGCCACGGAGCTCGTCGATCGACGTGATCCACCAAGTCACCCTGGAGCTCGACCACCGGGCCGAGGACGTTCGCCCCCATGCCTTCACGTGCATCGAGAACTGCAGCAACCTCATCCACGACATGCTGGCACCGGCGACCAGAGCGTACGACCTCGCGGCCGCGGGCAACTGGGTGGATTCAGCCCGTACGCCCCTTGACATAGCCACGGCGCTTCTTCGGACAGTCTGGGACGAGTATGAGGGCGCCTGTTCTGGCCTCGAGTTCGACATCAACCTGCCCGAACTCCATGTGACCTTGGCCTACAGCGAGCCCAAGGCGCTGCTCCTCGCCGCGAAGACCGCCAGAGCATTGGCACGTGGCCAAAACCGCCGCCGTGAGCCCCACGGCGAGCAATGCCCCATCTGTTTAGAGAGTCAAGAGAGGGAGACTGTCAGGCTTCCATGCAAACATCGCTTCCATGCTAGGTGCATCACGACGTGGTTCCAGGGAGCCTCGACGTGCCCGACTTGCCGACGTTGTTATACGCAGGAAACGATGAACACAATCAAGATTAAACATAGGGACAGGAGATGGAATTTAGTGAGAAGAATAAAAACCACGAGCGCCAGCCAACAAAATTTTCCTATTTCGGGAAAGATTACAAATGGCGAGAGCACCATCCGCACGGCAGAGGCGCGACGGTGCACGTCGAACAGGCCGGGGTAAGTGGAGTGTGTGTTGGTGGGAGACACCGTGATTTTCTAACGGCATCGCGGCCTACCGGTGTGGAATCAGTCATTCATTCACGCGTGGTGATTCGGATCTGTACCACAGTATTTTTTTATTTTTATTTTTGTATAGAAGTATGCAAATCTATACGTGCATCTCATCCCTATTAAATAGCACCCAATTGTCCACCTAACTTTTCACTTCATGTTATGTGAGTATATTCCATTTATGTCCCACATGTAAGTGAGTGGCGGGATATATCTCCAGTGTAAACTGCAAATTTTCTGTCCACTCACTCATCATTTTTAGTTTTATTCTCAATATTGTATCGATCATATCTTTTGAACCGAGTTTCCGATTTTTTGAGATATGTTTTGATATTTGAGTTCCTGGCGACGAAATATTAATTAAAACATGATCAATATTGGACATATTTTGAGAAAAAAATTGACCGTGAAATTGTAATGAAACTAAAATGTAATTTCAATAAAATTTGTTAATCATATTTCACCGTTTCATTTTGATATGACATATGTTCGAGTAGAATAGGGATTTCATGCATATTTTATTGTGGTTTTTTGTGATACCACATATATTTCATAAAAGTTTTGTACATGTAAATATTTCCATTGTGTTTTGAACATACATCTTACAAATTTGTTCAAAAAATAGATGAAACCGTAAGGAAAGTCGTAAAATTATTTAATGAATCGTCGTTAAAACGTAATTGATTAAAACATAACTAAAATAATCAAAATATGTGCTCAGCCTACATGGAATGTGTCTGAAATAACTTAAATTAGTGTGGCAATTTTTGAGTTTATGAACTTTTTCGGAACAACAACATATCACCGAAATATTTTTTAATTTAAAGTAAATTTTAATTTATGATATAGTTACTGAAAAGTTTTCGTAGAAATCCAATATTTTTTAGAATTTCTTTATAAATTATTTTCTGAGCAAAATACATTATATATACATTAATATATGAGTTAGAATACAAGCCCGGGTATTTAAATCATGAAAAAAGCGCTATAGCAACGCTAATAGCCTGTTATAACGTTTTAAAAATTGGCTAAATAAATCAGTGTACAGTGTCTCGCTATAGCACGCTAATAGCGTATTTTAAGATCTGCGCTATTTTGTTATAGCGCGCTATTTTTTTCTTGAAATACGAGCATGGGTGTCAGCTCCTTATTGGTCGTGGGAGAGGGGAATCGAGAGAGAAGAGAATCTACAAATGAAGGGCCGTCTGGTGGTCACGCTGCAGTAATTTTTTTTTGTTTTTGAGATAAACAGCGTGTTCCAGTAATCACAAACAAGGTGAATACAAAGCGCACACACATAACCGACGCGAAGGGTCGAGATCAAACAAATGTTCGCATAAATCTGCAGATAAACCCTCCAAAAAAATTCATTGGAGTCCTTAGTTAAATCTGCAACTACCATCGTCGTCGTTGGATAGTGTCGGATTCGAAGAAGAACCATAGCCCAAAAGGGCGTTGTGAGTCGATGAAGAAGCTTGCCGTCGGCGAAGCCATTGCCGTTGTAGAGCGTCGACCGGGGATCATCCTCATCCTCCTCGAATCCTAGAGCCGCCGTCTGCCGTCGAAATTGTCGAGGCCGAGCACCAGATCCGCCACCATCAATCCGCAAGCCCAAATCTGGAACCACCATTTTCACTTGCCCGCCAATGACGCCACATGGGACGACAGCCACCGGCCGAACACCTACAACAACTGAGCCCACCGGCTCCTCGACGCTGCCATGGGCGAGACGCGGGACTGGAGCCAGGGCTTTATTCGTGGACGCAGCGCTGAACAGCACCACTCCACACACAAGACTCGCCGTCCATGAAGAATGGCGAGGACACAAATCCTCAATCCCCTCGGAGTTGCCACAAAGGGCGTGTCCAAGATGGAGCCAGACATGGGGAAAATTTATTTGGCTCGACGCTGCCGACTCTCCATTGATGCAACGCCGCTAGACCAACCTATCCTAAAACTATCTACACGCCTGACGCTGAGATCCGGGGCTCCTCCATCATCACGTCGCCGGAGAGGCGGCCGGAGGATGAAGGAGCCCGCGGCCTCGCCGGCGGGATTGGATGCGCCCTCTTTTCGCCTTTGGGAACCGTCGAGGGAAGGGAACGGTTCGTGCGTTTGAAGCACGCTGCAGTCGATTTGTGACCAAGACCAACACAACACGTTTGGGCCGGATTCCTTCGTTGTTTGTTGTTTCTCCTCTTTTCTTTTCTTCTTGGTTGGACTGGCTTCCTTCGTTCGTTGTTGGCCGGATTCCAAACTCATGCAGATTGCGAAGAAACAAGGGCAGAAGGCACAACGCCATGGCATTCCCTCGCGTACGTACGTGCGTTGCCTGCCTACCAAAGACGCGCTCTCGATCTCCTACTGTATTTTGTAGCTCGATCGTGTTTCTCCTACAGTGTAGAAATAATAGGTCCACTTTTAGTTGGTGGCCGTGAGCAACCGCCAATGTTCTGCACGCGCCATGCTCATCTCATCTAGGGAAACTTGAACAGCCCGACTCCGTATCCGATCCGTGCTGTGTGCCCGTGCTAGCTTTCATATACGCAGGTACTTTGATCGCTACCCGAGTTCTTTGACCAGCCGGCCCTGGACTCCACAGACACGCCATGGCAGCAGCACAGCCACCGTGGCCACACCACGCCTCGGCGACGACCGAGACTCAAGTCTGTTTCCGCGGGAAAGCGGGCATGAAGATGAAGGTCCACCGCAAGCCGAGCGACGACGCGTGCTCCGTGCGCCTCCACGGCGACCTAATCCTGTTCCACGGGTCGCGCAGGTTCGGACCATACGGACCTAATCCTGTTTCACCGTCGACGACACCGATCCCGTGGCCACCAAGCTCGACCTCCGGGCCAAAGTCTATGACCCCGCAGTCTTGGCCCATAGCGATGAAGATCGTTCGTTTCGTTGGCCGCGAGATCATCGCCGCAGTCTTGGGCAGAGCGGTCGTCCCGGCCGTCTCGGGCTATGACGTACTCCTTCCGTTTCAAATTAATTGACTTCTATTTGTTCACATGTGGATGTATTTATACGTGTAACATGTCTAGATATATCAATGTATGGACAAATGGAAGTCAATTAATTTGGAACGGAGCGAGTAGTTATTAAGATACCCAAACTCTACGTGTCCTCGGTCTACACCGAGCCCAAGGAGCTGATCCTCGCGTGCAGAGAGCCCGCCGCGCCGCGGACACCGTGGCTGCCAGAGTGTCGGCACGCAGACGGAAGCGCCGCCTTGACCGCGCCAGCGAGCTGTGTGCCATCTGTTTGTTGGACTTCTTGGAGACTGGTGAAGAGGAGGAGGCCGTCAGGCTGCCGTGCTCCCATCCATTTCACAGTGGGTGCATCGAGCCGTGGTTCCACCGGGCGTCGACGTGCCCGACCTGCCGCCGTGACATTATTCAGTGCTTTAGCTTTGTCAGATGAACCGTTCGTACATGACGTAAACAAAGATGAACGACTACCAAAACGACAAGTTCATAGATGTCTTAGCCCAAGAGAACAGTTTCTAAATCTTTTGCTGAAAATAAACAGAGCACGTCATCGGATACACTAGCTGGCTAGGTGTGAACGTTTCATGAAATTTGAGTGGACGAATCCACTTGTAAAATTGAGTGGGGGCATGTGAAGCACGCTGTCCTTAACCCTTTGATTGCAGAGACATTGTTGAACAAGGAACGGCTGAAAGAAACAATTCTGATGCGCACACAAATAGGGTGAGCTGACTACACGAGCTGGAACCACAACATGCGGCCAACTTCTGCGAATCATTTTGAGATTGGGAAGCTTCCTTGATTCAACTTGCTGAGAATGGAGAAAAGTCCCGAAATTTTGGTTACCGGTCGGGAAATCTGGTTACTGAAGGTAAACGGATATCCCGAGCACCCCGTTAAATAGTCCTACCGACCAAAAAATCCCGAATATTTTGGAATTTAACGAAAACCCTCGACAAATGTTCATTCCGGAAACCAAAAATATGAATTTTTGGTTTTTAAATTGGTCCAGTAACCGGTTGGGATTTGCCGGTAACCTCCAATCCCGACCCCCTCGGGAAAAGTTTCTTACCATGAACCAAAACCTTGATTCAAACTCGTTGGGAATGTGGAGGGATGAAACAAATTGTCCCCCAACCATTTTAAAATCTGGAGCGTTTTTTAAAGCTTTGGCCAAAGTATTCTAAAATGATACTACTACTTAAAGTATAGGTTCCACGAGTCTCCTGGAAAATTGAGACCATATTCTACCAAGTCAATTGGAAATTGCAACATTTTTGCAACTTTTGACCTTTTTAAACTCTCTTTATTTATTGTTAGGCTGTATAAAGTCTTAATGTGTGTTTCTCTTCTGTCCTACTCAAATGATTTTTCTTTTGCGGGGAAAAGAGAGCTTAATTAAACAACAGAGGGAGTACAATCATCGTTTATCGCCGCAGCGATATGTCCTACTCAAATGATTGTTCCTCCACTTCTCCATTTATTTGTACAATTCTCAGTTTCACACTCGTATTCATTTCATACTTCTGTATATTTTTATGGGACTTGACTTTTTTTTAGCTACGTTCTCATTAGAAATCTATACACTCCCCTCAAGAGTAAAAAAACAACAACTCATATGTATAGACAATTAGGCCCACTGTACTTGGAGGTTGCACTGATGGGCCTTTACGGCCAACTTCGAGTCCGATCCGTTTTCCCTGTGCCCGTGCGCTCATAAACATAGCCGCGCCTCGATCGCTAGTTCACGCGAGTGTTTTCCGATCGCTACCGGTCTAGACTCTGCGTACAGATAGGGCGGCGCCGGCGGCTGCCATGGGAGAGGTATTGCCACCGTGGCCGCACGCGGCGGCGGAAACGGCGACCCGCGTCCGTATCTGCGAGAAAGAGACGATCAGCGCCATCCGGATCCAGAAGCCGAGCCGCTCTGTGCGCATCCACGGCAATCTGATCCTGTCCCACGGAACGCGCAGAATCGGGCCACGGAGCTCGTCGGTCGACGTGACCCAACAAGTCGACGTAAAGCTCGACCACCGGGACGAGAACGTCCATCTCGCCGCCTTCACGTGCGTCGAGAACTGCAGCAACCTCATCCACGACATGCTAGCCACGGCCACGGCCACGGCGACCGCAGAGTACGACCTCGCGGCCGCCGGCAACTGGGTGGATTCGACCCGTACGCCCCTTGACATAGCCACGGCGATTGTTCACACGTTGGGCACGAGTACGACGACGTCCCTGCAGATCTTGAGGTTGACGTCCACCTGCCGGAACTCCGGGTGGCCTTGGCCTACAGCGAGCCCAAGGCGCTGCTTCTCGCGTGCAAGGAGGCCGCCACGGAGACCGAGGCTGCCGGAGCTCTTGCACGTGGCCGGAAGCGCTGCCATGAGCCCGCCGGCGAGCTATGCCCCATCTGTTTGTTGGAGACTGAAGAGGAGACCGTCAGGCTGCCATGCTCACATCCCTTCCATTCCATGATAAGTGCATCACGACGTGGTTCCACAGCGTCTCGACTTGCCCGTCTTGCCGGTGTGATATCATGGAGTGCTTTAGCTGTGTCAGAGCCGCGCCTCCCGAGATCAATTATGACTTGAGACGCGCTACCGTGTTTGATGACGAATCTGATGAAGATGTCCACCACGTAGAGATGTGTCGATGATGTAGAGCTTGTTTGGTGACGAACCTGGAGATAGCCGAAGGCGAACAATCCATAGGTTCTGAAATAAGTTTGTTTGGTGATGAATCTGGAGATGAAGCGCTTCTAGATAACGTAGCCGAAGGTGAACAATCCATAGCTTCCGAATTACCATTGTCCAATAACGAATATGAAGATAAACATTTCCTAGATGACGTAGCCGAAGGTGAACAATCCATTGCGCTGAGGCAAAAACAGGGTTCTCTTTGGGTGAAAATTTCTTTTCCCAATCTGAACTTATAACTGATGCACAAAACAACCTGCTAGAAGGTCCCTTTTCCGATGAAGAGGTGAAAAAGGATGTGTTTAGCTCCTACGCTGATGGAGCCCCTGGCCCAGATGGGCCGTCCTTCATGTTTTACCAGAAGTTCTGGGAGGTGATTAAAGCAGATCTCATGGCCCATTTCCATGATTTCTATCTAGGGAAGTTGGAGCTCTTTAGGTTGAACTTTGCGGTCCTTACTTTGGTTCCAAAAGAGCCTGACACTACGTCAATGAAAAAGTTCAGACCCATCATTCTCCTAAACTGTGTTTTTTAAAATATTCACCAAAGTCCTCACCACCAAATTGGGGCTTGTTATGTGTTAGAGTTATATTTATGATGGCATTTGGCCTTTTGCATTCTAGCCTTTACTATGGCCTTTGGCCTTTTACATTCTAGCCTTTTGGCCTCTACATGTACATGTATATATCATGGTTTTGGCCTCCTAGTAATATCAAGTTGCTATTCATAACATGGTATCAGAGCACTAGGTATTTTTAGTCTGGAACTTTACTTTACTTTCTAGTCTGGAACTTTAGCTGTACCTGGAAAACTCTGTAACTTTAGCTATTCATAACTATTTATTAGTTTCTAGTTTTGGCCTCCTAGTAATATCAAGTTGCTATTCATAACTATGGACTTTACTTTCTAGTCTGGAACTTTAGCTGTACCTGGAAAACTCTATAACAAACTCTGGTTTCATTGAGTCAAATGGAACTGGGGCTCCCCCCTGGAGGGGCCCTTTTGCTCTAAAAAACAATCCATTGCTTCTGAACTCCAATTGTTTGCCGACGAATTTGGAGGTGAATTGTTCCCGGATGACATAGTCGAAGGTGAATAATCGATAGCTTCGGAATTCCAACTGTCTGTTGACGCATCAGAAGTTGAAGTATTTCCAAATGATGTGGCCGAAGGTGAACAATTCATAACTTCTGAATTACAATTGCCTGGAGATGAAGCGCTCCTAGATGACGTAGCCCAAGCTGAACAATCCATAGCTTCTGTATAGTTGCTTGGTGGCAAATCTGAAGATGAAATTTCCTAGATCACATAGCCAAAGGTAATAAATTATATCTTCCAAAGTACAATTGTTTGGTGACAAACCAAAGATGAATCGTTCCTAGATGACGCATAACCGAACAAGATGAGGGCCACATGGATTTCTTAGCCCAAGATGAGCAGTTTATAGTTCTCTATAGCCCAAGATCATTAGTTCATTCATTAGGTTGCTGGTCACATAACCGAAGATGAGTAGACTAGAGCTAGGGTTTTCATGAAATTTGGGTGGAGAAATTTCCTATTTGGCAACTTTTGACCTTGTTTTTACCCTCATTATTGTTGGGTGGTATAAAGTTTTACTGTATATTTCTCTTCTTCCCTACTCAAATGATTGTTCCTCCGCATCTCCTTATTTTTGTACAATTATTAGTTTCACATTTGTATTAATGTCATAATCCTGTATTTTTTCCTACTCTAGATAACTAGGCAGAGGCCTAGAAAGCCTGCAGACCAGAGTTTGAATCCTATCAGGAACGATTTTTTGGTATCTCACTCGGGTGGGATTCTACCCTGGGTGCATGGGTCGCCTTTTTTTTATAATCCTATATTTTTATATGGGTCTTGCCTCTTTTTTTTAGCTACGTTCTCTTTAGAAATCTATACACTCCACTCGGAAGTAAAAAAACTCATACTCCCGAGGTGAGTGTATAGATTTCTCTGAGTATGCAGATGCGACGAGTATGTATAGACAATTAGGTCCACTGTAGTTGGAGGCTTGTTTGGTGACATGTCCAGCACGTAGCTTTGCACATAACAGAAACCGAACCAAAAAATCTAACTGTAACTAAATTTCGAGTTTTTATGGTTAGTGGTCAGGTTTCAGTTAGAAAAACACCTAACCCAAAGGAACTCGGTTAATTCGGTTTAAAACCGAAATAATATTGTTAAGCCGAAATAAACCGAATGGTTGAGCTGAGTACAGAATGGCACGTGCAGGCCCAGCCGAACTTAACGGGACATTATATACGATGTGGGATGCAAAGAATACACATAAGAAAGCTTGCCCCACTGGTTTGGAGTTTTGATACATCCACTATCCAGTTTTACTACTGTAGGTCAATGAGTTCGACCTCAAATTTTCACCAATTTTATTTTTGGCGGAAATTTCATTGTCCTTCCAAAATTCGCGTCAACTTTGGTTAGTTTGGTTATTACCGAAACCGAACCAAAATTAAATGGTTATTACCGAAACCTAACCGTATTTTCGTACAAAACCGTATTTATCAAAGTATTGAAACCCTATTTACCGCATAACCGTATAAACCGAACCAAATTAACCATTTTAACCGAACGCCCAGCCTTTACCAGCACGTAGATGCTTCGTTCATGTGGAACTTGTTTGGTGACGAATCGAAGATGAACTTGGAGATGAAACGCTCCTAGATGACGTAGCCAAAGTTGGGCAATCCATAGCTTTCAAATTACAATTGTTTGGTGGTGAATCTAGAGATGGAGTGCTCCTAGATGACGTAGCCAAAGCTGAACAATCCATAAGTTCCGAATTACAATTGTTTGGTGGCAAATCTGAAGATAAAAGTTCCTTAGATGTCGACATGGCCAAAGGTTAAGAATTATATCTTCCTAAGTATAATTTTTTAGTGACGATCGAATCCAAAGATGAATCGTTCCTAGATAATGTAACTTGAGAAGACGAAGACAAGCAGTTTGTAGGTTTTTGTAGCCCGGGATCAGTAGTTCATTTGGTTGTTGATCACATAGCCAAACATGAGTGGAGCACGTCATTCAATGGAATGGATGAGGCCTGGGATTTTCATAAAACTTGGGTGGAGAAGTATTCAATTGTAGAATTTAATTTGTAAACTGAGCGGAGACTCCGTCCATGTCCTTATCAACCCTCGCGATACCCATGTCCTTATCTAGCCTGAACGCCCCACCCTCAAAGATGCCGAACCGGCGTTTCAATATTTGGTGAGATCCGGACAATATTTAAGTGGCGCGGGTGGAGATTCCCTGCATTAGTCATTAGGTTGAGGTCTCCAAGCTATTCATCAATTGTTTATGGACACATGTTTGGTACTGTACATTGTACGATCGTTTTCCATGGCAATGTGCTTACATGCACATGGCTAGTATATTTGCACCTACCGATGCCTTTGTCCGAACTCAACCATTTTTAACTCACATAGAAGAAGCATCTATCATCATTGTTTTGTTCTGAACTTAATGTCCAAGACAAGCATCCTGTTATTACTTGTCTACATCATGAACACATTACATTTTATTGCTAGACATCACATCGCTTTCTGCATTGAACTTATATCTTCCTGTGGCGGTTTGGATGCTTGTAGAGGCTTAAACTACCAATAGCTGCCAAAAGTGGTTTAGTGCATATTTGAACTTACTCGTTGTTCTTTATCCCGCAACTTTAAGAGCAGTTTTTTCATATTAGTACCTGATGAGCTAGTAGCCTTCATGGATAGTATTTTTTTTACCAATCTTGTTCTTGATTACTACCTGTAATTAGCTTTGTTCCTTTTTGACAAAATGTGTTTTTTTAGAAGCCACTGTTTACATATTTGCTACGTACCATTTGGGCCCAACTCTTATATAATAACATAAAAGGTGAGGTTTCTGATTGGCTACGTACCAGGGCTGAGAAAGGCTATCAAACTAATAACATAGCAAATGGTACGTACCTGATAGTCTTACATAAGTATCATCTATATTTGTTTCCAAATAGACCAGCAGATTAAGATCACCAAAGTATCGAACTTCTGTCGTTCCTTTTTCTGAAAACGTTGCCGTTCCCTTAGCCACCAAGGCTCAAGCAGATCCGTTGGCGCTGGAACTTTTTTTTTGAGAGTACGCAAAATGCGTACCTTATTTATATAGAAGAAAAGAGAGAACAAATCCAAGTACAACTCATGACAGTATCCGTTGACATCAACGTCTGTCAGAGAAAACCCCACTCCACTCCACTCCACTCCACACACCTAAAACACTAATGGACTACTCTCGCAAACGAGTTACTCCCTCCTAAGCCAGCTTTTCTCCACAGTTCCCACTCCGCAATGATCTGGTCAGTCAATCCCAGCACAGTGAATTGTCCTCGGCTGTTCTGAAAGGCACTTGCATTCCTTTGCTTCCAAAGGCGCCAAGATGTCAGAATGACTAGGGTATCAAATCCCCTCCGCTCCTTCTTGGTAATTCCTCTGCGCTCGCGAAACCACCATGACTGTAACGTGTCCGTGAGCTGAGGCAAACCAATCCCGATCCGCAGACGTTGGAAGGTCTCGAACCAAACCTGTCGAGAGTAGACACAACCCACCAAAATATGGCTAACAGAATCCACCTCTTGCAAGCACGTGTAACACGGAGAGACCTCATCTTGCAAACCATGTCTCACTCTGCGATCCGATGTCCAAAGCCTGAATTGTAGTGCCAGCAAGGTGAAAATACGGCACTTCAGTCGCGCCCAACTCCTCCAGATGCAACTAGCTCCTTCCATCCTGCCGGAACTTGAACTCTGATTCCTTCTCGATGGAAACATTCGTACCAAGTCTCTCTTGCGAACACGCATTGGACGAGGACGTGTTCAATCGTATCATCCTCATTGCGGCTCCGGACTCATGTGTGATGACGGGAGAATGGGAAAAATATGCACATTATTCAAATGGGTTATACATATTGTACAAGTTCTAATTGGGCTAGATTTTCTCTAGAAATAAACTAGACCATCTTATCTTTCATATGATTTAATCTCCACCGTTGATGTGTCACCTGTACCACCAACCCACTTTTCACATCAACGTTTCAAATAGCCGGTTACAGTGTAAGCGGTTTCAGCAGGTTGGTACTAACTAAAATTTATGTACACTTGTCCGCTATATCCCCATTTAGCTCCCTCTTTAACCTCGCTATGCGTGTTTTGGAGTGCTGCAGCTCTTTAAAACATTGCTTAGACACTAGTGCAGAACGACACATCGGCAACGGACCAAAACCTTCTATGGCAATGGAGAAAGCATCCGTTGTCCCGCTTCCGATGCTGATGTGAGAGCAGCTCATCTGCAACGGTTGTTTTGTCCGTTTCTTTGTGGGTCATATATATTTAAAAAAATTGCAGGCAACCGGTCACCACCGGTAGCGGAAGCGGTCAGTTGACTTTACTGTCTTTTAAAAGATACATCAAGATAGCATGGAGAGGAATAGATTTGATGCTTTGAACAATGAAGTCAAAGGCTTTTACATGCTTGAGGGTGAAACTCATGAAGAGATGTATGGAAGACTCAAGAGCCTTGCCCAAGCCTTTTATAATGTTGGGGCAAAGTATGCGGATGATGCTTGGGTCAAAAGGAAGTATGTGAATGCTCTCATGCCCTTCGAGCCCGTTGACTTGAAGGCCATATAAGGAAGACACAACTATCTTGAAATGACCTCTAATGAAGTTATGCAAGAGATGCAAGCCTCCAAGGTTGCCACCAAAAATGGTCTAGACAACTGTGCCAGAGCCATGGGAATGAAACAAGGTTCTTCACTTGCTTTGAAGGCCAAAGTGGTGTGCCTAGATGATAGTGTGGAAGTTGAAGCTTGCCCAAGCAACATTCTTCCCGATGATCTCGAACAAGCCTATCATGATCACGTGGCTCTTGCCACAAGAACTTTTTGGCGTGATCCGGCCAAGGCAAAGGCTCAAATTGATCTAACACCCTGTTTGGTTGCGCAGAATTCGGCGTGGAATTGAATTGTCAATGGAATACCAAATCAACGATTTCAATGAAATTCCAGTTTTGCTGTTTGGATGCGCATGGTATTCGTCCGTAGAATCAAGGCTGGAATGGAATTCCAAATCCTGTTTGGATGTACATCATGCGGAATTGAATTATTTTGGACTTTGAACAATATAACATGGATGATAAATATGTCTCCAACACATAGCACAAAGCGGGTAGTTTAAGTCTTACAAATAGGACACAGCGGGTAGTTTATGTCTTACAAATAGGAGAAAGCGGGCAGTTTAAGTCTTACAAAGTACATAAATAATAGTTCATAAGAGCAACCACAAGGGTAGCAATCATCAAGGCAAGGTCAACAACCATGGCTTCCTCAACTCCTGGGGTAGTGCCATGAGTGACTGAAAGGTGCGCTCATTGGCTGTGAGCTTCCCATAAGCTCTCAGCAGATCATCACCCACCAAATCAGGTATCTCCTTTAGTTTAGCAAGGATTTCAGATGGATCAGTCACCTTTGGTGGCGGAAGTGCACTTGTTGTCTTCAAAGCCTCGTCAAAGGTGCATCTCAGCTCTCCCACCATGCTAAGGATAGCATCCGCAGCGCGTGGCCTCCTAGAGTAACGCAGTGAAGGCCACCATGCCCAGGCCGCCACGGCCACCATGCTCAGCTCTATGCTCGAGCGCCGCCATGCCCAGGCCGCCAAGGCCGTACCCCGCCGCCACGGCCAGCACCGGCGGCGGCTCGCCTGCTGCGGGGCTCGAGGAGGATGCAGGGGACGTTGTCCCGTCGCGGCTAGGAGAAGAAGGGCAGGGGAGAGGGCACCTGCTCCGGCCGCCCACGCTGCCACGACCGGACCTCGCCGCCGCGGCCCTTCCCCGCCGCCACGGCCAGCACCGGCGGCGGCTCGCCTCCCGCGGGGCTCGAGGAGGATGCAGGGGACGCGTCCCGTCGCGGCTAGGAGAAGGAGGGCAGGGAGGAGGAATCAGGGGAGAGGGTACCTGCTCCGGCCGCCGGCGACGAGGTCCGGTCGCCGTCCTTGGTCGCCACTCGCTCGCGAGTGGATAGGGTGCTGCGCGACGAGGCCAATTCCGCGCGTTTCCGTGCTCTCGAGCTCGGAAAGGTGAGTCCAGTTTTTACACGCGCAGATACCTCCCCGTGGAATTAAGTATCGATTCCAGAGACAAATTCCAAACACATCCAAACAGCGGAATTGCCCCCTCAATTCTAGATTCCCCAATTCCGTGCCCAATTCTGTGCAACCAAACAGGGTGTAAGAAACAATCCAAGTGGGAAGAAAGAGTTTGCTATAAGGACAAAGACTTGTTACAATTGTCATGACAAGCATCACTTCATCAAAGAGTGTCCTTATGAGAATAGAGAACAACATGGTGGAAGGCTTGTCCCAAAAGATCAATCAAAGGTGATACAAAAGAAGCCTTTTGTCAAGAGGAAGCCATTCTTCAAGAAAGCGCTAAGAATTGGGTTGATGACTCAAGAAGAGTATCCTTCTGATGATTCCGAAGAAGAAGATGAACCCACTCGTGAGGTGGCCGCTTTGGCCATAGTCTGTGGGCCACTCGTCGTGTGGGTCAGTGGATGTTGATTTTGTGGAACACACTGAGCTTGCAGGAACATACTCTGCTCTCTAAGACTGTGCATCTACCTCGGCACAGTGGGCTCTCTGAAACAGTACATCTACCTGATGTCCACATATCCGAGAGACTGACAGTGAGTCACAGCGGATGTACATGAAAATACTAGCTCCCTGAGACAACAGTGAAGTAAAACGTGGATTCTCTCACGGTCTTAGCACAAGGGCCAGGCAAAGCAATTTCAGTTTTACAACAACACTCGATCTCTTACAAAGCGTTCTTCCCTACACATATATGACAACAGGTGGTACAGTTGGAAGATCATGTCAGCCACTATATGATCAACAGCTTAGCTCAGTTTCTAAGGCTCCGATCACGGTAATTGCACGTACGCATCAGCTACTGCTGTCCTTGATTCTTCAGAGCCAGAGGGGCGCCGGCCTGGCGGGGGAGCGGCACGAAATGGCCGCCGAGGTGCAGCGACATAATCATGCATGCCCACGCCATGCTTTGCCTAATTTCACGACTTCGAAATATGCTTCACACTTGTTGAACAGCTTCAGGAATGTGTGCTTCAAATTCGATCCAATTCACAAATTACACTTGCTGATTTGATCAGGGAAGTTAAAAAAAATTCTGCCAAGCTGGACGGCTGACAGAGATGATGAACGGATCAACTAATGGCGGCAATGGCAGCCACGGCCACAGCCTGAGCCTGACTTATGGTCCGAAGAAAGCGAGACA
The DNA here is from genome assembly GCA_947311845.1 of Poa pratensis. Lineage (NCBI taxonomy): Eukaryota > Viridiplantae > Streptophyta > Magnoliopsida > Poales > Poaceae > Poa > Poa pratensis. The sequence continues at coordinate 50,477,752 of CAMZMU010000057.1, read as the reverse complement.
GGCACATCCTTGATGTACAGCGAAACCGACAGGGTGATGGCCGCCGCGAGCGAGATAGCTCCGGAGACGTGGACGCGCCGGCAGAACTCTCCGGCCGTCTTGCAGACGCCTCCGGTGGTGGACCTCCGGCCGCAGGAGCCGAAGTCGTCCACCGCGAACGACAGCGCCGACGACGAGTAGAGGAGCACCTGCGCGGCCGTGTCGACGAGCTGGGCCAGCGACTCGGCCGCCTTGCTCTCCTGCTCCCTGCGCACCGTCGTCAGGTACACCGCCAGCGCCTGCAGAGCTGCGGATATCAGGTTGGCGGCCAGGGAATACCTCAAGGAGCTGTAGTCGCTGTAGGAGACCGTGCTCGCCGGGGCGGGGCTCCCGGCGGCGGCGGCTGAGGCCGAGGCTGTTGCCATCGTGGCTGTGGACGCCACCGACAGCGCCACCGTGACTATGCGGAGCACGAGGCTGGCGCCGCTGGCCGCGTTCGACCTGCCGAACTTGTCACGAGCCATGGGAAGGAAGGAGTACCTCAGTTCTGACTCGAGACCAAGTACAAGCTTAATATATATCTTACTGTAGGAGTAGCACTCCTACAGTACCCGTGTGTACTGTAGCAATTTTTTATCTATTCTACCAATATATCATAGCCCACCGTTTCAACCCCATCCATTCAGCCACGTCACCCACTTTTTCTGGGCCGTACGATCGGTGGAACGGACGGTCCAGATTTACACACGTCGACTGGCGTACTGTCCATGAACAGTATCGCACTTCTACAGTGCCATCTACTGTCCATGAACAGTGTTCGCGTTTTTTTTTTTTGATGATACAAGTCGACGAGTAGATTCCATCCCGTGATCGATTTCGAGTTTGGTTGACCATATCACCTTAATTTTAGATCCACAATCGCAAAAATATTTGACGAAATTTGATAAATTCGTCGCACTCGGACATCTGTTTGAATTTTCCTCCCACGAGTAGATGTATATCACCGTTCCAAACAACTTTCATGATTTAACTTTTCTATTTTGACGAAACGGACCCCAGGAATAAAACATTTTTCCGTAAGAAACCCCGCATACCTAAAACATTTTTGCATCAAAATCTGCCTTCATAATATTTTAAACTATAACTATTTACTTAGCTCTTCACACCACCGCGGCATTGCGCCTGCAAACCACTGCTGCCGTCAATACGACGTCATCGTGGGCCACAACTGTCAGCAACTCCCTCTTTTGCCAGGCATTTGCAGAAAAGGAAAAAAAATCTCCCTCCCAAATAATTCGAACTCCAGAAAACGAAAAATGTTCTAAATTCAGTAACTTCAAATCTGCACACCAAGAAAAAAAATATATCAAAACAATTACGGAAAAAAAATGTAAGCTATTTTTGTAACGCTAACGAACTTGAAATTTTAATATGAACAAATTTCGATTTCGAACAACTTTCAAAACTGACCATTTTATGAATAGAAAATAATTCAGCCCTCAACGGCTACCTAATATGAATAATTTTTTGAAATTTAAATTTTTTTAGACCCAAACTTTTACTCAAATCCAATAATTTTCAGACCTCAAAATTTTCATACCTCAAAATATTTTTGAACGCGTACATTGGTTGTAATTTTTTCATAACCATAATATAATTTATCTGATTAGCCTGCTAAATTAGAATATTATGACAAAATACAACCACACTTAAGCACTCCAAATACGCTAACATATTTACACCTAAAATAACTTAAAACTCCCTAATAATGAAGCTAAATTAAAAAATGCCTGAGCAAAAAAAAAAAATTCGACAACTATTACATGTAAACGGTAATGTACCTTACAACTCTCTAATAATGAAGTTACACCTAACAATTGCCTAATCAAATACATATTTGTACAAAATACAAATTCATTTTCGCCAAATACGTTTTGAATTTTAGTTGAATTTAAAAGAAACTCAAAAAATGTAACATCTCCTACCATTAAGTCAAATTAAATATTTAAGACAAAACTCAAACGAATTATACCAATTTGAAAAAAGTTTCAATTTACAAATAATATAACTGAACTCACTCCAATTATGCAACACAAACTAATAAATGTTCAACTTCAACTAAACTCACCTTAAATATACGAATAAATACAAATAAACTGCAAACATATACCAAAAAATATCACAACACAAAACAAAAAATGATAACTACTTACGGCATACGACCAAAATTCAAATATCAATATTCCAGAACTTAAAAAATTGCTAGCTCTTCGCATTTAAACAGTTCTCAAATCTCCACAATTTTTAAATATCGACATTTTGAAATTTGCATTTTACCACACGGGTGCGGCGGTGCCGCCGCACCAAATTTACCTAGTTATCTATATAAAGCAGACCCACTTTGGGCTCCCGTCGCTGCTCCACGTCGACGGTACTGTAGGAGTGCTACAGTAAGCACTTCTACCGTACCCGCATGTACTGTAGCAAAAAATTTCTGCAAATTTTTTTTAAAGGTTTTTTTTTTAAAAAAATGTGTTGATGCACGTCGACGAGTATGTTCCATCCCCGTGATCGGTATCGAGTTTGATCGACTCTATCTCCTTAATTTTGGATCTAAATTCGCAAAAATATTTGACGAAATTTGTCAAATTCGTCGCACTCGGTCATCCGTTTGAATTTTTCTCTCACGAGTAGATGTATATGACCGTTCAAAACAACTTTCATGATTTAACCTTTTTATTTTGATTAATCGGTCCCCCGGAATAAAACATTTTTGCAGAAGAATCCCTGCGTACCGTCTTTTTGTAGAAGAGTCCTCGCATTTCCAAAAAAATTGTAATACGGTCTCCCGGAATAAAACATTTTTACATCAAAGTCGATCGTCATAATAGTTGTCCCGGCCTGCCAGGATTTTTTTCTTTCCGGAAACATTTACAGAAAATATTAAATCCCTGACATGTGGGACCGGTTTATTTAAACAATTTCCAAAAAATGAAAAAATGTTCATAAATCAATATCTCTGAATACATCCATCGGGAAAATATGAATAATATATCAAAACGTTCATAAAAATACATGCTAACTACTTATGCTAAACAAACAAACAAATTTGTATATTTAAATTTGGTAAATATTTGGAGAAGATTCAAATGTTTTTTATCTAATTACAATTAAATATTCAAAGCATAATACAAACATATCTAAACATTCCAACTTGCTAGATATTTGGATATTTTTTTAAATATGTCAAAAAATTCTCAAAAAAATAATTAAATGCTAGCTACTTATGGCAAGATACAAACATATTTGAACATTCCAATTTAGTCAATATTTGGATGCAATATAAATGAACTTTCCGTAATTGTGGAATCAAATCCCAAAAAAAATGTATTTCCACTAATTATAGCAGACCCACTTTGGGCTCCTGTCGCTGCTCCACGTCGACGGTACTGTAGGAGTGCTACAGTAAAGCACTTCTGCAGTACCCGCGTGTACTGTAGCAAAAAAAATTGCAAATTTTTTTTTAGGTTTTTTTTTAATATTTTTTTTTGTTGATGCACGTCGACGAGTATGTTCCATCCCCGTGATCGGTATCGAGTTTGGTCGACTCTATCTCCTTAATTTTGGATCTAAATTCGCAAAAACATTTGACGAAATTTGTCAAATTCGTCGCACTCGGTCATCCGTTTGAATTTTCCTCTCACGAGTAGATGTATATCACCGTTCAAAACAACTTTCATGATTTAACCTTTTTATTTTGATTAATCGGTCCCCCGGAATAAAACATTTTTGCAGAAGAGTCCCTGCGTACCGTGTTTTTGTAGAAGAGTCCTCGCATTTCCAAAAAAAATTGTAAAACGGTCTCCCAGAATAAAACATTTTTACATCAAAGTCGATCGTCATAATAATTTTGACTGTACTATCGAATAGTCCCTAAATCTATATTGTTCTCCGCCTTTAAACCTGCTGTCAACAGGTACCAGATGAGCTATTTCTATAACCAATGAAAGGATTGCAGTACAGTTCGTCCACTATGAAAAACTTTGAATATAGCAAACAAAAATGTGACCCCATTTCATTATGAAAATCATCCGAAACCATTTCTTGGATCGTAGTCTTTTTTTTCCCTTTAGCACTAAGCTTTGAGACCAGAAATGTGTTCTACAGAATACAAACTGAAATTTGTTCTATGTTATGTCCTATATGTATTGAATAACTCCATGAATTGTGTAATCGGACATACATGAATATTAGTCCAACCCACTAGCTAGTCGCAACTATGCATGAATATATATATATATATATCTGACCACCACTACTTAGCACTAAAACCATGTGTTCCATGTAAGCCCTTCCGCCTCACCACACGCAAAGGCCGATCAGGAAGTCGTCACTAACCAAATCGTCACCTTACGAGTGTTGAAGACGGACTTAATCATCATCCTCTCATCCAATGACGAGGATAGCCACTCAAGGTACCGACGCTTTAAAATATTTTCCATACAAAATTTGTTGTAGATTTTCCCAATAAATATTTTCCCCAGAAAATATTCAACAATACGAAAATAATGTTTTTCCAAGAATATATTAAACAATATTCAGAAAAGTTTCAAACATATTTCATGCATGTTTATCTGCTTTTCTTTTCCCGGACAGGTTTCTACACGGGCGCGGCGTAATATTGTTTTCCCACGAATATTCAACAATATTCACAAAAGAATTCAACAATATTCACAAAAGTTTTAAATATATTTCATGCATGTTTATCTGCTTTTCTTTTTGCAACGACGCGGTCATCGCCGTTCCGACCGTTGGAGGGACTTATTTGCAATTATCCGACAATTCAGAGACCATTTCGCAACGACGTGGTCATCGGCGTGATCAAAAGGGACTTATTTGCAATTACCGGACAATCTAGGGACCTTTTCGCAACAACACGGTCATCGCCGTTGATGATGTCATCATGACATCACATTTGTCCCGGCCTGCCAGGATTTTTTTCTTTCCGGAAACATTTACAGAAAATATTAAATCCCTGACATGTGGGACCGGTTTATTTAAATAATTTCCAAAAAAATGAAAAAATGTTCACAAATCAATATCTCTGAATATATCCATCGGGAAAATATGAATAATATATCAAAACGTTCATAAAAATACATGCTAACTACTTATGCTAAACAAACAAACAAATTTGTATATTTAAATTTGGTAAAAATTTGGAGAAGATTCAAATGTTTTTTATCTAATTACAATTAAATATTCAAAGCACAATACAAACATATCTAAACATTCCAACTTGCTAGATATTTGGATATTTTTTAAAATATGTCAAAAAATTCTCAAAAAAATAAATAAATGCTAGCTACTTATGGCAAGATACAAACATATTTGAACATTCCAATTTAGTCAATATTTGGATGCAATATAAATGAACTTTCCCTAATTGTGGAATCAAATCCCAAAAAAAAAAAATGTATTTCCACTAATTATGTATTTATACTAAATATTAATGAGAAAATAGAAGCATAGTTGAACATTCCAATTTGCTAAAAATTTAGAGATACTCTAGAATATATCAACATGCTCAGAAAAATAAATACTACCTATTTATGGCAAAATACAAACATATTTTAACATTTCAATTTGATTAATATTTTTACATAATCTAAATGAACTTCATCTAATTATGGATTTAAATTTAATAGATGCTCACATAATGCATTTTCTAAATATGGATTAAATTTTAAAAATTATGGAAACATACAAGCATTTTTGCAAATTTCAATTTGCTAAATATTTGGAGTTAAATACCGTCATAAAATACACTTCGAATTACGCAGCAAAATTAACACCACAGGCGCGGCGTGTCGCCGCGCTAATTTTCCTAGTAGCATATGCATGAGCAAGACTAACTAGACAAACAGCCTCTCATTTTTAGTCTGGAACTTTACTTTACTTTCTAGTCTGGAACTTTAGCTGTACCTGGAAAACTATGTAACTTTAGCTATTCATAACTATTCATAACTATTTATTAGTTTCTAGTTTTGGCCTCCTAGTAATATCAAGTTGCTATTCATAACTATGGACTTTACTTTCTAGTCTGGAACTTTAGCTGTACCTGGAAAACTCTATAACAAACTCTGGTTTCATTGAGTCAAATGGAACTGGGGCTCCCCCCTGGAGAGGCCCTTTTGCTCTAAAAAACAATCCATTGCTTCTGAACTCCAATTGTTTGCCGACGAATTTGGAGGTGAATTGTTCCCGGATGACATAGTCGAAGGTGAATAATCGATAGCTTCGGAATTCCAACTGTCTGTTGACGCATCAGAAGCTGAAGTATTTCCAAATGATGTGGCCGAAGGTGAACAATTCATAACTTCTGAATTACAATTGCCTGGAGATGAAGCGCTCCTAGATGACGTAGCCCAAGCTGAACAATCCATAGCTTCTGTATAGTTGCTTGGTGGCAAATCTGAAGATGAAATTTTCCTAGATCACATAGCCAAAGGTAATAAATTATATCTTCCAAAGTACAATTGTTTGGTGACAAACCAAAGATGAATCGTTCCTAGATGACGCATAACCGAACAAGATGAGGGCCACATGGATTTCTTAGCCCAAGATGAGCAGTTTATAGTTCTCTATAGCCCAAGATCATTAGTTCATTCATTAGGTTGCTGGTCACATAACCGAAGATGAGTAGACTAGAGCTAGGGTTTTCATGAAATTTGGGTGGAGAAATTTCCTATTTGGCAACTTTTGACCTTGTTTTTACCCTCGTTATTGTTGGGTGGTATAAAGTTTTACTGTATATTTGTAGCGTACCTGCACTTAAAATATGGCAAGGTACCTGTGTATAGTGCAAACCCCGGATCGTTTCATTTGCACACACAGTTTAAGATGTAGTATCACAACAAAGTATCATTATTACATCGAATGATCCAGACTTGGTAAAATATTCATTACAACTTGCATAGCATATAGCTAGCTTGAAAGAGTAAAGCAGCGGAAATAATAATCTTCATGGAGTCCTCATCCTTTGCATGTGCCACAGGCGAAAACATGTTGGTTGCAGACTCGAAACCTTAACGAAACTCACTCGTCGTCAGAACAATCTGCAACAAAATAAAATTTTGCAACAGAGTGGGTCAGATACCATTAAAAATGGATCTGGCAAGTGACACTATGTGGACACTTAATGGAATAACTCTATAACCTATATGCATATTTGGCTGGTGGAGTTCAAGGCTATTTTGCATAAAAGCCAATTTTGCCTAACACTTTGTAAAACATTTTCTTCAAAAGTTGGAGACGATATGGTATAAGACCATAGTCTCATCTACCCTTGTTCACCATCAAGTTTTACTTTCGAAATTGGAATGATGAAGCCTCCGTTGAATCCTTGATCAGCTGCTCAAATTGTCCGTAACCGGGGACACGGCTAAGTACTTAGTTTTTAACTCTGCAGAGGTTGTGCACTTTCACCATTAGACCCAACAAACCCAAACTATCCTCAAGCACTCAATTTGTGCGAAGGAAAAGGAGAGAGTTGAGACGAGACTTTTCAGAAGCATTTTCCCATCCCATACCGACTTGACGCGCTCCCATTCTAACCATTCTACCACCACCTGTCAAGTCGGGACGAGTCCACACAACTTAATCCATCTAGCCAGAGCCCATATGACTAATGGCTGCACGGTAAGCAGCTTCACTTAGAGAAAACCTTGGCCCCTTAATACCCTGGGTGGCAACCACAAGTGACCATCCCTTAGAGGTCACCCCTAAGAGATGACACTCAACCTTTCCATCATCTTTTCATAACCAAGTCCACCCAGGTGATAAATTACTTAGTAGAATTAAACTTTATAGAAAACACATTTGCATAGCATCAAATAATCTACTAAGTTATCATAGGAGTTCTAGACACAACTAGTATAAAGGTATGGTGGGTTTAGCATATAGCAATAATACTATCCAACACATGCATTTAAGAAATACACTAGGTAATGCATATAAAATACTTAGGAAATTTATGGGGGTGTGCCACTTGCCTTGGCAAACAGAAGTGTAGTAGTAGCAGTTGCAACCACTTTCGTCTCTCTCCGGAATTTCTAACAAGTCAAACAAATCACAAATAAACATACAATCATAAATGCAACACTTAGAAAAATATGACATGCATGAGATGCAGGATGATACAAAGAAATGTGGTATGAAAGACAAGCAAAACAAAATAAGGGAGAGACAACAAAATAACATTATCCCATTCAGCTAAGGCAAGGTCAAGGTAGAGTAAAAGTAAACTTGAGAAATAACAAGTTGAAAAGTTGTAAAGCTAGTTCAAGTCTTCACATGTTAGATCTTCAAAATATCTTCAACTCCTTTGTAGTTTCATTGATCTTCAATGGTCTTCAATTAGCACTACTTAGTCTTAAACACCAAGGACTTGGTCTATGTCCAAAGTGAGACAAAAATAGAAGGTAGAAAAGATAGACAACATGGAGTAGTTGGTCTTCGAAGAATCTTCTCCTTGCTTCCTTGTAGCTTTCTCCTTGTGTTGATTTCATTGAAAAATTGTAGACTTGATGGTTCTGAAGACTTGATTGTTGGCAGCATCAGGATTGGTCTTGAATATAACTTAGTCACCATGAAGTCTAGGAGAAGAAAGAAGGAAAAGAGAGAAAGGGAAGGGAGACTTAGAAAATGTAGCTGGTTGGTCTTCATGAACTTCCTCTTGATTTCTTCTAAGTCCTTTCTTCTTGGAGATGCTTCTGGAGTCTTGTTTTCATGCTATGTCCTTCTTTGGTCCTTCATTGTTTCCACTAACTTCTAACTTAGTGGTTTTTGACTAGAGAGGTCAAGAGATCTACCATGCATCCTCAAAATTTCTAAGGAGTAAGTCATGTGAAAAGTATAAAATAATACTAAGGACTTAATTATGCATGCCATGCTTATGTAAATGCTCTAAGAAAATGCAAGCAAACAAGATGGTCCAAAAATGACTAAGGACCAAGTCACAACATGTGATTCGAAATTTCCACTAAGGAAATAAAGGTTAAGACAACAAGTCAAAAATAATCCTAAGGAAAAGTAAACTAATTAAGAGGTGCTAGTTTTTGCTAAGGAAAGTATTCTAGCAGAAGTTTGAAATAAATTCTAAGGATAAAACTTGTCAACTATTATAACTTAGCAAAATAACCAATCAACTAAGTTTTTCCTAAAGTGCTAAATTTTTCTAAGGAAAGGATTTAGCTTTTTTCTAAGGAAAAGTGTTATCAAATTTTACCCAAATATTTTCTAAGGAAGAAATAACACTTTGGTGGAAAAGGTGAAATATTTCTAAGTTATTTTCCATCTAACATGATCATAATGACTTAGCTAAATTTTCCATTCAAAAATAATGTGGAGAACACTTTTAAATAATTTACTTATTAAAATAACACCTAAAAAGCAATAAAAACAAATATACATAATAAAACATAGGAAAACAATTATACAAAAATAATAGATTAAACCTACGGCCAAAACATAGGCATACAAAACTATAGCAAAAGAGTTTGCTCAAAAATCTATTTTTAAACTCAAATTATAGCCAAATTACTATTTAAACCACTTTTAAAAATTATCCAAATTAATTTTGACAAAACCTCAAAATAAGTATACCAAAAGTTTCTACACGTCCTAAGGTTTCCAAAAATATAAAGTTTGCAAAATTTGGCCGAGCCAATAAAAAGTAGTGATAGATCTAATCTACAGGGACCTATCTGCAAAACCGCCAATTAAAAAGAAAACAGAGAAATCCTTCTCCACGCTGGCGCTGACGAGGCATTGACCGCTGACGGGGCGCTGACTGGGCTGCTGACGGAGATGCTGACTGAGCGTCGACGTGGCGGCCTCTGATTTGCCGGTACCGATTCGTGGATGGATCTAATCCTACGCGTTCATTACGGATCGGACGGCTCTGGGTCGTTGACCAGAAGCGAGGGGCACGGCCGGCCGGAGAAGCTCCAGTGGCGGTGGTTCCATTGCCGGAGTTCCGCCGGAGAATGAAACAGGGACAGAGGGGAGGAGTGGGGCATACCACGGGGTGCAGAAGGTCGAGGCAGAGTCGGTGGTGCAGACGATGATGTCTCAGGTGCTTTGGGTGGTCGACGAACGCTCGCTGGAGTGAAGGACGGCGGCGGCTTCCTTCGGTCGAGGACGGACGCGTCGATCTGGGATGAAATAAAGTACTGCACCTTGTCAAAACGATGCGCAAAGACGAAATATGAAGAAAGGAAGAGGTGGGAGGGCTCGGAGTTGCCGAGGTTCACCGGAGGTTGAAGTTTTCGCCGGCGGCCGAGGCGGACGGCGGCGGAGCAATGCGGGCAGCCTTGCGGCGATGGAGCTAGGATTTGTGGGGGCTTTTGGTGCGGAGGACGTGGGGTTTATATGGGGCCAACATACCCGGAAGAATCTCAACAAAATCGTGCGAATTTTGGAAACAAATCGGTTAGGGTTTCGGTGAGTTCGTGTTCAACACGAAGAAGGCGACGATGCCGTCAGTGCTTGCGTCACGGCCGGATCCCACCTGTCAGTGACAGAAAGGAAAAAGCTGGGCTGGGCCGTGGGCCGGTGTTGGGCTGTTGCGCGCTGCGGGAGAGGAGATGGGTTTGGCCCAATTAGCTAGGGTTCCTATTTTTTTTGTTCAAAAGCTTTTCTTTTCTTTTCCTAAAACTTTTATATCTTTTTAAATACAAAACCAAATTAAGTCAAACCAATTTCTATAGTTTTGTAAAAACCAACTCTTTAATTTGAAAACCTCAAATAATATTTTCCAAAACATTTTGTCTACTAAATTTTTGAAATATGTTTAAATGAATTTTGGACATATTAATGTCTTTTGAAAACTATAGGATTTTATAAATTCCTTTTGAAATTATATTTTAAACCAAAGCAAAATATGAGTAATAATATTACATATCACTCAAAGGATAATTTGCATAAAACTCATTCTGTTTAAAAAGGGTTTGATAATTCAAAATGAATTCAAAATTCATTTTAAAATCCAAATAAACATTTTCTTTTAAAAGTAAAACTATAAATTTGAAAATAGAGAATAGGTAAGTAATAGAATAATTCCCATACAAACAAACAATTCACAACCAAACACACTTTTTCAAGTAGAAATCATTTTGATTTCCAAACTAAGTTTTTAACAAACAATATGACACTTGATGTCAAAAATAAAATAGGTTTAAAACAAATCAAATGTGGCTTGAATAAGACTTAAATACCACAAGATAAACATTTTGCAAAAATATATTTCAACAAATACAAACAATCACAAGCAATTATTAAAAGAACAATATATAAAAGTCAAAAGAAAATTGGAGCATAATTGCTCTACTAATATATTTTCTTAAATATGTTTTCAAGTGGAAATTTATTTCCCACTTTTGAAATAACCAAATGCAAACAATGCTATATGATGATGAATGCATGCATGAATTTTCTTTTCAAAGCAAAATACATAATAGTTTTAAAAAGTTTTAAATTTTTCAGATTTTTCAACTTTTTGAAAACTAGGGATGTTACAATATTTCTCTTCTTCCCTACTCAAATGATTGTTCCTCTGCATCTCCTTATTTTTGTACAATTATTAGTTTCACATTTGTATTAATGTCATAATCCTGTATTTTTTTCCTACTCAGATAACTAGGCAGAGGCCTAGAAAACCTGCAGACCAGAGTTTGAATCCTGTCAGGAACGATTTTTTGGTATCTCACTCGGGTGGGATTCTACCCTGGGTGCATGGGTCGCCTTTTTTTTATAATCCTGTATTTTTATATGGGTCTTGCCTCTTTTTTTTAGCTACGCTCTCTTTAGAAATCTATACACTCCACTCGGAAGTAAAAAAACTCATACTCCCGAGGTGAGTGTATAGATTTCTCTGAGTATGCAGATGCGACGAGTATGTATAGACAATTAGGTCCACTGTAGTAGGAGGCTTGTTTGGTGACATGTCCAGCACGTAGCTTTGCACATAACCGAAACCGAACCAAAAAAATCTAACTGTAACTAAATTTCGAGATTTTGTGGTTAGTGGTCAGGTTTCAGTTAGAAAAACACCTAACCAAAAGGAACTCAGTTAATTCGGTTTAAAACCGAAATAATATTGTTAAACCGAAATAAACCGAATGGTTGAGCTGAGTACAGAATGGCATGTGCAGGCCCAGCCGAACTTAACGGGACATTATATACGATGTGGGATGCAAAGAATACACATAAGAAAGCTTGCCCCACTGGTTTGGAGTTTTGATACATCCACTATCCAGTTTTACTACTGTAGGTCAATGAGTTCGACCCCAAATTTTCACCAATTTTATTTTTGGTGGAAATTCATTGTCCTTTTGTTTTTCACTCGGGCAACACATCCAGTTCGGTTGTATAAATATATAAATGAAATATATGATCCTAAATTTTGGGTGGTATTCCAAAATTCGCGTCAACTTTGGTTAGTTTGGTTATTACCGAAACCGAACCAAAATTAAATGGTTATTACCGAAACCTAACCGTATTTTCGTACAAAACCATATTTACCAAAGTATTGAAACCCTATTTACCGCATAACCATATAAACCGAACCAAATTAACCATTTTAACCGAACGCCCAGCCTTTACCAGCACGTAGATGCTTCGTTCATGTGGAACTTGTTTGGTGACGAATCGAAGATGAACTTGGAGATGAAACGCTCCTATATGACGTAGCCAATGGTGGGCAATCCATAGCTTTCAAATTACAATTGTTTGGTGGTGAATCTAGAGATGGAGTGCTCCTAGATGACGTAGCCAAAGCTGAACAATCCATAAGTTCCGAATTACAATTGCTTGGTGGCAAATCTGAAGATAAAAGTTCCTTAGATGTCGACATAGCCAAAGGTTAAGAATTATATCTTCCGAAGTATAATTTTTTGGTGACGATCGAATCCAAAGATGAATCGTTCCTAGATAACGTAACTGAAGAAGACGAAGACAAGCAGTTTGTAGGTTTTTGTAGCCCGGGATCAGTAGTTCATTTGATTGTTGATCACATAGCCAAACATGAGTGGAGCACGTCATTCAATGGAATGGATGAGGCCTGGGATTTTCATAAAACTTGGGTGGAGAAGTATTCAATTGTAGAATTTAATTTGTAAACTGGGCGGAGACTCCGTCCATGTCCTTATCAACCCTCGCGATACCCATGTCCTTATCTAGCCTGAACGCCCCACCCTCAAAGATGCCGAACCGGCGTTTCAATATTTGGCGAGATCCGGACAATATTTAAGTGGCGCGGGTGGAGATTCCCTGCATTAGTCATTAGGTTGAGGTCTCCAAGATATTCAATTGTTTATGGACACATGTTTGGTACTGTACATTGTACGATCGTTTTCCATGGCAATGTGCTTACATGCACATGGCTAGTATATTTGCACCTACCGATGCCTTTGTCCGAACTCAACCATTTTTAACTCAACATAGAAGCAGCATCTATCATCATTGTTTTGTTCTGAACTTAATGTCCAAGACAAGCATCCTGTTATTACTTGTCTACGTCATGAACACATTACATTTTAGAGCTAGACATCACATCGCTTTCTACATCATGCGTTTGGATGCTTGTATATAGAGGCTTAAACTACCAATAGCTGCCAAAAGTGGTTAAGTGCATATTTCAACTTACTCGTTGTTCTTTATCCCGCAACTTTAAGAGCAGTTTTTTCATATTAGTACCTGATGAGCGAGTAGCCATCATGGATAGTATTTTTTTTACCAATCTTGTTCTTGATTACTACCTGTAATTAGCTTTGTTCCTTTGTGACAAAATGTGATTTTTTAGAAGCCACTGTTTACATATTTGCTACGTACCATTTGGGCCCAACTCTTATATAATCATAGGGCTGAGAAAGGCTATCAAACTAATAACATAAAAGGTGAGGTTTCTGATTGGCAACCTCAGTAGAGAACTGGCCTTAGCAGTAACTGTACCCATACTATATGTTATTGTTATCATTAAGGTAGGAGAAAAAATGACACATCATTCAACTGCCCTGACGCACAAGGATAAAAGGAGAAATAATTTTTGTGAACTTCGTCGAGTTACTGAGTTATACTATAAAGCAAAGCCGAGGATCTCCTAAGAGCCAAGTAATGCAGGTGTGGTTGAGTGAAAGCATTCGAATCCAGCCATCCAGGTGCTCCTGTCCCACTGACATTCGCTCTTTATTTGTTCAGTTGACCGGCAGATATCATTTTCTTTACAAAGGTTTTTTCATATTCATCATCTCTCGCTAGTAGAGATCGGTCATTAATCCAGCCAGGACTGATCGCTTAGGGTACAATTTAAAAACCGTTTCCAGATTATTTTGCCGTAGATTGAACACAATTTGTTACCTTCAAATCGTGTACGTTATATCGCACACGGTTTACATAAATGACTCGTCTGCCATTGCTCATATCACACACGATTATTAGAAACAAATCTTGTATGCCATGTTTGATGCATCACCGGGATAGCCAATTTATCTAAATGCAAAGTTATAGGTTAGACATGAGATTACATGAGGACGGTCCGGTTCTTGTGCCATGGGTTTCTGGACCGGCGTGTCGTTGGTTATCGTGATGTGTTTGTTGGTTTCGGTGGGCTTGTCGTTGGTGGTACATGGGGAAGAAGGACCGTTAAGCATGCCCTGGGGATGTAGCCGTTGATCGGTGAACCTCGTTAACAAATATCGTCTCTCGTCTGGAGTGATCTAACTGCATTTAAGTCTAACAATCACCGTTCCTGCGCGGTTGGCATGGGCATTGCAGAATTCTGACTACACACTACTAGAAACGAGACCTTTAGTCTAGGGCCAATTTTGCCTCTAGTCCCGGGTGGCTTACGACCCGAGACTAGAGGGGGGCACTAGTCCCGGGTCAAAAGTTTTCTACTGGTCCCGGGTCGTGAGGGAGCTCTAGTCCCGGGTCGTATTACGACCCGGGACTAAAGGCGCGTGGCAGGGCTGCCGCATGGCGTGGGCCACGCGAGAACCTCTAGTCCCGGGTTGTATTACAACCCGGGACTAGAGGTGGAGCTTTTGTCCCGGGTCGTGGTACAACCCGGGAACCAATGCTCTTCCCCCACGAGACCAGTCCTCTGCATATATATTGCATCGCCCCTGCTCGTTTAACATGAAATAATTCATATCTTTAAATCCGTAAATCGAAATTAAACAAATAAAATGTCTAAATTGATTAGAAAAATGAGAGGAATCCAAATTTAATAATTATATCATCTTTTGCATCACAAGAACTCATTTAAATAGGATAAATTACTTTCGAAAAATCAGCACAAACTCATTTAACTAGACGAAATTATGTAGAAATCAATAAATCCTAATAATTGAGGATATTCATAAATTGTGGATTACTCTTTGTGAAATTATATGGGTGTCATTTTGCACCATATCATTTTTAGAGGTTTTTTAATTTATTTGATTGTTTTCAAAAAGCGGTCAAAATGACCACCATGACTCTTATCAAAGAGGTCTAGGGTTTCACCGAAGCGGGGCTCCGGAGCGTTGGAAACCCCACCAAAACCTAGCCGGTTCCATATCATATGTATATAATTGTTTGGGTGTTGTAAATGTCCAATATCCTACTCCGGTGTGTGACCGGCTTCACCGGCTTCACATTCTCTCTAGTAAGTTGGTGGACTGATAGCTGAAAATCGACTTCGGGCGAAACAGAGGGAATCTCTGCAAGAGTTGGGTGGATCTTGGTTTTGTATGTTCATATTTCCTAACGTAACACAACCAAGGAAAAAACTCCACTGGCCTACCCCTTTCGACTCCGTTCAAAGGGGTATATTGGAATTTTGACTTTTTTCCAACGGGTCCAAGGTTTCACCGAAGCGGGGCTCCGGAGCGTCGGAAACCCCACCAAAACCTAGCTGATTTCATTCCATATGTATATAAGTGTGTTGGGTGGTGTACATGTCCTAGATCCTACTCCGTTGTGTGACCGGCTTCACCGGCTTTACTTTCTCTCTAGTAAGTTTGTGCACTTATAGCTGAAAATTCCCACTTCGGATAAACGGAGGGAATCTTTGCAAGATTTTGATGGATCTTAATTTTTTATGTTCCTATGTCCTAACCTAACACAACCATGCTAAAGGATACCTTTTTTGGGGGTATTCATTTTATTTGATTTTGTTAAAACGATCAAAATGGCCGCCATGACTATTCATCGAAAGAGGTCAAATTTTCTAACTATCAATATTTCTGTGATGCAAAAGATGATATGTATAGCATATTTGAATTCCTCTCATTTTTCTAATCAACTTAGACATTTTATTTGTCAAATTTTGATTTCCGGATTTAAAGATATGAATTCTTCCATGTTAAATGTAAAAACATAAAGTAAAATTCATTTTTTATTATTTATTCAAGATATACTATTACATAATCATTGTTACTTATTCAAACAAAGTTTTAAAATTTAAACAATAAAAAGGTGTAACATCGTAACGGATGGGTTAATATGATTGATAAGATACTAGTATCAGTAAGTTCTCATTTCTCATTTGGAAGCTAACATGAAAGGAACTCAAAAGTTAAGCGTGCTGGGACTAGAGCAGTCTGAGGATGGGTGACCCAATGGGAAGTTTGACCAGAGCAATTACTTTGACCTAACATTAAGTGTATAATTCAAGATTGAGTGAGTGGCTAAGTGAAAAGTTTCGGAATAGAATTAAAATAACACGAGATTAAAAAAATCAGAATTCCTTTTTTCCGGGTTGGTAACCTAACCCACCCGGGACTAAAGGGTGGAGGCCTCTAGTCCCGGTTGGCATGTACCGGGTGTAGCAGCCGGTCCTAGAGATGCTTACCACCTGGGACTAAAAGTGTTGTTTCCACTAGTGACACAACTGGGCGGTGGTGTGGTCCTCTTCCTCATGTGTGGTGGAGGCGGTGCGGTCCTTCGTCGTGGAAGGTATTTTAGGCGAGTAGGCGGCTCCGGACTCATGTGTGATGACGGGAGAATGGGTAAAATATGCACATTATTCAAATGGGTTATACATATTGTACAAGTTCTAATTGGGCTAGATTTTCTCTAGAAATAAACTAGACCATCTTGTCTTTCATATGAGTTAATCTCCACCATTGATGTGTCACCTGTACCACCAACCCACTTTTCACATCAACGTTTTAAATAGCCGGTTACAGTGTAAGCGGTTTCAACAGGTTGGTACTAACTAAAATTTATGTACACTTGTCCGCTATATCCCCATTTAGCTCCCTCTTTAGCCTCGCTATGCGTGTTTTGGAGTGCTGCAGCTCTTTAAAACATTGCTTAGAGCATCTCCACCGGCACCCTCCAAATTCGTGTCCGGCACCCCCAATTGAGGCCCAATTGGGGGTGGCGCACATGTGTCCGCCCAAGTGAAGGGTGCGGCGAGCAGCTGGGATATATTTTGACATGTAACCTACCGTTACAACTAAATCTAAACTAAACGCCGCCGCTCGGGCCAGCCTCGTCGTCGTGCGCGGCCTTCTGGCTCTGGGCTAATAAGCGCGAGCGCACACGCCTCTCCTTCCGGAGCGCGCTCGCCGCCCGGCGCATGGCCTCCCGCTCTGTCGCTGCCGGAACCCTCGCATGCGCCAGCCTCGCCAGTCGAGTCTGATTCAGCTCCTCGTGGGCCACCTGCTCGGCGAGCAGCTGGGAGGCCGCATGCTCCAGGCCCTCCGCCTGGGCGATGAGCTGCTGCTGCTTGGGCGCCGCCGCCTGGGCGATGAGCTGCTCGTACGCCGCCCGTTCGACAGCCATGAAGGCGCGGCAATAGGCATCCCGCTCCGCACTCTCGATGGAGGCCTGGATGATGGCGGCCTCCACGGCGTCGCCAGCCGCCTCGTAGCCGAGCCTGACCTGGCGGCCTGGCTGCTCGTTGCGCCAGCTTTCGAACGAGTTGGCAGCAACCACCTGGTCTGGCCACAGCGGTGGCGGCTGCTCCGGCTCCTGCTGCGGCGGCGGCACCTCGTGTAGCTCCGGCGGCGGCTCCTGCCCGGGGTACGGCACCTCCTGCTCCTCCTGCTCGTCCACCTCCGCCCAATCGAAGGTTGGTTCATCGGTAGCCTCCTGCGCCGTGGGGTGAGCACGGCGAGCTGCCTGGCTGAGGGTGGCCCATGAGGTGGCGAGGCGGCGAGGCATGCTGTTGCTGTGGGCTACGGTGACCGTCGGCGGTGGTGTGGTGAAATGGCAGCACGGCGTGGGGCTTTTTATGGCCGTGGAGGCTCGAGGCGGGAAGCGATGGCGCTGGGCGGGAAGCGCCGGGTGGGTGAGCACGCGTCGCGTCGGAGTTAATGGCGGCGACACGTTTCTGCCTCGGCGGCGCTTGGGAAGCCGGGAAAGGCTGGGTGCACAGCAGGCACAGTCGTAAATGCGAAGCGTACGGCAGACGCATCACCGTGCCGTCCCTTCGTCACCTGCCGAAACACGTCTCCATTAGCGCGGGCGGAACGACCTCCTGCACGGCGCCATTAACCTCCTGCTCCGGCGCCCTGTTTTTATGACGGGTGGGGGCGACCTGTCGAGGCATGTCCGGGCAGTGTCCGGCACCCTCGAGAGGGCCTCCAAAGCTCAGGGCGAGCAATTGGGGGTGCCGCTGGTGGCGTTATTTGGCGTCCGGACCCCAATGGGCCATTGGGGTCATTTGGAGGGTGTCGATGGAGATGCTCTTAGTATTCTTCAGATTTACAACCTGTCATGCAGCGCAAACCCACAACCGCTGGAAAGGATAAAGATACCAATGCTCAGTATCATTCAGATCTACAGCTATATAAGGGCGTCCCGATAGGGGTTAGCTGCGCACAACTTCAATATAACTAGAATCAACCTTGTATCCAGAAAGGTAGCTACTATACTATAGTTATACCTCACGCTGGTGATGGCGTCGAGCTCGAGCACCAGGGAGGAACCTCCAATCTTATCCACAGTGGCAAATGTGCCTCCATTGGTGAGCATGGAAGCAAAGATCATTGTGGCTACAGGCCATGCACATTGCCAGCAGTTGAGGGATATGCTGAGCAAGGACGATTCTTCGAGCATGGTAGTGGTGATGGCCTCTAGCAACCAGACTTCCACACCCAATCCTTTCTCCCCACCGCCGGTCATGGATCCCCGGCTGCTAGCAGTGGCCTGCTCTGGCTCGTGGAAGAAACTGCAATCGTTTCTCAATGGGGAACCCCGTCAAACCTCCTCCGACGGGGCCGTCAGAAGCTTGGCTATCCAGCCACTTTCTCGTGACGAAGAAGCGCTTGTCAGAGAGTCTTTCTTGGACGGGGTCACCATTGGAGGCGACACCTTTCTTCATGTCATGGCCACCAATAGTGTCGGCGATGATTTGATCGAAGATGGCCTTGGCCTCATCCACAGGAAGGCAGTACAAGTCCTCTTCGTGCGGAACAACAACGGAGATACACCCCTGCACTGTGCTGCGCGGGCGGCGAAATCCCAAATGGTTTCTTTTCTCGTTGATCTTGCTAGAGGCAACGATGCTAACACAGTGAAGGCACTGCTGGAAACAGAAAACAATAGTAGATGGACAGTCTTGCATGAGGCTGTCCGCGTTGGGAACAATGATATAGTCAAGTTGGTCATGAACGAGGACCCAGAGTTGGCTAGTTTTCCGATGGATGGTACTTCTCCGCTGTACCTAGCAATTTTACTGGAATATAAAATCATCGCAGAAACACTCCACGAGGAAAGCGGCGGGGTTCTTTCATACTCCGGACCAAATGGACAAAATGCATTGCATGCTGCTGTCTTCCGAGGCAAAGGTACTACTTCCTTTTCATCTTCTTTTTTTGAGTTTTCGTTTCATCTTTTAAACAAGATAGTATATACCATTTTTATGTATATATCTTTTGGTAGATACCACTCCATGTCATATATAGACAATGCAATAGACGATATATACAACAGTTTATCTATAAATTATCTATTTTTAGCCATGCCTAAATATGAGTACAAGTTACGAGAGCGGCGATTTGGAGGCCGAGCTATATGTAGCTCGGTTTTTTTAAAAATTGAATCTAAATTTTGTTTTTCAAAAAATCCAAAAACAATCCTAGATGTAGATAAAGTCGAGATCTACCACTGTGTAAAGATTCAAGGAAAAATTCTTTTTATTCAGGGCTACACGAAAATGACAAATCTGGTAAAATTTTGAATTTTTCTGACCATGCACTGTACATCGATCCAGTTATGTGTATTTTTCTTTTTTGCCCAGGTCAAAATACAACAAGTTTTTCGTTAAAATTTTGCACGGTGATAGATCTGGATATTATCTACACCTAAGATTTTTTTTTTGAATCTTTTGAAACAAAAAATGCAGATTCAGTTTTTTTTGGAGAACCGAGCTACATATAGCTCGCCCTCCA
Organism: Poa pratensis; assembly: GCA_947311845.1. Taxonomy (NCBI): domain Eukaryota; kingdom Viridiplantae; phylum Streptophyta; class Magnoliopsida; order Poales; family Poaceae; genus Poa; species Poa pratensis. The sequence continues at coordinate 50,457,326 of CAMZMU010000057.1, read as the reverse complement.
TTTGGAGTTTCCGTACAAGTTACAAACATCATTCATATAACAACAAAATTGGAGTCCCTAAGTTGCCTATAAGAATCCTATAGACTGTCTAAAACTTTAGAGACATGTCACTCTCTCCCCTCATTTTATTTCCTCCACATTAGTAAAACATTTTTTTAGAACACTGACTGTAGGGCATAGCCCCACAGTATTTTATTGAAATTTAGAAGGTAGCAGGGAGGATATACAAGTAATTACAAGGTTAGTGAGGGAGGGAGAATATACAAAGGGAACTATGCTACATCAGTAAAACATTTATAACCATCCTACATGCCCTAAAAGCAGTGGCGTAGCCACACTAGAGCTGTGTAGTTATACAAGGAGCTCTTTTATGGTGCTTGGAAAACTACTCCAGGTAGTTTCGGGTAGTTCTCCACCTAAATTATTTCTGCCGTCGGATTTGACTCTAATCCCACTAAATTATGTCAGCCATCCAAGCACAGAAACCTTTTTTTTTTACGGGAGCACAGAATTTTAATTAGTTAGGGGTACAATGGTAATTGGTCCATAAACAGGATTAGGTTCGTGAGTTCGTCGTCTCGTTTCTTCCACTCCGCTCTGCCGCCAGACCGCCGCCACTGTGTAGCCAGACCGCCGCTCCTCCGCATCCGCTCCTCTCCGTCGCCAGGTCGCCGCCGCACCGCGTCCTCTCCACGACGCCCTCCGCATCCGCTCCTCTCCGTCGCCAGGTCGCCGCCGCACCGCGTCCTCTCCACGACGCCACAGCTCCGATTATCTGTGGCGGCAGCCGCCGAGCCTGTAGCCCGCGGGGCACCGAGGCGGGCATGCTCGTGGTGCCGGAGACCTCCGCAAGCTCCGCCGCCACCGCCAGGCCCTGGAGGACAGAGGGATGGGAGCCGCCGTCAGGCCCTCGAGGACAGCTGGATTCGTGGCGGCCACCTCTCTCGTCTCCTGCGGGAACGGAGGCCACCGTGATCGGGCGAGTTAGCCGCCCCATCGCCGGCCATAGGATCGCGCACGCAGCCTCGACGCACTCCGCTACGTCCCCGCCGGCCACTCGTCCATCGCCCGACGTGCTGCCACTTTGTAAGTACTGTGTAATGATCCTAAATTGGGTATGATAAATATTCCCCAAGCCTGTGAAGCAATGATTTTACTCTCTGCTTACCTTGCTTGGTAAACGTAGTTGTAGTGTAGTATTTTGCTCAAGATCTGCAGCTGCGTAGCTGGATTAGACCACATGAAGGCATTACTGCAGAACAAATATTAAGATTGGAACATGAAATGTGTTCAAATATCTTTGTCACTTGCATCATCTCCCTAGTTATAGGAGAAGTTAACAAAAAATGAGCAGATGCAGATATACCATTTGTTGTGTACAAGGTTGTTTTGCCTATACTATCCATAGACATACCTCAGAAAGAAGCTCACTGTGGCTGCCACTTGCAGACATACCTCAGAAAGAAGTTAACAAAAAATGAGCAGATGCAGATATACCACTTGCATCATCCTTTATTCGGTCTACCACATGATTGACTTATAATTGTTAATTTGATATGCAGGAAAAAATGGCCGATGTAAGTGATGAGTCTATGGCTGCTGAGTACCGTGAGATTGTCAGCAAGATGTTTGATAGCGAGGATGAATACCTTTACTTTTGAACATTTATATTGGGACGGAACATCCAGATATATGTATTTATCTTTCAGACATGTCACTCTTTAACATGCATTTTGTCCCATGTTGTTTTGTTAGTAAGAAGTGGCCCTTTCTAAATGATTGAGATGAGAGGGATGAAGGCTGAAAAACGACCTAGATAGAGCAATTGCTTTCTGAACAGAGCATGCGAAACAGTCCTTAATGCAGAGTCTTTAACATGCATTTTGTCCCATGTTGTATTGTTATTAAGTATTCTTTTACATATCTCTGCATACAGGAATCACGTCACAATGTTGAATCCTGTAAGGCAATGCCGAATTCAGCAACTTGTTCTGGATTTGAAGGAAGTAATGACCCTGCCAAGGTAATATGAAGTTAACTTTGGTGCTGTGTAATCAATACATGCTTTTTCCTCACTTCGTCAGAGCTAACATAATACTGTACATATAGCCAAAGGGTAGAGCAATCCATGTTGAAGGTGGTGTGTTCTGACGTCTTCCATCAGCAGATTTGTGGCGTCCAAGACAAAGGGGATTCTGAAGACAATTCTCGCTGGCATGCTCGCTGCCATGACATACTGAAGGCTCCACGGGAGTGTAGCTCTGTTGCCCAGAACTCCAGTCCATTGAGTTGCTCTTCAAATGTATTTTTGATTGTTGATATTTATCATGAAGGTTGTTAATCTTGTTGTTTTCCTATCTCACGGAATGGAGTCGTCTCCAAGTGTAGCGACACCAGTGTGCTGTTGATCAAGCGTTTGTGTATGGGACTGTCCTCTGTCACGAGCGATTTGTATATCTAGTGGTTCTGTTATTATCATCATCATCATCTATATTTGTTGTCTGATCCAAAAATGTCCAAAAATGGAATAGGTCATGTCAAAATTTTGTAGCTCAAGGATCGATATTTTTAGAAGACTGGTCGATGTTGAAGAATAAAAACGTTACATTAACCAAGAACTTGATCGTACGCACTTTCTGAACTAATCAATATTCGCATGGTCTTTGGTAGGTATTACAAAACTGAGATCAAACCGAAGGAAACACGAAGTAAATGTCACTTAGGACAAATAACGAAAACTCAAAACCTATTAAAGAACCATTAAACATCATTTTGGTTATTAAATTTTCTTTATCTGCTGAATAATCATGCGCTCTTCTGCTCGTCACCCTTGTCAAAAGACAATTATTTCTTGATATTGTCAATTGTAGAGCGCATTGTGCTTGTTGATGTCCCATCTTAGTCCTGTTCCCTCTCGCCAATATCAGATAATGCCTGGCTGCACGTGAAGATCTATTAAGACACAGAACCATAAACATAGCATTGTCGTACGGAAATAAAAAACAAGTTGGAAATTCTAACACGCGTATGTGGAAGCCTGAAACAACAATAGCTATCTGCATTGATTTGATCCAACAAAATAAGCTATGTGCATTGATTCATGAGAAACAGTATAGCTTGTTTTCTTAAAGCTTTCTGTGAGAGTAATAAGAAACTATAAATACATTAGATCATCAGATCTAAGGACAGAACAATTTCAATTTTGCAATTGTCTCAATTTCAATATGTCCCAGAATTAACCCTTAAAATAGAGCTAACTATTCAGCAAGCTGCAATATACAGTTCAATACTCTGTACCCACACATTAAAGAATGAAAACACAGATATAAAATGATGAAAATAGATTGCGTCACTCTGCAATGGCACACCATATAGTAAATGAGATAGAAGCTGAACTGCTTAAGTGACAATAACTAGTTTGCTACTACTTTTTAAGATACTGAATTGCAGGTTACAGCTCTTTGTAACAATACCATATGAGCTTCTCTACAGCCTTTCCAATCAATTTAACTGCAAGAGAAGAACTCTAAAGCACATAACTGCCATTGGAAACCTCGATAGCTAGCATCTTATATCTCTACTACAAAAGGCCCAAGTATGGACGCATCACTTCTTGTGAAAATGGTACAATTAACCCACAGGCCACACCACAGCTGACCAATCAGGCATTTACGAGGCAGTGAACAGGCTAACTATCGATTTCTTGTACTGTATATAAATCTGCATAGGCAACATTTCATAACCATTTCCAAGTGAATTAGCAATCAGAAGAGAGCAGGGATCTGCGAGTACGCTTACCTCGAGCGCCTGCTTGTAGCGGCTGGCGCGGCTGAGATCCCGCGCGATGCGGCGGAGCTCCGGCGCGGGAGCAGCTCGGCTCCCTCCGGCCCACTTCTCGAGCGCCTCCATCGCGCTGCGCTTCGCCAGCCGGAGACGAAAGACGCGGCTCCTCAGGTCGTCCTCCTCGCCTACGAACATCACCGCTCCTCCCTTGACGTCAAACGCCAGCCGCGATGCCCGGGCCTACGCGGCAGGGAACGGCGTCTGCTGTAGAGGCGGCGGACGAGGTTAGTGGGCTAGGGCATGTGCCAATGGAGCAGGGGAGAGCAAGGGACAGCGAGGCGCGAGCTGCTCGGAAAAAGCGAGGATGGAGGCACCCATCAAATCCTCGCCGCCGCCTCGCCGGCTACCTCGCCGCCGCCTCGCCCAATACCTCCAAATGCTCTACCTCGGGTGAGAGAGCGAGCCCAATCTGGGGATGGGGACAATGATCACAAAACGCGAAATTACCTAAATACCCTTTTACTTTTTATTAAAAATAAAAGAATATTTGGTAGTTTTAGGTAGTTTCAGGTTCTTTTAATCTAGTAGTTTCAGGTAGCTCTAATTTTTTCACCGTTAGATTAGGACGGATGAACGGTTGTCAAAATTACCAAGTACTCTAAAACTTGTAGCAGATTAAACGTAAAAAATAACAATAAATAATATAAATACGTGTATTTGACTACAGAGTTGAAGTTCCGGCTCCGGCACTGCCTAAAAGACCGATCCATCGAGAACATGCAGGTGTAGCCATGCAGAACCGTTTCACATGAAGCCATTTTTCTTGCACCGAATTCTAGCGGGTTAAATTGGAGACGAGGGGAGACCCCACTTCTAATCCCTGGGCTTACTAATTAACCACGTCCTAAACTGACGGATTAACTGGTATTCGTAAGGCGCCCAATACACCTAGACGGCGGGAGTAGTGCGTACGTCTAATGCACATCTCTTTGACTTCTTATATTGTCGCACGTACAAATTGGTTTGGCATTTTTTATCGTACTACCTCCGATCCATAAAAGTGTCGTAATTTTGAACTGACCCCGGTTTAAAACTACAACACTTATTTTGGATCGGAAGAGAGTAATGGTTTTTGCTTTTGTTTTTTCTGTAATAATGTTGATTGGTGTAGCTAATAGACACGACTTGCAGGTCTTACAAACAAGTTGTTGGAATGGAACAACGACCTGACGATACAACGAGATGAAAAGGGAAATACACCTCTTCACTATGCCGCATCTATGCTAGGACAAAGAGACCAACGAATAGTACTTTTACGTCTACTGCAAACCAATCAAGATGCATTGTATCAACCGGATCACAATGGATCTTTCCCCATTCACGTGGCTGCATCCGTCGATTACAATATTGCCATCAGTGATTATATTGACAATTCACCCTATTGCGCTGGTTTGCGTGATGGTAGGGGTAGGACATTTCTTCATGTTGCTGCTTATAAAAAGCATATTTGGACAATCAGATATGCTTGTAGATATCAAAATCGATTATCATGGATTATGAATATGCAAGACAACGATGGGAACACGGCACTGCACCTAGTTGTTCAGGCAGGGAGTCTTAGAGCATTTTGTGATATGCTGGCGAGTAGACATGTAAACATCAATTTAACAAATGAGAAAGGTGAAACTCCACGAGACATAGCACAGTACAGTGCACCGAAGTTTTCTTATAGCCAGGTAATAATAATAATATACACATATGATCATATTATTTCTAAGCACGATCTTAGGGTCATGAAAATAACTGAGCTTTGCATTTGACTTTCCAGAATAGCGAAGAAATAATACACAAAGCACTCAGAATATGTGGTGCTAGAAAGGGTATTTGTCGTCGGGATTACTTTGAAGAAAACGATGTTCTCCAAACAAGGCATGATGAAATACGTCAAATGGAGATGGTGAAAGACTCAACACAAAATCTATGCATTGCTACAATCCTAATTGCAACCGTAGCGTTTGGTGCAACATTCGCCATGCCTGGAGGTTATAGAGCAGATGATCACACTAATGGAGGCACACCAACACTTGCTGGAAGGTATTCCTTTGATACATTCACATTGGCCAACACACTTGCTTTTAGTTTCTCCGCGATGGCTACCTTTTCTCTCATGTGTTCTGGATCTCCCGTGGTACATCTTCGGAGTCGGTTGATACACTTAAGGATAGCCTACTATCTCATGATGATTTCTGTTAAATGCTTGGTTGTTTCCTTTGCAATTGGGGCCTATATGATTCTAGCTCCAGTTTCTCACAATACTGCCATTGCAGCATGTGTCCTGAGTTCTCTCGTATTGCTCTATCAAAATCTGGAATTGATAATCAAGAATATTGTTCTGATAGCACCATTTTGCATAAGAAAGGGGAAAATTTACACACTCGGACGGATAGTGGTCTTTATTGTGGCAAATATTCTATTTGAATATTGGCCCATAGTAGTAATATTTTGCTCAACCCTAGGAAACTACCACGCTGGAAATGTGGAACCAGTGGTACAGCCGTTGATACCGTCACCTTGAAAAGTGCTACAGCAAAAGGGATATTATCCTCAGAATTGTTATTCGTTTGTGAAACTTTAATGATATGTGTGTATGTGTTCTGCTGTGATTGTTCAAGAGTTAATGTGCTTGTAACAATGTAAGCGATGGTTACTGTATTTGCATGCAACTGATTTGCTTTACTGTATTTGCTTGCAGCTGCTTTTCTTTACTGTATTGCCTGCAATTGCATTTTATTGTTCATCCAATATATTTTTTAAACAAGAAAAAAGCTTTGCATATTCCATTGTTTACAAAGAGAAAAGTTGCTCGGTTAATTAACGGAAACTGGGAAAAAACCGATATAGCCGGGGCCGAGCCCACCCATACACTAGAACAAATAGGGCCATGCCCAAATACCACCCTGCTAAGACTGGACGACCTCCACCAAAGTCGAAGAGGAAACACCATGACTGCTATGGGAGGAGAACTAGAGAAGGCACCGGACGTTCCAATGAAGGAGAAGAAGCCAATTGTTCAAGTGGTAAAAGACTACATTAAAGATGAAAAATAAATAATGTTGCTCATGATTCCCTCTGATTCAACCTAAAATACTATGACTCTCTATTACATTGCACTTAACTACGTACGTGTTTCCCTTGATGTTGGTATGAAGCTAATGCCTAAGCAAGGTATGATGAACATATATCTGACTGTACCGCTAGATGTAAATAACAAAACTTTATGGTGCCATATAGTTGTATCTTATTCACTATAAATAGTTAAGAATCTCGTGTGAGTGGGGTCCTTATGGTTATTTAAAAAAATATGTAGGAAATAAAAAATGGAAATTCTAGATGTCATTTCATTTAGTTGATAGTATACACTTCACGCATGTACTTGTGGATATATTAACCACATTTATACGTAGGACAACTCCTTGCTGTTTCAAAACTCCTACAGAAATCTACTACTCGTATTTTAACCTATATCATATTTATGTTTTACTTAGAAAATACTTCTGATGTACTTAGAAAATTAATTGAGGCTTACTTAAGTAATAAATTAACATTAAAAACATTTTCCCCTCAAAAGGAGCAGCAGCAAGACAACAACAATAATCTATTATTTCGCGACACATTGATTTTGTGAGACTATTTTAGCTAGAATAACAAAACTTATAAAGAGAAACAATGTTTGTTCCTAATCCTGGCAACCTCTTGGTTCAACAATCACTGACCTTGTAAACCTGGATACGTAAAATGAATACATGAGTCAACAATGAAACAGCAAAATTCTGGCAGATGAGGCAAAAACGATAACATGGATATTACCCCCAAAATAATGCCACCAAATATTTGCTAGGTAAGCCTTATGCCATCTGTAGCAATAAAAGACTAGTATTATAAATCATATGCTTCCTAAATTCTAAATAGTTCCTTTCTATGGAAGGGGAAACTTACTACGCCAGTCCCATATGAACCCCAACGCAAAATTTCTCAAGCTTTGCCCTCCAAAAACAGTGATGGTAATCGTGGTAATATGCTCCTCCATATATTAGATCGTTCTTTGTCATTCTGAATGAAAAAAATCAAAGCTGCAAATGACACGATAAAGTTCACCAAATTTCTTGGGAGTTTTCATGGACATCATTACTACCCACTGCCTCACTGGTAACTCTAATAATTCAATAGGAAACAACATGAAAACAACACTTTCAATCTGAAAGAGCATGGTGTTTTAGTGCACACAAGTAATAGGGGAGCTTCACTGTTTTTTTTTGAAATGGGGAGAAGCTCCGGCCTCTGCATCGAGTGATGCACACAGCCATTTATTACGGAGTTCACGAATATTCAAGTTTTACATCTCAAAAATCACAAAGAGATTGAGACAAGCCTCAACCGGCAGCAACAAAACTTGAAGTAACTACAAAAGGGCGTTGTGAGTCGATGAAGAAGCTTGCCGTCGGCGAAGCCATTGCCGCTGTGAAGCATCGACCGGGGATCATCCCCATCCTCCTCAAATCGCGGAGCCGCCATCTGCGTCGACATTGTCGAGGCCGAGCACCAGATCCGCCACCATCAATCCGCATGCCCAAATCTGGAATCACCATTTTCACTCGCCTGCCGATGACGCCACATGGGACAACAACCACTGGCCGAACACCTACAACAACTGAGCCCATCCTCGACGCTGCCATGGGCGACGTCGAGACAGGACTGGAGCCAGGGCTTTATTCGTGGACGCAGCGCTGCCGTCACCGCCAAAAACAGCACCACTCCACACACAAGACTCGCCGTCCATGAAGAATGGCGAGGACACAAATCCGCAAGCCCCTCGGAGTTGCCACAAAGGATGTCCAAGATGGAGCCAGACATGGGGAATTTTTTTTTTGGCTCGACGCTGCTGACTCCATTGATGCAACGCCGCTAGACCAACCTATCCTAAAACTATCTACACGCCTGACGCTGAGATCCGGGGCTCCTCAGTCCTCACGTCACCGGAGAGGCGGTCGGAGGATGAAGGAGCCCGCGGCCTCGCCGGCGGTCGACGGCGGGATTGGGTGCGCCATCTTTTCGCCTTTGGGAACCGTCGAGGGAAGGGAACGGTTCGTGCGTTTGAAGCACGCTGCAGTCGATTTGTGACCAAGACCAACACAACACGTTTGGGCCGGATTCCTTCATTGTTGGTTGTTTCTAGCGTGCTATAGGAAATAGTGGCGACCTCCTCCAGATGCTATACAAGTTATAGCATGCTAATAGCGTGCTATGTTTCAAATAGCGTTTTGAAAAATAATACTCCCTCCATTCCTGAATGTAGGGTGTATAGTTTTCTGCACGAATATTAAGACATGTGTATTTTGCATAGAGTGGACTAAAAAAAATTCTGGAAAAAATGATGAGTTCTTTATAGGCACAAAATAAATACAATCCGTTAATCCGTCTGTTGAGACTAGGTCTCACTTTTTGATGGGTCAAATTGTCCATATATAACAAATATACCTTATATTATGGATTTTTCTTCAAAAAACTATACACCTTACATCAAGAATGGAGGGAGTAATATGTATAGCTCAGAAATAAAGAATTTCAAAAAAAATACTCCAAAAATGTTGTAATAATATATGCATAACCACATATAAAAATTGTTCACCATATTTTTAGAAGCCTAAGATCAACATCCCACAAAGAAACACCATAGTATAATATTATTTATTCAGAATCTGTACATTAACGATGTCATCTTTCGATTTAGAAGATGATCTAACAGATTATGGTTCATCACCACTACAAATAGGTAGCAACTTCTTCTTCTTTCTAAGTGGAAAAATCGATCTTTTGAGCCGATAGGCTAGAAAATAATAGCGTGCTATAACGCTATGACCTTTTAGCGTAATATAGCGTGCTATTTTCGTGAATAGCGCCATAGCGAGCAAAAGTTGTAAAATATAACGTGGACTCTCCCGATATGCTATAGCGTGCTATTAACACCGAAATAGCGTCCTAGTTTTTTCCATGGTTTCTCCTCTTTCCTTTTCTTTTTGGTTGGACTGGCTTCGTTCGTTCGTTGTTGGCCGGATTCCAAACTCATGCAGATTCGTAAAAAAACAACAACTCGTATGTATAGACACTCCCCTTGAGAGTAAAAAAAACAACAACTCATATGTATAGACAATTAGGCCCACTGTACTTGGAGGTTGCACTGATGGGCCTTTACGGCCCAACTTCGAGTCCGATCCGTTTTCCCTGTGCCCGTGCGCTCATAAACGTAGCCGCGCCTCGATCGCTAGTTCACGCGAGTGTTTTCCGATCGCTACAGACTCTGCGTACAGATAGGGCGGCGCCGGCGGCTGCCATGGGAGCGGTATTGCCACCGTGGCCGCATGCGGCGGCGGAAACGGAGACCCGCGTCCGTATCTGCGAGAAAGAGACCATCAGCGGCATCAAGAAGCCGAGCGGCCAGAACCGCTCCGTGCGCATCCACGGCAATCTGATCCTGTCACACGGGACGCGCAGGGTCGGGCAACGGAGCTCTTCGGTGGACGTGACCCACTAGATCGCCGTGGAGCTCGACCACCGGGCGGAGGCCGAGGACGTCCGCCCCGACGCCTTCACGTGCATCGAGAGCTGCAGCGATCTCATCCACGACATGCTCGCCAAGGCACCGGCGACGAGATAGTACGACCTCGCGGCCGCCGGAAACTGGGTGGATTCGACCCGTACGCCCCTTGACATAGCCACGGCGATTGTTCAGCACGTCGGGCACGAGTACGACGACGTCCCTGCAGATCTTGAGGTTGACGTCCACCTGCCGGAACTCCGGGTGGCCTTGGCCTACAGCGAGCCCAAGGCGCTGCTCCTCGCGTGCAAGGAGGCCGCCGCCAAGGAGACCGAGGCTACCGGAGTTCTGGCACGTGGACGGAAGCGCCGCCGTGAGCCCGCCGGCGAGGTATGCCCCATCTGTTTGTTGGGCGTGGAGACTCAAGAGGAGGATACCGTCAGACTGCCATGCTCACATCCCTTCCATGATAAGTGCATCACGATGTGGTTCCACAGCGCCTCCACATGCCCGTCTTGCCGGCGTGATATCATGGAGTGCTTTAGCCATGTCAGAGCCGCGCCTCCCAAGATCAATTATGACTTGAGACGCCCTACCGTAGAATATGTCCCCCACGTAGATGTCTCTATGATGTTGAGCTTGTTTGGTGACGAATCTGAAGATGAACCTGACATAGCCGAAGGTGAGCAATCCATACCCGTGCGAGACGTGTTTGGTGATGAAAATGAGATGGCCACCTTGTGGGATAATGAACCTGAAGATGAGGTAGCAAATGAGATAGCCACCTTGTTTGATATTGAACCTGAAGATGAGGTAGCCGAAGAAGATGTCCACCACGTTGATGTGTCGTCGATACGGAGCTTGTTTGGTGACGAATCTGAAGAAGAACCTTTTTTTTTAGGCCGAACGCGAGCAATCCATAGGTTGTGAAATAAGTTTCTTTAGTGACGAATCTGGAGATGAAGCGCTGCTAGTTGATGTAGCGGAAGGTGAACAATCCATAGCTTCTGAATCACCATTATCCGATAATGAATCTGGAGATGAAACGACCCATGTTAGTGCCCTTGACTAGGGCGCTATGCCCTGCCAACGTGGCAACACCGGGCCCAGGCCATCGCGAAAACCCTAAATCAAAAAGGGTAGCGCCCTAGGCTAGGCCTTTTTCTGTGGCGCTACCCTATAAAATATGTAATTTCAGACGCCTGTAACTTTTTATCTACCAATTCAAATGACATGGTTCTTTTTTCTACGTGTCAGAAATGAAATTATCTTTCGAATGCCACCGTCTCATGATGGTTAGAAAAGTAAACAATATTTCGTGAATTATTTGCTTATGTTAGTTTATATTTGAATGTTTAGACGATTTTGGAAACATGACTGTGAATTATGAGTTTACGAAAATATTTATTCGACTACGATATTTTCTTCATTCAAAGTGGGTGTTTGTTTGGCTCTTCAAGGTATGGCCTATATATTCTTACCAAAAGATGTGGTAATGGAAAATAGTTTTCCTATGTTGTTTATAGTGTATTTCTTTGGAGGTCGCTCAACAAAGGTTTGTGTTTCCTAGGCGAGAAAAGGAGGCAACAACGAAAAAAATCTCGCGCATTGTGAGAATGACCTAGGACAGCACTCAGCAAACGGTTTCTGTAAAATATACCATTGATTTGCTCCTAAAAATATATGCATAATGTAGATTTGAATTTTTTCCTCTAACTGGCCCCCTTGACACCCAGAATTAAACAATCTGTATCCGCCCTTCAAGTGTTTTGTACTCCCTCCGTATCAAAATATAAGATGTTTGTGAAACATCCACAAACATCTTATATTTTTTATACGGAGGGAGTAAATCTTAAGTCGAGCCTCCGGTGTTTGCTGAGTGTCTTTTAGACCATACTCAGCGTATAACGTCCTGGTATACTAAGTATATTTTTGTACGCTGAGTGTTTGTTCAGCGATGCTGCCTTTGTCGATTATCAGCGTCTCTACAACAGTCGAACTTCAGTTAACCAGCAGCGCGTATGTCGACAAGGGTACGGCTCTACAACGCCCACACATAGCACCATCTAGGGAAACACGAAGCAAAGACGACCACACAGATTAGACCTTGTTTGTTACTAGGGTATTTTAGGAGATTGGTGGGGATAATCCTCTAGTGGATTGAGTGAAACCCCAAACTTCACCCAATCTCGTAGGGGATTGGGGATCCAATCCACTAGGTAGGGGTAGTGTATTGGATCCCCTAGGGGATTGAGAAAAATGAACTAGAGTTTGGCGATTTGTGGGGAAAGGTGGGGATAAAACCTGTCCAATACACTAGAAACAAACGATGTTTTGGGATATGTGGTGATTTGTGGGTTTGACCGAGATAATCCCCACCAATCCCTAAAAAACTCTAGAAACAAACAGAGCCTTAATTTGCGGTGTACCCCACGTTAGTAATTTGACCGGCAGTAGCCACACGTTCAGGCCGACCACCTAGCTAGCCACACAGTCACGAAGGGCCGCGTGAGAGCGGAGACTGGCACACATTACACGGAGACCGCGTGGGAGTGAGCAGCAGTTTTCCGGGGAGGAGCTTCCCGGAAACCATCTAGCTAACCACCCACCATCTTCCTCAGCGGCTGCAGTAGAGGTCCCCCCCCCCCCCCCCCCTCGTGGCCGCGGCACGTGCAGGAGCAAGAGGCGGCGCAACAGCTGGCTAGGCTGGGCGACACGCTCCGGGACGCACATGAGCTCGTCATCTCCTGCCAGGGAAGGGGCGCGGTGTACCAGCTTGTCTTTTTTTTAAAAACAAGGGCAAAACCTTTGCCCCAATCCATTAATTAAGAAGAAGAGAATTGCCCAGTTAATTAACGGAAAACCGGGCAAAAACCATTACAATAAACTCACACGCGGGACTTCTAGATACCAAAGGCAAATCAAACCACTCTCCCAACCTGCTACAAGTGAACACTCTCGAGACATTGAACACGACATCTCAATGAACAACCCACTGAAAAAACATCAACAAAGATCTCCAACGCGACAGCTCAGGATAGTAAGAAACAAAGAAAAACAGGCCGAAAGGTTCAGGGAGGTGCAGAGCAAGATGGACTTGTACCTCATCCTCTTTCCCGTGATCAGCCACATTGGCATAACACGCCGCCTTGAAGGAATATACAACGTCATTGTTCAACAAGATGACTCCACCAGAGCTGAACCGCCTCAGTCATCGACCCAGCTGCAGGTGGGCACAGATTCAATACAATTTTTTGATCCTCGCAGAAACTGATATGTATGCTCCGTGATGAAGGGGTATATATGTGTTCATCGAATGCTCATTCGTGGTCTCTTTGTCAGGATGTAAATCCAGACGGAACCCAGGAATTCACGTTCGGGGAGATAATGGTTGCCACCAATAACTTCTCTCTTCTCTTGACACCCGGATCGGTGAAGGCAGCTTTGGAATAGTGTACCGTGGCAGGCTTCACGATGGGCGAGCGGTGGCCATGAAGCGCATGAATAACATGTTGTCCAACAATTTTCTAGAGTGCTATCGCGAGGACTTCAGCACTGAGATCCGCATCCTATCACAGCTATGACACAAACACATCATACGCCTCCTTGGATCGTGTGTGACTGTAAGTAAGGACGACAAGCGCCTGCAAGCCAACACCCCAAAGAAGAAAAAGGGGGGCGCCTATTAACAAGGCGGAGTAAAGAGCCGAAAGAGTCGGAGAGGCTGATGGTGTACGAGTACATGGAGAAAGGCTCGTTGTGCCAACACCTGCACCCTGATATATTCGGGCTCCTCCTCACCGTCGCCAGTGACTTTGTCGTGGAAGATGAGTATTTGATGTACTCCTCGGTGTATCGCGCGTCGTTGAGCTAGCACTTGCATTGTCATGCTAACCCGCCAATCATCCACTGCGACATCAAGTCGTCCAACATCCTTCTTGATGCTAGTTGTGTGCCACGTTTGTCAGACTTTGGCATGTCGAACATAGCGGGTGAAGAGTCGGGGTTGATACCCTCTTTTGGTAATCTACATGTGCTTGTTGGCACGGGCAGTTTAGCACATTTACATAACAAGCAAGCCATGTGTTGTCTAACACATATTGAATGGAAGATAGCAAGATAAGATGCATGTACTTCAGGGGCGAAATATAAGTAACCCTAAATAAATTCAGAGATTGCAGTTTAGAATATAACATATCAAGACATGGATATGAACTATTTGAGAAAGAGAGTTCATCATGTCATGTAGTATTTGAGAAAGCTGCTAAAGAATACAACACATAACACATTGTTCTAGTAGATGTTTTTATAGAGACAAGAGACAACACGACACTATGCACTGGCTAGAGTATAATAAGTATGCACAACAAATGGCCCTGATAACAATATGCATATGAGAAAAATAAAATTAATCAAGTGAACTCGGAGTGAAGCAAATCTGAGACATACACACCTATGTTTGTCTTGCAAGACTAATTCCACGAAATGCTCATTTGCTGCTGGTTTTGGTTACATTGTTGGATCTTTCCCCTTCACATACCTGGGGCTGCCGATGGGGACTACTAGACCTCGAATGACTGATTTGATGCCTTTAGTTACAAAACTAGAGAGGAAACTCACTGCTAGTTCTATGTTCCTTGCATATGGTGGTCGGCTGCAGCTTATTGGTTCATGTCTTTCCTCCATGTCTATATATTTCCTTTGCTCTTTGGAAATTCCCCCTGGAATCATTAAGCAAATATATAGAATCATCAGACACTGTTTATGGAGAGGAAATAATCCAGATTCCAAGAAGCAGTCCTTGGCTTCTTTGGAGATGATCTGTAGGCACAACATAGTTATCGAGATACTCCAACTATGGGTGTCCTTGGTCTACACCGGGCCCAAGGCGCTGCTCCTCGCGTGCAAAGAGCCCGCCGCCGAGACCATGGCTGCCAGAGTGTCGGCACGCAGAAGGAAGCGCGACTTGAGCCCACCGGCTAGTTGTGTGCAATCTGTTTGTTGTACTTGTTGGAGGCTGAAGAGGAGGAGGCCGTTAAGCTGTCGTGCTCCCATCCTTTCCACAGTGTGTGCATCGAGCCGTGGTTCCACCGGGCGTCGACGTGCCCCACATGCCGGGTGACATTATTCAGTACATCAGCTTTGTCACATGAAGCGTAAACGAAGATGAGACACTACTAAGTATGAAAAGTGCGTAGATATCTTAGCCCAAGACGAACAATTTCTAAATCCTTTGATGAAAATGAGCAGAGCACGTCATTGGATACACTAGCTAGACGTGAACATTTCATGAAATTTGAGTGGGTGAATCCACTTGCAAATTCAAACAACAAAAGTGTTTATATATCATCCAAGATACAATCTATCTAGGGAAATTGAGTGAGGGCATGTGAAGCTCGCTGTCCTTAGCCGTATGATGGCAGAGACATGGAAAGAGACAATTTTGAGGCGCACACAAACGGGGTGAACTGACTATACAAGTTTTTTTTTCCTTTTGAGATGAACTGACTATACAAGCTGGAGCACAACATGTGGCCAACTTCTAGGGATTACTGAGATTCAGAAACTTCCTTGATTCAGACTCACTGGAAATGTAGAAGGATGACACAAATTGTCCCCCAACCATTTTAATGTTTGGAGCGTTTTTGCAAGCTATGACCAAATTTGGATTAAAATATCAAAACTTTCAAAGCGTTCAAAAACTACTTTAGCAAATAAAATATAGTTTCTATGAGTCTCCTGGAAAATTGATATCATTCTATCAAAGTCTTGGAAATTTGCTCCAATTTTGTAACTTTTGACCTTGTTTTTACTCTCGCTATTGTTGGGTTGTATAAAGTTTTACTGTGTGTTTCTCTTCTGTCCTACTCAAATGATTGTTCCTCTTTTATTTGTACAATTCTAAGTTTCACACTCATATTCATGTCATAATCCTGTATTTTTTATGGGTCTTGCCCTTTTTTTTAGCTACATTCTCTTTAGATACCTATACACTCCCCTCGAAAGTGAAAAAAAACAAAACTCATACTCCCTCCGGTCTGTAAAAACTATCAGAAGAAAACAGCGTACAAAGTACAAATGGTATGTATAACGTCCGACGTTTTTTGGGCGAGGGCCAGGATTTTCGTACAATTTTGGCAGAAAATATTCAATTGTAACATTTAATTTGTAAATTGAGTGGAGATTGTGCCCTGCTTCCTGGTCTTCCCATTTTTTCATTGCCACCATAGTTGCTTCCGTTAAGATTGTATTTTGAATGTGCACGCTGATTTTATTGAAAAACGCAAAAAGTAAATAGTGGTGAACATAGCAGCAAATCAAAAATACGAAAAAAAAATGAGCCCATGATCACCTCGCTTTGCCATCGATACCGCGAAGGCTTCCACTGGTTTTAGCGTACCTAACCCTACTGCGGCGGCGATGGACGACGCATCGAAGCAGGGACAATGGGGAAGAGAGTGGAGACCAACGTTTTTTAGCCCGAGCTACATGTAGCATGTATTTTGAACGTTCGAAAAACAAATTTTAAATTTTAAAAAAATCTGGAAAAATATGTTCATGTAGTCACGGATATATCCTACAAGTATGCAAAATGTCACTCCAAAATCAGGAAAGAAGTCTACATAACCCCCACAAGAATTATGTTTTGGACACAGCACCCTCTCAACTTTAAACTGACACACTTAACCCCCACAACTATAGAAAACCATGCAGTTGATTTGGTATTCCATTGACAATTCAATTCCGCGCCGAATTCTGCGCAACCAAACAGGGTGTAAGCTGTTTTGGAGGCTGGTTTTGCTGACATGGACCTGGTTTTGCGCTGAAAAACGGTGGACATACACGCACCTAACCTGTTCGATGAAATGCAACAAGAACAGAACAGATATATATATCATATTGGCTGATGTACCGTTGTTGATCAGAGGTCAGGAGCAGGAGGAGCAAGGGCGTCTCCATGGTTGACGCACCGGAGGAGCAGAGCGCATGGTGCCCGAGGGCACTGACCATCACTACGGCGTGGACGGCATCATGCCGACCTTTGTTAGACACGAGCACGGAGCACGGTTTGGTGCGTGTGTGCCACTTCCGTAGCTAGCTAATCAATCCAGCAAGTTGCATACGATGAAGCTAGCTAGCACGTTTCGATCAATCTGCCTGCCTGGAGTTTGTAGGTGCCCATCTTGCAGAAGCTAATCCATCGAGAAACTCAAAAAAAAAAAGCTAATCGATCAAGCTGCCTGCCTGGAGTTTGTAGGTGCGCATCTTACCAAAGCTAATCGATCGAGAAGCTCAAAGCAAAAGCCAATCGATCATGCTGTCTTATTGGAGTTCGGACGTGCGCATCTAGCAGGTTTCGATCAAACCCGAGCCGGAGCCGATGTATCCCGTGTCCGTGTCCACTTGCTGCCGGCCGTGTGTGCGCCACACTAGCGCGCAGCCGCCGATGGCCGAGACGCCGACTTTACTCCATGATCTGGAGCCGTCGCTCCCTCGGCAGTATTTCGGTAACACGAAGGACAATGTCTCGGTGCTCAAAATGCCTATATCGTTGGAAGGACATGAGATGCCATCGACGGCATGAACTCGGCGCCCAATGGCGTTCTCTGTGCGAAACAGCTTCCAAAACCGCTTGCAAAACAGGATAGGGGGTCAGTTGCATGGTTTTGGGAAGTTGTGGGGGTTAAGTGCCCCAGTTTAAAGTTGAGGGGTGCTGCGTCCAAAACGTAATACTTGTGGCTTTGTGGGAGTTATGTAGACTTCTTTCTGTAAATCAGTCTACAAATATCTTTTTGAAAGAGAGTGTCGCTTTCTCTGGGTGGACGGTTCCTCTACGACTCTGCACGGATTGTGTACCCAAAAAAACGCTATGTACATGGGCGCCGAGTACGTCTTTTACGGACATGAATTCAGATCACAGCGGGCTACAGAGTTTACTCTGCATTAGCAAGTAATTAGTTACTCCCTCTGTATCAAAATATAAGATATTTTAGATATTTCAATATGGACCACATACGGATTGAAATGAGTGAGTCTAAATACTAATATATGTCTAGGTACATCCGTATCAGAAAAATGCTCAATATATAAAACATTTTATATTTTGATACGTAGGGAGTATAAAACACGAAGCAGACCTCAATAAATAGATGATTCTTTAGGCATTGACACTGTCTCCATTATGTACCTTTCATCATAATTTTTCCTACTTATTGTTATTGGAATATATGGAATTTATATCACGAAATATTCTTCATCACAAAACTGAAGATGCTGTTTCACATTGCCGAACTAGATATTTGGATATGGTGGATTAATGGTCTAAGTTAGAGAAATTTGACTAAGAACCCATGCACCATACAGGTAGCAGCATTATGCAAGATTCATCAACACATGATCCCAAAACAGCGAGTGTGATCCAAATCTGCAGTCACATCCTAATTCTAAAGCTCAGAGAAAGGATCATCTGCAGCAGATGAATCATCGTCATTGTTTAGCATGCATATCATCTTGCCACCAACGAATTGCCGATAGTTTTATTCATCTAATATATCACCTTGCAGCATATTATACAAAAAGAACCAATTCTTTGTACAATGTAGCTAGAGCTTACCCCCGAATACAGAAGCAACTGGGGACAGCATCAAGAATGTCATCTCTGGTGTCTAGCTATCTTTCTAAACAAACTACCTTTGCAGTATATTTCTATGTCGGCATCGCATGATTTGTTCTCTAGCGATAAAGAATGTACCAGCGCCTAGGATAACGCACACACATCAATGTCAGCAGAGGGGTGCGATCAGATGATAACAAGTCGCATCTTCCCATCTGCTGTGGTGTGGGGGGTGTGATGGACGACCATATGGTTAGAACCGCAGGGTAAGGACCCTTGCCCAATTCTGATCGAGGGAAGATATCAAGGCACTTTACTTCCGCAATCTGATCCGTCAAGTCTCTGTCCACAGTTTCGATACGTAATGGGATGCCAAGTGCATACGTTAGAGCCCTTATTGCTAGCGTCGAGGCTTGAGCATCCATGGGACGAACCTCGTTGCAGAAATACTGTCACCAAAACCATCAACATACAACAGTGAGCATAATATGTTGCAGAAATACTGTTTACACGTTTATGCAGAGAAAATTCTCAATATTCATACTAAAGTAAATTTTAACAGCATAAAGGACAGATAAGACAATAGTTACTCTATCAAGAATAGTACAACTACTAGGGTTAAGAAACTAACCGGAATGGCATCAAATTTTTCAGGGTAAAGTGATTTGTATTCTTCTCCTCTTGTACGGATGTCAGTCTCTGCCAGCAATCTTAGCAAAACAATAACTGGCAGAAAAATGTGTCATACAGAGAACAAGTAAACAAACAACATATCCAAGCAGGTATGTATACTCACTGGTGGGTTTGCTCATCGCCTTTAAACAGCTCTTGAACCGCTCATCGGACTCGAACTAGAAAATATAAAATAACATATTCTTAAAACAAATGGGATTTTGAAACTTATCGCCATATTATTCAACAAATAATATCATTATTAACCCAAAACATCAAGTGAAAAACACATACCCATTTGCAGCTAAGTTAACCAAATCATTGAACTCCTGAAAGAACATGAAGAAAGTTGGTTACATATAGAATATAAGATATACTATGATGAGAAAATCAATTAATGTAGCATAAGGCCATCGCAATTATGTATTAATAAACCATCTCAGTGAAAAATGTTGCTGACTGATCCTAACTAGTTACTATTTTTGCTGTGGATATTATTTCAGGAATCGGTACTTGAGCTGCAAGACAGCGCCCATAAAATAGCCAGAATAAAACACTGATATATTTGAAGAAAAGGAAACACTTAAGTAGAGGGTTTAGTCAAATGGAAAATGATGGTATATTACATGCATGTAGTATCACTACAGGAAAACGACAAGTTGCCTACGGCCAAATACCGTCGGCATAGTCACAAATGCCGTAGGCATACATATATGCCTACGGCAAATATGTATGCCGACGGCATTTGCCGTCGTCTTCTGCTCCCTCGGCATACAAAGAAAAAGCCGTCGGCATACATTAGCCGTCGGCATACACCACATATGCCGACGGTTTTCATTGGCTGTCGGCAACGCTCGGCCGTCGGCAAAAAAAAACGTCTCACGTCCGTCTGACGCCGTCTAAAGCTATGCCGACGGCAAATGCCGTAGGCATACAGCGGCCACGTGGCATGATCTGGTGACTACAAACGGTATGTATGCCGACGGCCAAGTAGGGAAAGGCCTACGGTAAAAGCCGTCGGCATACTTGACAACCAGAACAAAAAAAAAATTAGCCAATTAAAGGCTAATTACAAATACATGATTCATTGTTGGAAATCACACTGTATTAACATTGAACAATGGTTAATCCCCTACACAATTTAGTTTCAGCCACCAATTGCAATTGTTTCAGCCACCTGTCAAAAGCAAAAAAAAAAAAACTGTTCAAGAAACAGCTAAAATCATAGCACTAAAGGCTCAACTACTTAAGTGGCCTAGGCAAATTCGAAGGCATGTAATTTCACAAGAAAAACTTTTCATAGTAGTTGTAATACCTGTAAATGGTTATATGTGTGGTACTGCTGCCTACATATGCAATGCTATTGCTGCCTATACATGGCGGTGCTACTAGTATTCAGCCACTCAAAATTTTAATATAGAAAAAGGCAACACAGCTGATCAGTTTTGATGGATAACATAGTGTAAAAAGTCAGACATCTTTGCTCACAATTTTACATGAGCAGATCCTCCGCTCCATGCATCCACTCCAATTAAAATAGGTCCATTGACGGAGGCAACATATTGCTTTCGAGATAAGAGTACAAACCATACGTGAAAAGTCAAATGCAATACATGCTGAAAATAAAAGACACTCGTCTCAGCTTAATCCTTTTTATGTACAAAAGAGCATTTATTTGTGAAAACAAAGACACAATATGATGGGTACTGAAAGTGAAGGGGCACAATTAACAAATCACCATCTGCAGCAACCATACACACCAAACAACCAGGGTCGGAGAGAGTGAGATTACCTGGATTCTGTACAAGAAAAAAAAGGCAACCACGCTTCTTCCTTGCTGCTGCTGCTGCATCAGGGCCTCTTCCCTTCGCCAGCGCTACCACCCAGGGTGCTACCACTGGTTGAACAAGGGACGGTCATCACCACCTGCATGCAAGCATGCACGGCAATTAACATACCAAGAAGAAAGCTCGCTCCACATTTACGCAAACAAGATGTCCTACTCTAGAGCTAGGCCAAGCATCAACCAAGGAATAATGTTAAGTAATCACCGACAAATGTCCGCAAATTTCATCATATAGTAGTACTAACATGTGTGATGGCTGCAACTAAATATTGGTGAGGAAATTGTTTAGATCATCATATTAATAACTAGTGGATGGCAAGAGACAATTGGTACACAGCCAACCCAATGCAATTGCTACTAATCAGAGCATTATTAATTGTCAATCAACAGAAAGAAGAACAAATGGAAACATCAGCCTAGTGCAAGATTAGCATGGTCGGGAGAGAAGAACCTTCCCAAAATTAGCAATAATTATTTGGTGTTAACACGCAATGGACACTAAATCATTGTCTATCCTCATCTGGCCGATAAAGTGGTAAAATATGTGGTGCTGTGTGTTCATGCTAAGCTACAGCATGCACGTGGTAATAAACATCACAGTATCTTTGAGATGGGCAAGCTTCAGCACAAAATTAAATCTGAGTTCAGAACTCACAAGAGTGCAAGAACTGCACTTACAAGTTTTTGCACTTAATAATCCGCACGCATAACTGAAATACTTAATAATATGCACGGATCTGACTGTACCTTGCTGCTAGAGCTAGACAGTGGAAACCGAGGGGGAGGCGGAACCTAGGAGCCGGGGAGCTACTGCTGCTTGCTTCCATCGAGCTGCTGCAGTGCTTGGTAACGTGGTCTTGTAAGTTCAGGGTACGTACAGCCGACTAGTGCAATCTGGCAGAATAAGCTATTACAAAAAGATTAGTACATCTGCATATATCGAAGAAAGAAAATGTAACAAATTGACAGGAATAAGAATCATCCCATTCGAAAGGAACCTAATTTTCACATACAGACCACTACTGCCTTGATCTTAAAAGCATATCCTGAAGAGAGATGGGGGGGGGGGGGGGGGGGGGGAAGTATTTCAGCTAACATACATGAAATCAGAGGCTATCGAGATCGAGATCCTCCATCTCCAGGTACGAGCTTCCGAAGTCCAGCCGACAGAAGCAGCTGCGCCACGCCGCCCCGTCGCCGGTGTCATCTCCGCAGCAACTTGAGGGAGTGGAAGGAGGCCGGTGTTGGGGGAGAAGTGGCGGAGGGCCTGGGGCAGCAGGGGCGGCGGCGGAGAGGATCTGCGACACCGTGCATGGTGCGATGCACGCGCGCGCGACGAGCAAGCCAGCCACGACGCCGTGCTCGCTGGGCGGCGGCGGCCGGAGATGAGGGAGAGGGAGGAGACTACGGCGGGAGCCTGGCGGCGCGTGGCCAGGGAGAGAGAGGAGGAGACGAGTGGATAAGGGAGGGATCGAGTGGTGGCCGTGCGTGTGTGCTGTGTGCGTGCGACTGGGGGTTAGGGTTTGGGGTCGGGTTGGTGTGTTGGGCTGGCTGGGCCGGTTGTGGCCTGGCTGGCCTCTCATTAATTTTTTTTGTTTATTTGTTTTTGTATTTATAAAACCTTTAGCAGATTATTATCAGAATATAAAGTAGGAATTTTATTTTAATGTTAAAAATAATTTATGGTAAACAATTATTTATTTAATCAGAACAATGTTGCCGAAGGAAGTTTTCATCTTCTTTCACGAAAAATTTCATTTTCTATTTTGTAAGTGCAAAAAATGATTTTTTGTGAAGCAAGTACAAAAAATATGGTGCAAAATGGCACCCATCCAAATATCTCACAAAGTAGACCATATTTGATGGATAATCCAGAAATATTAGGAATTTTCTCGGTTTCTACCTAATTTTGCCTATTTAAACGACTTTATGCCTATTTTCCAAAAGTAATTCAAATTTGAACTACAAGTGTGTGATAGTTTGCTCTGAAAATTTGACAAAAATAATTTTAAGTTACACAAGTAGTGGTTATATCACAGAACCGTCGATAGTTTTGAATAATTCGACCCCTTTCAATGAATAGACATGGCGGCCATTTTGACCGTTTTTTCAAAAAAATAAAAGAAAGTGAAAAAATACTCAAAAAAAGAAATCCTTTGGCATGGAGTCCTTTTATGTGTATTAGTTGATAGGATAAATGATAAACTTGAGTTTTGACAAAGTTTTCAAAAAACTTCTTCACAAAAAGATCAATCATCTATAAACATGTATAAGTTTCGAATCAAATGACCTAGGTATGATCATTCCCGTGGCATAGTTTGTGATAATGTGTCCATATTTGACACATAGCTGTATCTTGATATTACAAACAATGTTGCAGAACTGAGTTTTTTCAAATTACTTATATAAATATCATTTTCCTTTTTTAAGTGTCAAAAATGACATTTTTTGTGAAGCAAGTACAAAAAATATGGTGCAAAATGGCACCCATCCAAATATCTCACAAAGTAGACCATATTTGATGGATAATCCAGAAATATTAGGAATTTTCTCGGTTTCTACCTAATTTTGCCTATTTAAACGACTTTATGCCTATTTTCCAAAAGTAATTCAAATTTGAACTACAAGTGTGTGATAGTTTGCTCTGAAAATTTGACAAAAATAATTTTAAGTTACACAAGTAGTGGTTATATCACAGAACCGTCGATAGTTTTGAATAATTCGACCCCTTTCAATGAATAGACATGGCGGCCATTTTGACCGTTTTTTCAAAAAAATAAAAGAAAGTGAAAAAATACTCAAAAAAAGAAATCCTTTGGCATGGAGTCCTTTTATGTGTATTAGTTGATAGGATAAATGATAAACTTGAGTTTTGACAAAGTTTTCAAAAAACTTCTTCACAAAAAGATCAATCATCTATAAACATGTATAAGTTTCGAATCAAATGACCTAGGTATGATCATTCCCGTGGCATAGTTTGTGATAATGTGTCCATATTTGACACATAGCTGTATCTTGATATTACAAACAATGTTGCAGAACTGAGTTTTTTCAAATTACTTATATAAATATCATTTTCCTTTTTTTAAGTGTCAAAAATGACATTTTTTGTGAAGCAAGTAAAAAAATATGGTGCAAAATGGCACCCATCCAAATATCTCACAAAGTAGACCATATTTGATGGATAATCCAGAAATATTAGGAATTTTCTCGGTTTCTACCTAATTTTGCCTATTTAAACGACTTTATGCCTATTTTCAAAAGTAATTCAAATTTGAACTACAAGTGTGTGATAGTTTGCTCTGAAAATTTGACAAAAATAATTTTAAGTTACACAAGTAGTGGTTATATCACAGAACCGTCGATAGTTTTGAATAATTCGACCCCTTTCAATGAATAGACATGGCGGCCATTTTGACCGTTTTTTCAAAAAAATAAAAGAAAGTGAAAAAATACTCAAAAAAAGAAATCCTTTGGCATGGAGTCCTTTTATGTGTATTAGTTGATAGGATAAATGATAAACTTGAGTTTTGACAAAGTTTTCAAAAAACTTTTCACAAAAAGATCAATCATCTATAAACATGTATAAGTTTCGAATCAAATGACCTAGGTATGATCATTCCCGTGGCATAGTTTGTGATAATGTGTCCATATTTGACACATAGCTGTATCTTGATATTACAAACAATGTTGCAGAACTGAGTTTTTTCAAATTACTTATATAAATATCATTTTCCTTTTTTTAAGTGTCAAAAATGACATTTTTTGTGAAGCAAGTACAAAAAATATGGTGCAAAATGGCACCCATCCAAATATCTCACAAAGTAGACCATATTTGATGGATAATCCAGAAATATTAGGAATTTTCTCGGTTTCTACCTAATTTTGCCTATTTAAACGACTTTATGCCTATTTTCCAAAAGTAATTCAAATTTGAACTACAAGTGTGTGATAGTTTGCTCTGAAAATTTGACAAAAATAATTTTAAGTTACACAAGTAGTGGTTATATCACAGAACCGTCGATAGTTTTGAATAATTCGACCCCTTTCAATGAATAGACATGGCGGCCATTTTGACCGTTTTTTCAAAAAAATAAAAGAAAGTGAAAAAATACTCAAAAAAAGAAATCCTTTGGCATGGAGTCCTTTTATGTGTATTAGTTGATAGGATAAATGATAAACTTGAGTTTTGACAAAGTTTTCAAAAAACTTCTTCACAAAAAGATCAATCATCTATAAACATGTATAAGTTTCGAATCAAATGACCTAGTATGATCATTCCCGTGGCATAGTTTGTGATAATGTGCCCATATTTGACACATAGCTGTATCTTGATATTACAAACAATGTTGCAGAACTGAGTTTTTTCAAATTACTTATATAAATATCATTTTCCTTTTTTTAAGTGTCAAAAATGACATTTTTTGTGAAGCAAGTACAAAAAATATGGTGCAAAATGGCACCCATCCAAATATCTCACAAAGTAGACCATATTTGATGGATAATTCAGAAATATTAGGAATTTTCTCGGTTTCTACCTAATTTTGCCTATTTAAACGACTTTATGTCTATTTTCCAAAAGTAATTCAAATTTGAACTACAAGTGTGTGATAGTTTGCTCTGAAAATTTGACAAAAATAATTTTAAGTTACACAAGTAGTGGTTATATCACAGAACCGTCGATAGTTTTGAATAATTCGACCCCTTTCAATGAATAGACATGGCGGCCATTTTGACCTTTTTTGAAAAAAATAAAAGAAAGTGAAAAAATACTCAAAAAAAAAATCCTTTGGCATGGAGTCCTTTTATGTGTATTAGTTGATAGGATAAATGATAAACTTGAGTTTTGACAAAGTTTTCAAAAAATTACTTCACAAAAAGGCGTAGCCATACAAACTCACAGATTATTTATTTGGGAAAAAAAGTTGTATGCCGACGGCCTAAATAAGGTGGCCGTCGGCGTATAGGTGGCGCCGTCAGCTTGGTAACGGATGCAGACTTGTATGCCGACGGCCAAACATATGCCTACGGCTTTTTTGAAAAGCCGTAGGCATACAACATAGTTGCCGACGGCCATACGTATGCCGACAGCTTTTCTAAAAAGCCGTAGGCATACAAAGTATATGCCGACGGCTTTTATAAAGCCGTAGGCATACAACCATATATGCCGACGGCCCCGACAAAATGCCGTCGGCATACATTTAGCCGTAGGCAACTATCCATTTTCATGTAGTGTATTATTGAGAAGCTATTAAGTATGTCTGGTCCAGTACCATATCATATACTCAGTGTTTCAAAACTTAAATACCCGGCTAAATCTTTACAGGCATGAAACCGCACACACTATTGAATACATTCCATGAGCACAACTATGACCGCCATTCTAATAGCAGCAATAGCTCCACTACGCTACATGTGCCCAAACCATTCTTCTTTCATACCACATATGATATCCTTAATTACAACTAATTTGGAAGCGAGATAGTAGTAAGAAATAATACTCCTACAAAAAACTGTCACCTAAACTTTTTTTTTTTTGAATGGTCACCGGGGAGGGAGAAGACCCTCACCTGAATTGTATTCATTTTCTGTTTAATGGGTTCAAGTGAACCAGAATTACAGGGATGCACAAAGGGGAGAAATAAAATGAAAACAAGCCTACAACATGGCACTAAGCACTAACCCCGCAGGGAGGGCCTTCAACCCTCGTCTTCTTCCGGTTACCGTTGGACGCCAGTGCACAGGAGACTGCACCGCCGTAGACGAAAGGCTCCATTCTGCCGAGACCAGCCACGATGGTGCTGGAGCAGCCGAAGGGCAGCACATCGCCGAGTCCTCACCTTAGGACGAAGGGCCATGCGTCGCCGAGGCTAAACACAACAGCCAACAGCGTAATCGAAGGGCGTCACGCAGCCGAGTCGACACCCAGGAAGCTTCACCGGCCCTGGCCCGAGCCGTTAACCGTCGTCAGAGGAGGGAATCCAGCCCCCCGTAGAAGCTCGAGCATCATGACCACGGAGAGACAACGCCGAGAGGAGAGCAAGAAGAGGAGCCCAACCACCGCCAAAGCCACACGCCCCTCCAGCCGAATCCAGCTCCAAAGCGATGCCCCCAAGAGGGAGCACGACACTGAGTGTCGCCATCGCCAGACCCGTGGAACCGGGTCGAGGGTTTCCCCTGGAGCAATCGGGACGGAGCGCGAGACCGCCCTCGACGACGCCTCCATCAAGGTGATGACGCCCACGAGCGTCACCGTCGTCAGTCGACCAAGGCCGGGGCCATGCTCGCCGGCGGCCGTGCGTTCCGACCCCGAGGTTGGCTGGCCGCACCAAACCACCACCATCCCGCATGCCGGCCGCTGCCAACGCCGTGATGCCAAGGGAGAGAAGGAGGCCCGCGATTTGGCCCGCCGAGTCCATCCGGGGCCTAGATCGAGCCCGGGAATCCGCGTCGGCGCAGCTGCCGCCCGCAGCCGCAACCGGCGGCGCACGGAGACACCACAGAGCGGGGGAAGAGGGGAGCGCCGGCGAGGGTCGCCGGCTGCCGGCACGCGAGGAGGTACGGGGAGGTCCGTCTGGCCTACATGTTAATATTTTACATAATATGCATGGCAGCTCCCTGAGTGTTCAATAGGGTATTCCGAGCCTGTACATTTTGTACTTCTCTGAGTGTTCAATCTACAGTTCTTTTGATAAATAATAGTAGATTGGTTCAGGCTGGCTCAAGGCTCGCTGTTGTGCAGTCAAAGAATGTATATACGGCCAAATGCAAAATCAAAATTTATTATATATCTCATGAAATATATTCATATTTGTTATAGTAAACAGAGATATATTTAATATAAAAAATAGAGTGTGGCATAGCTTTCGCGATAGCCCACTATAGTCATGATAAATTTTTCCTCTTAATGCAACAGACAATAAAACCACTGTTTGACACCTTGCATCTACTCACTATTTACTTAAAGGGTAGTTCCCTCTGTTTGTTTTCCGGGCATTAAAGAACTGTTAAACGGAAAACATTGTGGGTGTTATTCTTTATCAAGATATTTTCTGATGATTAAGCATGGGGTCAGATAACTCTCAGGACTGCCTCAGCGAAGGCACTGGAGAATTCAGGCCGCATAAGGGGAATCAAGTTATTTTGGCAAGTACTGTATTTCATGCATAGATCTTTTGCCTGTAAATGGCTGGAGTGAGTATTACAAAAAAAAAAAGGATTGCAGATCATAAAGAAATAAGCTTCTGTAAACTGGGAGAAAA